>CM053761.1:20130589-20145143 GCA_028658305.1 Pachyuromys duprasi
ATGTACCTGGTCTATTGTCGTCTTGAGAGGAGTGGGCCCTTTTGGCTGGGCTCCCACAGAGCACTGAAATCTGTTTCCTTCTGTAACTATTAGGGCCACACAGACTTCCTGGGAAGCCAGAGTTTGTTCAGAGCCACAGGGTGAGCATTCATTTTGGCCCTTGACCAACCTGTCAGGAAGAAAGCAACTATGGCTAAGGTGAGCAATCCTTGTCCTTTTAGCTGGCCTTGTCCTTTTGTCCTTGACACTCTGCAGGGGCAAGTCTGTACTCTTGTTCCTGAGGTTCTGGTCATTCACCTAGCAAGGCAGGAACCTGAGTGTCCAGGCTAGCCCCTTAGACAAGATGTCTCACCAAAGGGCTAGTGGCCTTGGGTGCTGTAAGAACTCAGGCTGAGCAAGCCAGTAAGCAGCACTCCTCCATGACCTCTGCATCAGGTTCTGCCTCTGAGTTCCTGCCCTGACTTCCCTTGATGATGGACTGTGATGTGGAAGCCTGAGCCAAACAAACCCTTTCTTCTCCAAGTTGTTTACAGTTGTGGTGTTTCATCACGGCAGTAGAGACCTAAGACACAGAGATAATCTTTCAAAAGGACACAGATGTTGGAGACAATGAGTGAGAGTTTTTAGCATATAAAGTCGCAAGGATAAAATACGTTTACAATAAGGAGAAAAGGTGGGAACAGTATTCGAGGAAATTAAAACGTTAAAAGTAGCCAAAATTAGATCAGAAGGCATGCCTAATGCTGCCGTGGTTCTTCATGACTGAAACCATCACAACGACCAAATGGATGGTTTCTCCATAGGAAACACACCAAGCAATGACTCTTGGATGTACCTATCCTAGAAGAATTGACTCACTTGGTAAATCAAGTCATCCTCAGATACTGGAAAGAATGGCACACAAGTTCGATTTTGCAATTGTTTGTTTATATGGTTTGATTTTGAGACAGGGTCTCATTTAACCCAGGATGCCTTGAAGTGGCTATCTAACTGTCTCAGTTATAATTTTCCTGTTTTAAAACACACCAACAAAAGCATCTTAGGAAGGAAGGGCTTACGTCGGCTCATAGGCCACGGAGACAGTTCCTCACGGTAAGAAACTCAAGGCAGCAAGAGCTTGAAGCAGCAGGAACACTGCTTGCACCATCAGGAAGCAGATAGCATCAAACGCTTGTGTTCAGCTAACTTTCTTTTTTTTTTTTTTCCGTGTAGGACCAAAGTCCATTTTTTAGAAAAATGTGCATTGGTGTTTTGCCTGCTTGTATGTTTTTGGGTGTCATATCTTGGAGTTACAGACAGTTGTGAGCTGTCACGTGGGTGCTGAAAATTGAACCCAGGTCCTCTGGAAGGGCAGTCAGTGCACTTCACTGCTGAGCCATCTCTCCAGCCCCTCCCCCCCCAGTTCTTTTTTAATGTGGTCCTGTCTTAGTTAATTTTCCACTGCTGTGATAAGATGCCATAACCTAGGCAACTGATTAACAACAAGCCGGGGCTTGCAGTTTCAGAGGGCTTCGGTCTGTGGCCATCATGGCGGCGAGTGAGGCAGCAGTCCTGCAGGCATGGTGTTGGAGCAGGAGTTGAGAGTTCACACCCTGAGACACAGCCTCAAGGCAGAGAGAGATAACTGGGAATGGCATGAGCTCCTGAAATCTCAAAGCCCGTCCCTAGTGACACATCTTGTCCAACAAGACCACACCTCTTATTCCTTCCCAAATGGTTCTACCAGCTGGGGACCAAGTCGTCAAATATATGGATCGAAAGAGGTCATTCTCATTCAAACTACACAGGGTCTTAATAAACCTAATAATACATTAATAAATAAAGTAAATAAATAATAAACCTAAATAACATAACCCATCCATGGCATGGCCAGAGGTGAAATATCCACCACAGATGTGCCCAGAGGCTTGTCTGCCAGGTGACGTCAGAGCTCAACAAGTTGACAATTGAGAGTAACTGTCACAGTGGCCCAGAAGGACAGTCCTTCCGCCTTCACTCACCAAGTGCACAATTACAGGCGTAGACCACAATGCCAAGGCAAGACCTGCCTATCAAGATGAGGAGACTGGCAGCTCTCAGTCAGGAAGGGCTGATGATTCTGTGACCTAGAAGCCACAGTTCCATTTCTTTTTTCTTTTTTTTTCTTTTTGGACACAGTAAGTAAACCATATCCTTCAGGTCACATGAGAAATATTAAATGGCCACTTGAATTTGTTTTTCTATCAGATATATACTACAAGCTTACTTCTTTCCTCCTCTGAATTTTTTTGTATTAACCCTTCAAATTCTAAATAAACTGCAATATATCTGTCTGGGAGTTGGCTGCAATACGGTATGGATATTAATAGAAAGTCTCTATGTTTCAATCCCTCTGTAAAATATGAAGAAATGTACTGGTAGTGTTTGTGTAAAGCTGTACTGTGAAACATTTGTTTACACTGAAAAAGAAAACCACATAACCACCTTTGAATTCTGGCACTGAAGAACGAAATAGGTGAAATGTAAGACTCGGACAAGTGTGCTGGTGCAGGCTTGTGATCCCAGCATCTAGGGGACTGAGGCAGGAGGATCATGGCATAGTGAGACACTGCCTCAAAACCCAAAAGCAGCAAAAATGGTCACGGGGGTGCGTAACTAAATTCCAACACTTGGGATGCGAATGCCGGAAGATCAAGAAGTCAAGAACACCCTCAGTGACACAGAGACTACAAGCCTGGCCTATATAAAACCCTGTTTCAAAACTCCCAAGCAAACAAACAAACAAACAAACAAACACCATGCAAGCTGACCTTTAGTCACACACCTTTAATTGCAAGTCTTGGGAGGCAGCGGCAGGTGGATCTCTGTGAGTCTGAGGTTAACCTGATGTACATATTGAGTTCCAGTCCATCAAGGGCCACATAGTAAGACCCTGTCCAAACAAGACAAGAAGAAAGAAAGGAAACAAACTCATAACTATAAGAGTCTAACAGAACAATGCAGAGGCAGAGGTGACGCTGTGAACTTGAAAACAGAAATCACAACAATCCTATCCAAGGAACAGAGGAAACATTAAAAAAAAAAAAAAGAGCAGAAGCTCTAGAACCTGTTGGAAGTGTAAGGCGTCTGAATACATAGGTTCCTGTAACTTCAAGCAGAGATGGAGTTATGTAGAAAGGATCATTGGAAGAAATGACGGTGTGTTCCACTGATACACCCCTGTTTACCGAGGCGTTATTCACAACAAGCAAGATATGGAGTCAGGTTAGAGGTCAATAAAGAAAATGCAAAACGTGGTGGTGTTTTATTTAGCTAAAACCAAAAACAAAACCATTTTTAGGAAATGAACAAAATAAACCAGGTCCAGAGAGACAAATATCAGATGTTTTTTCTCGTTGGAGGAATCTAGATTAAAGAAGAAGTAGATGGGATATGAAAACAGAAGAGAGATTATTTCTCAGGGTAAGGGAACCTGCAGAGGTGGGATGAGGAGAAGAGAGAATAAAGCAGAGAGTGGATATGAACAAACTACAATGATACAGATCAAATCCATTGCTTTACGTGCTAACTAGAAAAAAAATGGGAGGGAAGAAGGGAGGAGGCTACCGCTGGAATACAAAGTGAGTAATCTGTAATTAATATAAAAAATAAAAATTTAATTAAAAAAAGAAAAAGGAAAAAAAAACCTGTGGCTGGACTTTTCCAGCTTGAGCGAGAGACGTGTTTTCAGATCCAAGGAGCTTGGTTAACCCAAAGCAGAATTGAAACTTAAAAATGGAATCAACTGAAAAGATAAAGAGCCTAGAAAGCAGGCGGAGAGGACTAGGGTAGAGAGCGTGTTTAGCATGTGCTGGCCCTGACCTCAGACCCCAAGACCAAAAATGAATGAATAAATGAATGAAGCCCCCTAAAGCAGCCAGAGAAAAAGGACTCACTGCACACGGAGGACCATCTCGATGACATCAGTGTTCTCTTCTCAGAAACAGCGAAGAAGCATCATCTTGACAATGCTACAAGAAGACTAAGTGGCCATAACCTTTGAAGACTGGGCAAGTCAAGGACAGATACTGTTTAATTCCTGCACAGAGGTCCTTCATAAAGCAATGCCTTTCCATGCATAGTTGGGGTCCTTCAGGGCGTTTCTCTGGGTCTTTTTGAGTTCTTCTGCAAGAATCTCAAGATGTTCTTTGCTCTTCTCTCATTTCTCATGCGGAGCACGTCGGAGGCCACGCACATGTGATGATGACTCATCCCCTGATAACCAAGGGAATACATGTTGCATATTTTCTGGATTTTTAAAATCTTCCATTGGAATTTCCAGCCCAGTAGCTTTGAAGCAGACAGAACTCACATAAGCCAAAGCTCTTTGGGGCTCCCAATAATTTTTAGGGTATGAAGTCTGAGATGAGCTGCCTAACAACTGGGGACCCGAGGAGGGGGGAAGGAGAGACGAGGCTGAAAGGATGACGCTCAGGCTAAAAAGGACTTCTGAACCCCAGCTTGGGTTAGCCTGAGGGACTCGCTTCTGAGAGAGGGAACACACGGTGGCTCTTCTTGCATTGTGACTAATGCCTGACGCAGATGGACTGGAGGCATGAAGGGTTCGATTTACAGGAAGAGGGCATGGTGGCAGGCGCGGCTTGGTCTGGAGCACCGACCAGAAAGACCACAGGGGAAACGGGGGACTCGGTTTTCACCTTTATGCTTTCACTCTGTCCAGGCACCCCCTGGTCCTCAGGAAAGCGCCATCCACATCCAGGGTGGGCCTTTCCTCTTCATTACACCCAGGGGCACATCTCTCTGAGAGTAACCTTCCTAGGTTACTCTCTGGGCCCATCTGTAAGGGATCATCCAGATACAGTGACCAAGAAGGATTGTGGCGGCAACCATCTTCAACCTGAGTCAAGGTCCTCGATAGAACCAGAGATTAGACCGACACCTGACCGGACCTCCAGCTCGCAGAGGAACTACAGAAGTTAGTCTCTGTTCCATCTGCGATACTTTGTTACAACAGTTCAGTCCAGGGAAAGCAGGATTATTGCACTAGGCTGTTTTCCCTTGGGTTGTTCAACTTGGTCAACGGATTTTTTTGTTTTGTTTTGTTTTTGTTTCCATCTCCGGTTTGTGCAAATTATATAGCAAGTAAAATTTAAGTTCTTTTGCGTGAAAGAAACACCTGTGAAGAATTTTCTTGATTACGTTAACTGATATGGGAAGAACCATCTTTTATTTTTTTATTTTTGTCTGTCTCTCTGCTTGTCTGACTCTCTACCTATCTATCTATTTATTTTGAGATAGGGTCTCAGTGTGTATCCTCCCTCTCCCAGAACTCACTCTGTTGACCAGACTGGCCTTGAACTCACAGGCATCCACCTGCCTCTGCTTTCTGAATGCTGGGGTTAAAGGTGTGTGCCACTGGTCTTGACTGTGGGCAGGACCGTTCCCTGGGCTTGGGAGAAATGCTTGTGAGGAGAACGGACACCTCATCATTCTGTTTCCTGCCTGGGAATGCAATGGGAACAGCTGCTTCCAGCCCCTGCTGCCTTGACCCCCCCACCTGCCGCCATGATGGACTATTCCCTCGAACTGTGAGCCAGAATAAATCTCCTTTAAGTTGCTTTTGTTTGTCACAGAAACAGGAAAACAGATGGAGACATTCTTCCACACGATTCTAAAGCCAGTCAAGTTCAGGAGGATGAAGTGCTCCACTTTGGACCACCCTAAATTGCTGGGCCCCGAAGGTCTCCTGGGACACGGCCTTCCAACGGGCTCAGCTTCAGGAAAACTGGGAAGGGTAGCTGATCATCTCATTCTAACACGTCATTCTGATGTCCTTTCCTTTATCCAGATGTCACTACAGAGCCCAAGACGCCCCTGACCTACCCACACAGGAGGTGTGAGATTCTTGGCAAAGAGGAAGCAAGCCAGGCACGGGGGTGAGGGGTGTAGAGCAGGGCTCATGTCTGTAAAGTATAAAATTATACACACTATGTTCACAAATGTAGTGGATACTGGCAAGACAAGTTGAAGGAAGCGCGTCGTGGTAGAGTTTATGCACAAAGGAAAACTTTTAAAGTGAAATTGAAATTTTTTCACTTCAGTAAAGTAAGTGTATTTAAAGTTATAACTGTAAACAAGGGGTGGGGACAAATGTCTGTGATCCCAGAACACGGGAGGCCATGGAGGAGGGATTTTGTTTGAGGCCAGCCTGGACTACACAGGGAGATTCTAGCTCAAAGAGCCAAAGGAGGGAAGGAAGACAGTTAAGTAACTAAAAGCCCTGGCTAGCCACGCAGACCTGACGGACCCACGTGGCACACGTCTGCAATCCCAGCATTTCCACAGTGAGATGAGGTGGAACTGCCTGGAAGCTCACGGACTGGCCAGCCTGGAGCAGTCACACGAGGGAGACCCTGTTCCGACAAGGCGGAAGGTGAGAACCCACGATGGAAAGTTGTTCTCTGACCTCCGCACTTATGCTGCGGCATATGCACACCCCAAATATAGTAAAAAAAAAAAAAAACACAGGAGAAAAACAGAAAACCATACATCATCGCGACCGAATAATGGTCCTGTCTAAGCTAGATGAAGAGGAAGAAGTCAGGAATATCATTTCCCCATCATCGTTTCCCCAGGCTAGCTTCAAATTCACGGTGATCCTCCTGCCTCAGCACTCAGGTGCTCCCAAGTAGGGAATCTTGACACACTGGCTCTGAGGTATCTTTAATACTCGTCATTAACGAGGAACTTAAACAATTAAAAAATATTTTATAGGCAGGACTGTTTTGTCTCTGTGTGTGGCTGTGCACCATGTATGTGCCTGATAACCTAGGGAGGTCAAAATAGGGTGTTGGATACCACGGAACTGGAGTCATGGACTACTATGTAGGTGCCGGGAATCAAACCCGGGCCCTCTGCAAAGCAGCAAGCGCTCTTCCTGGCTGAGCCATCCCTCTGGCCGTGAGGAACTTTTCAACCTCGGGGAGCTGAGTGAGTCGGGCCGGGAGTGGGGGGTGGGGGACGGTGTGTGTGTGTGTGTGTGTGTGTGTGTGTGTCTCCACAGACTCCCCTTATCCAGGGATATGTCTAAAAACAAATCCCTACCTCCAGTGTTCCCTCTCACCTTCTAAGTTTGATTCCAGGGCCATTGGCTTCTGTTTCTCATTAACTGAGAAGGGCAAAGGGCACGGCCAGGGAGAGGGGGGTGGAGGGAAAGCAGAGTGGACACGTGGTTAAGCCCAGGAAGGGCAAAAACACGTTTTAGTTTCGGCTTTTAGCTCTGAGCATGATTTGAAAAATCATGCTCGTGCCGCCACCTGCTGTTCGCTGAGGGGATGGCCCCAGGGGAGAGGGCCTGGGTTTCCCTGGCCGGGTTTTCTGTAGTTTTCATTGCAAGAGGAGTTGCTAGCTCTGCCCAGTGCAAAGGGCCACAGGAGACCTGGTAGAGGGGCCTGGGACAGGATGGGCTGTCCCACCCTACCCCTGTCCCCCCTTTTTAGGAAACATCTATCTATCTATCTATCTATCTATCTATCTATCTATCTATCTATCTATCTATCTATCTATCTATCTATTAGTGTGTGTGCTGTGTGTGCATATGTGTGTGACTCATGCCACACAGCATATATGTGGAAGCCAGCAGACAACTTGAGGTAGTTGCTTCTCTCCTTCCACCATGTGGATGTGGGGCTGACCTCACACGCGTGCCAGCCGTCAGGGTTGGTGACAGTTTCGGTACTCGACTGAGCCATCTCCCCAATTCAGCCTGGCTTTTCTTTTCCAAGCCTGGTCCCTGGGCCAGGACCCTCCGCAGCGTCTGGGTCCAGGACCAGGGCTGAAGGGCGATCCAAGATTGCATCAGGAGCCGAGGTAGCCTGAGTCAGTCGGGCTGTGGGTCTGGGAGACAGGGGGCTCTCTCACGACTTGCTTTGCTCTGCTGACCGTCCCATCCACCAGTCACTGGCTTACATCATAGACGCTCACAGCAGGGTCCAATTCAACCCCCCAAATCCAGCCAGGAGTCTTAGCTCTCAAGCCCACCCTCCTTGCTGTCATCATCCACAGCTAATCACACCCTCCCCTTCAAGGGCCGAGCGATCTGTCTGCCTGTCCTGGTAGCTTCTTCCTCACCTGCACCCTTCCTCCCCACCCCCAGCCTCATTCTGCTCTGTTTGGCTGTGCTCACTTTCCCCATTAATCATATAGTGTCCCAAATATTTCTCACACTTACCCCCCCCCCACTGGGCATTGCTACATCCTTCAGTCACAGGAGGTCAAAACCAGCACACCACTGCTGTAAGGGCAGTGGCCCCAAGCCGCATTCAACAGGTTCTAACCAAGGTAGCCCTGCCCCCAAGCTTTGGGACTGTCTCCCACGTGTGTAGTGTCTCTGGGCCACAGATGCCCTCTTCCGTAGAACACAGAGCAATGAGGCTCTCCCTAAAGAGCTGTTGTGAGGACTAAATGAGTTAATAACCTAAATTATTGAGGAGGATGTCCGGTCCTTGGTGAACGATAAACTTCATTATGAGTTTATGGGGGTAAGAGAGAAAAATGGATAGCTCGGTGGTTCCCAACCAAGAGCGGTATTCTGTAGACACCGTTAACATCAGGAATATCTGATAATCTCTAGAGATTGAAAAAAAAAAAAAAGTTGGTGGGACTGGTACTGCCACCTAGCGGGATGAGACCGGCGATGCGCTCTACATTTGTGTCTCTGCTAACAGTTACCTGACCTGAAATGTCAATACTGCCAAAGCTGACAAACCCGGGGTTGGGTGGTCCGCTCCAACCTGCCTAGGTGCAAATTCCACTTTTTCATATTTTAGCTATAATTTTAGTAGATGACTGGAACATGCTCCTTAGTTTCCTTAACTGTAAAACGGAGACAAAGACACACACACACACACACACACACACACACACACATCTCTCCCTGACCCCACCCATGGGTCTGAGTCTAAGGTATCCTGGATGATCCAAACTTATTACCCAGCAGAGAACCATCTTGAGTTCCTGCCCCTATGTCTCAGGTGTGTACCACTGGGCTGAGCCGTGACAGGGCTCTTTTTAAAGGATTTATTTTACTTTAGCTTCCATGTGTGTAATGGTGGGAGGGGGAGGGGGAGCCCAGGGTCTCCTGAAGCTTCAGTTACAGGCAGTTGTCAGTCACTGGACATGGGTGCTGGGAACTGAACGGGTCCTCTGGGAGAGCACCAGGAGCAGCAAGAGCCCTTAACCGGAGAGCCACCTGTGAACCCCTGTGACGGGGTTCTTCAAGAGTGAACACCTGGCAAGTAGCATTCATGGCCAATCACCGTTATTATTACTTCTCTCCTCACGTCTCCTTCTCTGGGAGGCCTTCTTGACTCAGGGTGACATTACTTCCCCTATGCTTATTGGGATGACATCCACTTGTCCGCTTGTCTGTCCTTCCCACAGGACTGGGAGCTCCTTGCGGGAAGGAGCTTTGTCCTGTAGGTTTTGGCCCCCTCAGGGCTGAGCGCAGGGCCTGGCAGGTCAGGTTCCACCTATGTCTTTGGATGGGTGTGGACCAGCAGGGAAGCAGGGAACAATCGTTGACCTTGTTGAGGGAGGCGGAATAGGTCCAGGATCTGAGGGTGGCAGTGGAGGCTGAGGCTGTGAGCATGGCCATACGCCATTTGTGATTCTATAGTGAGAGTTCTAATTATCGATCCGTGCCTTCTGTCTCCGCTGTTGGGTATTATGTTATAGTTAACTATAACTATTAGAGTCAGTATGTAAACATTTCCTATAGGTTCATGTGTTCAAAAAGACAAGGTCTCCAGCCATGGTACAGTCCGAGGAGGCTAGGAACCCTTTGGGATGGATGTGTGGATTAGCTAGCAGAAGTGAGGTGGGTGGAGGGTGAGGCTTGAGGGTTATATCTGCTTCTCTTCTTTCCCTAGCTGTTCTCTCTCCGATCTCCCGAGATGTGAACAAGCCAGGCCACAGGCTCCCACTGCCACCCACTAAGCCATTCTAGTTCCCATGCCTTCCTCACCACAACGGACCGTAAGCCTTTTCCTCCCTAAGCTGTCGGGTATTTTGTCCTAGTAACCAGAGGTCACCAATCGCTCTTCGTCGGTGGGAACCTTATCTGTTGTTGGAAGGGACAGCCCTGTGAGTGGACGCGTGTCTGGCCCAGCTGGTCCTCACTGGGTGGTCTATCATTTGGTAACAGTGTCCTAGTAGGTGGCGGGCATGGACCCGGTGGGTGCTATGCATCTGTTGGTTGACAGTAAAAGGTTCCTGTTGGCAGTTGCCGGGCTGGGCACTGCTTGAGGCACTGGGGCACGTACTACGACACCCAGGGCTTGTAGCATCTTCCTCCCTCCAGGCATGAAGTCTGGCTTTGCAAGCCTTTGTCAGGGCAACATTCTTTCTCACTCAGCTGCTCCACCTTTTGTGGAATTTCCCACCAGCTCTGGACCTGGTGCCTTCTGAGGTGGCCTCCTTGTCTCTGCAGCTCCTCTCTCTGGCGATCCCGATGCTCACTGAGTCCTGTTGATGCCACAGAGCAAGAGTGCCCCTGCGTGAGGGGATGGGATCTATGTGGAATGCCAGACACTCCTTTTGTGGGTCTCCTCTTTCCTGGGGGGGGGATGTTGGCCACCAGCCCCAGAGGGCAGGAGGTGCAGGGCTCCGAAGGCGGTGAGTATGATGACGGAATAGTTTCCAGGATCAGCTGCAGGGAGACGGATCAACTTTATTCCAGGGGTGAAGAGAATATATAGGGAAAGGGAAGCAGCCAGGTACTCTACCAGGTGTTCACAGTGTACTTTATTTGCAATAAATATCTCTGTCCTGTTGCCTATGCAGGGGCTCAGTACCTAATAATCCTATAGGCAGGAGGGGAAGAGAGCTGTGCCAAAGGCCATATATCAGATACGTTTAGGGGCATCTGTGCCTGAAGACACTCTCCAGATGAGGTCAGGCAGGGAGTAGGAAGCCCTGCTGGGGAGAGGGAGTCCTTCATCAGAAAGGCTATCAGGACTGGCAGGACCACGTCCTCAAAGAGCATGCTCCTCCAATATTTTTTTTTTATATCAGTTACCTGGGAGGTGAGGAGGGGACCTGGGTCCTCTAACATCATTGGGGCAGGAGGAGCTTGCAGAGGGAGGAAAGGGAGAATTACCTTTCTCAAAAGCCTAGAGAGGGTGACGTCTCCTTAGATGTGTAAAGAAGCTGGTGTCTGGGGTTCTAGTGAGGAAGGGAGGGTTGTGAGAAGAGAGAGGCCTGCGGCCTTTTGTGGTTGGTCGTGTTTTTATCACCCCAAGTCATCTCCACTGCACTCTTTTGCCAGTTTGGTAAATACTGGCGCTAGGGATGAGCCACTTGTGATGGAATTCAAATGTTAGTTATCTGCTGTGTGACAAGTTGTTTCTTCCCTTAGCTTGAAACAAGCATCATGTATCATTTGACACAATTGCTGGAGTCAGGAATCAGGAGCAGTTGGAAGGGTGGTCTAGCCTTAGGTCTCTCACAGGCTTCAGCTTTAGGCACTTGAAAGCTTGGCTGGGCAGGAGGTCTGCTTCCAGGATGTGGGATGAGGTCTCTGCTCCTTGCCTCAGCCTCTCCCCCCAAAAAGCAAGATCAGAGGCCAGAGTTCTTTTTTAACCCGGTTACTCTTAGCACCATGGTGATAAAACCCAGACAGAAATGACTTAGTGGAGGAAACCTTACTTTGGCTCCTAGTTTTAGAGGGATTCAGTCCACTGAGGTGGGGAAGGGCAGAGGTGTGGGCTAGTCTGTGCTGGTGGAAGAAAGAGGCAGTGTTTGTCACAGGGCAACAGACCAGGGGACAAATAATGCAGGCCTGAGGGCGGCAGTGGGTAAAGCCAAAGGCTTCTACCAGCCACACACCACCTCCTGAAGCATCTCAGCCTTCCTGATGCTGCGACCCTTTAATACAGTCCCTCATTGATGTGGTGGCCCCCAGACACAAAATAATTTTCATTGCTACGTCACAACTGTAGTTTTGCTACTGTTATCAAATGTAATGCGAATCTCCACATTTTGGATGGTGTTAGGCAACCCCTGTGAAAGGGTCATTCATCAATCCCAAAGGGGTTATGGCCCACAGGTTGAGAAGTGCTTCACTATAGCCTTCAAACCAGGCCACACACTGGGGAGTAAGCACTGAAAACAGGAGGTGGTGGGGAGCCTTCCAGAGTAACCTGGTCTTGGAAGTGACAGTAAGGGGCCTTCAAAGACAGCCTTTTGGGAATCACTGCTAGGGTTTGAGGGGGCTGTCCACCTCCCACTCTGTAGTAGCAGGATTGGACAGATCAAAACAACCCATAGGAGAGCAAACATAAGTGGAGGCAAGGGCTTAGAGAGGACAGCGCAGATGAAAGAGACCCAAGGAACTGTTGAAGAGGCATGGGGCAGGGCAGTCTAGAGATGCTCCAGGAAGATGTCCTTCTAGCCTATTGGAGGCTAGCCACAGTGCGTGCCCCGAGAGCCTTCCATGAAGAGGTTGCCTATAGGAGGAGCGTGCTCCCTAGCTGAAGAGTCTAAACCTAAACCTCCCACACCCCATTGGCTTTGTACAGACTTTCATCTCGAAGTAAAGACCTTCAGTAAAGGCCATGTGAGTAGCTTGTCACCTGGAAGGGGTTCTGTTATACCCTGCACCATCCATTCCTCATGAAGAAGAGCTCATGGCTGTGTTTGTGCCTTAGCCATTGAGCTGTATATTTCTCTGTTCTACTCCCTACCCCACTTTTTATGACTTTGGTAGATCCACCTGCAATCAGTCTGCCCAGTCCCATCCATGCAGTGGCTACCGTGGAACGGGTGGGGAGCACAGTGATGGTGGGAAGCAAGTTCGTGGAGAGGGGATGTTGCCATCCGGCTCTCTGTTCCCTTGTGTGGTCTCTTTGCACCTGAGACCCAGAGGATATGTTTTTGTTACACTGAAGATGACGATAGTTTCCTTGCAGCTGTGTCAAGGGGATGGAGCAAGCATTTTCCTAAAATAACCAGGAAGAGAGAGAGAGAGGAACCCAAGTGGAGATGGGACGGGGTGGGGGTGGGGGCTGGAACATAAGGCACCAGAGCCGAGCAGTCATGGGTAGCAAGATGGAAGAGGACGAAAGTGAAGGAACTTGCCTAGGACCATCCAGTGGGGTCTCAACAGTGATTTGTCTAAGGATGCTTTTAGCTCTGCCTTGGGCCGATTGCCTCTGCCAAAGAAGATGCCGTAGCTACTGTTATGAACACAGAGGGAGGAGAAAAGAGGCTGACTGTCAATACGCAGACAGCTTTACACATGCCACAAACAGAAGTGCCACATCCTAGCACAGCCTCAGGGATGTGGACACACAGACAAACAGGAAGCTGGCACTGGGTGAACTGGGCTCTCTGATGGAGAAGTCTCAACATCAGGGAAGCTCAGTGTGTTTATTTTACACAGTTGAACAGGGAGGTGAGCTTGTTGCATTACAACTGAATCAAAGGGAAAGGAGCTATGGGATACAGCCTATCCAAAGATGAAGGTTCAGCTCTTTCCCACAGGAGCAGTCTCTGTAGGGGTCATGACTCCTTTAGGTCCCCAACTGGGGCTGGAGACACTGGTTAAAGGGAGAGGAATTGGGGAGGGAGACACAAACATGAATGTCTGGGAATGATCCTACCAGTGAGGGTTCATCTCCTTGTCCACACCAAAGAAGTTCACTGCCCCACTCCACACTAACCTGCTCAAGAAGGTGGTAAGTACTTAGAACAAGTATAGAGAGAAAGAACTAAAGTGGCAAAGGTGGGCCCTGGCTACACTTCAGATGAATGTCCATAAGTCGTGGTTGGAGAGCTTGACCCACCTGTTCCATTTACCTGACCCAGCAATCTTCCTTTTCCAGGAAAAGATGAGGATTTGTAACCATGATGCAATCTCCACACTTCAAATGCCCTAGCTACAGCTTCCCGTAGGATTAAATGGAAGTCAAGGACTTTGGAAAGGGAGTAAACACCTACTGATAGAACTCTCTCTCTCTTTTTTAAAATGTACTTTATTTATTTTTATATTAATCACAGGTTAGGTACTTTGCATCCCAGGCGTAGCCCCCTCCCTCATTCCATCCCACTCTCCCCATCCCTCCCTCAGCTCCTCCCTGCCCCTTCCAAGTCCACCGACAGGGGAGGACCTCCTTCCCTTCCATCTGACCCCAGTTCATCTTGTCTCCTCAGGGCTGGCTGCAATGTCCTCCTCTGGGATCTAGCCGGGCTGTTGTTACTCCCTGGCATGTATGGGGGAGGGTCAAAGAGCCAGCCATCGAGTTCATGACAGAAACAGTCCCTGTTCCCCTTACTAGGGTCTTCAGTTGGACACCGAGCTACCATGGGCCACATCTGAGTGGGGGTTCTAGGCCATATCCATACATGGTCCTTGGTTGGAGAAACTGTCTCTTAAAAGACCCCTGTGCCCTGCTCAATTTGGTCTTTGTGGAGCTCTTGTTCTCCCCAAGTCTTACTAACTTCCCCTATTTTTATTATTATTTCCTGCCCTCTGCCGAAGGCTTGGTTGTGAGTCTTAATATCTGTTTTGATACAT
>CM053761.1:20145643-20233622 GCA_028658305.1 Pachyuromys duprasi
GTTTCCAGGTCCCACCATTTGCCTGCGAATTTCATGATTTCCTCCTTTTTAATTGGCTGAGTAGTATTCCATTGTGTAAAAGTATCATAATTTCTGTATCCATTCCTCAACTGAGGAACATCTGGGTTGTTTCCAGGTTCTGGCTATTACAAATAAAGCAGCTACGAACATAGTTGAGCAAATGTCCTTGTTGTGTACTTGAGCATCTTTTGGATATATGCCTAAGAGTGGTATAGCTGGGTCTTGAGGGATCACTATTCCTAATTGTCTAAGAAAGCGCCAAATTGATTTCCAGAGTGGTTGTACAAGTTTGCATTCCCACCAGCAATGGAGGAGGGTTCCTCTTTCTCCACAACCTCTCCAGCATGCGTTGTCACTTGTTTCTCTCTCTTTTTAATGTGTATTTTTTAAAAATTTTGTGTGCATTGGTGTTTTGCCTGCATGTGTCTGTGCAAGGGTGACAGATCCCCTGGAACTGGAATCATAGACAGTTGTGAGCTGCCATGTGGGTAGTGGGACTTGAACTCAGGTCCTATGGAAAAGCAGCCAGTGCTTTTAACCACTGAACTATCTCTCCAGCCCTCTTAGAACCATTTTCTCTGTCTTTCTCCTCCTCATCTATCCCCAGGAGCTGACTATCAAGGATGAAGTATACAAATAGGTTTTCAAGAAGGTTCGATAGGAAAAGAGGAGCCAAGGACCCCCTCAGTCCAGACCTCAATTCAGCCTATGAGGTCAGAGGGCAACTTGCAAAAATCAGTTCTTTCTTTCCACCATGTGTGTCTCAGAGGAATCCAACTTAATCATCATGTTTATCCACTTTATAATAAATAAATAAATAAATAAATAAATAATATATTTATTTTTATCGCTGGGGCCCAGGTAGACTCTTTTTTTTTACATTTTTATTTTATATTAATCACAGGTTATGTACTTTGTATCCCAGCTGTAGCCCCCTCCCGCATTCCTTCCCTAGCCCTCTCTTCCTTCCCTCATCTCCTTCCTGCCCCTTTCCAAGTCCACTGATAGGGGAGGACCTCCTCCCTTTCCTTCTAACTCTAGCTTATCAGGTCTCTTCAGGACTGGCTGCAATGTCCTCTTCTGTGGCCTAGCAAGGCTGCTCCTCCCTCAGGGGGCGAGGGGGTTCAAAGAGCCAGCCATTGTGTTCATGTCCGAAATAGTCCCTGTTCCCCTTACTAGGTTACCCATTTGGATATTGAGCTACCATTTGCTACATTCAAGCAGGGGTTCTAGGTTATATCCATATGTGGTCCTTGGTTGGAGAAACAGTCTCGTAAAAGACCTCTGTGCCCTGTTATATTTGGACCTTGTGGAGCTCCTGTCCTCTCCAGGTCATACTAACTCCCCCTTCTTTCATATGATTCCCTGCACTCTGCCAAAGGGTTGGTTATGCCAGGTAGACTCTTATTTGTCTTCATTGTTTAGTAAATTTTACTGTCACATTTATTCATTCATTTATTTATTTATTTATTTATTTATTTATTTATTTATTTATTATCATAGAACTGTGTTTGTTTCTCGGTTTCTCTTCTAACCCAGCAATCACACAACTAACTGGGACTTTTAAAATATTTGTTTAATAATAAGCTTCACAGCACAATAACTGAACAGTCACTACTCTCTTCTTAGCCCTCTAAACTAATCTGGTTTCCTCCCAGCATCCATCCCAGAGATACTTGCACTTTGTAGCTTTTCGGCTGCAGTTTATCTCTTGATGCCACCTGGACCTCTCCTGTGGCTGAAGCCCCTACTTTCTCCTCTCCTGGATAGCAGGAAGTCCAGCCCTATTCTCTCCCCTGCTCATTGGTTGGGAGGGACAACTGGGGGGCAGTGTGTACACAGCATTGAGACAGGAGGTTCTCAGAACAAGGATTGCAACCAGACATGGAAGGGTACAGGAATCAGCATTTGAATTGCACAATAACCTTATAAAACACCTTGTGCATTTGCTCTTTGGGGGTTGAGTGACCCTTTCACAGGGGTTGCATATCAGATATCCTAATATTATGAATGTTACAATTTATGACAGTAGCGAAATTACAGTTACGAAGTAGCAATGGAAATAATTGGGGGTGGGTGGGTCACCACAGCATGAGGAAATGAATTAAAGGGTTGCAGCAGGAAGGTTGAGAACCACTGCTGTAGCGGATCAGTCTTCAGGCCAAAATCACCTGGGAGGAGAAAGTTATGGTTGGCATTTTCTGCACACACTGCCAACATTTGCGCTAGGACCAGGAAGGAGGGTTTTGCCATTTCCCATGGGTCCAAGACATTGAAGTCCTTAAGATGGCCGTGCCCTTGCCAACAACACACATTCACTCAGGTTTTTACACACCCAGGGCTTTCTCCTGTCTTCACACAGGAGACAGGTGTGACAGAATGAATCATGCAGCTTATGTGAAATTTTGTGGGAGAAAGTGTCCAGTGCCCAGCTGTGTGAACACTCTGCTTACACAAAAGCTAGAAGACTGAGAAGCTGTTGACTCAGGCTTGAACCCGAGGAGGGCTGATTAGTGTGGAAAGATGACCCCAAGGTGAGTCTGTGGGTGTGGAGGGAGCACTCAGCAAAGAGAAAAACGCAAGAGCTTCAAGACAAGGGGATGATGCTACCCCTGTAACTCAGCACAAACGGCAAGAAACAGGGAGGGTAGGGGGACTATAGCAGAAGTTTTGGTTTCTTTAAAAACTCACTTATGTTACATAAATATGTTTTTGTTTTAGTCCCAAGTGTGGGATTTTAGTTTGGGCTTTCGTTTGTCCACAGCTGATCACTGCCTCCTGCGGGGTGTGGGATTCGCCAGCTGGTAATGGCCTACCTCATGCAGCACAGAGAGGGGCGTGGCCTGCGACTTTGAGGGATATAAACAGGAAAGCCCAGAAAGAGAAAGTGTGGCGTGTTGGAGAAACCAGAGATGGACGACGGTGTGTCAGTTTGGAGCAGACAGATGGAGAGAAGCGCTTTGTGGGACAGTAGTGTGGAGGAGACTGCTTGCTGTGCTTGCTGTTGACAGAGATATAGCTCCCAAAGAACTCACAGACCCTAAACAGCTGGGAGAAGTAAAGAGGTCTGTGCCCCCTCTCCCCACTAACCTTCTCTCTCCTACCTAGTGTTGGGGGGGAGTTGGGGGGTAGAGACTTTAAGGAACCCCAAATAAACAACAAGCACAGCACAGGACAGTAGCTGAGTCCATACCTGGTGATTGCAGAAGCCCAGGGCCCAGATGTGGCCTTGGCTGCAGGTGTGAGTAAGTTCCAGGTGTGTTTTACAGTATGGCCTGAAGCCTGAGAGTCTGTACAACCAGGACACAGGCAGGACTGCTCCTCTCCCTGCCTTTTAGAGTCCCCTTAGTTGTCGGGAAGTTGTCCCCTTAGTTGTCAGGAAGGCAAGAGTGAGTGGCAAAAGCACTTGTAAGTATGCATTCCTTGGACCTGGAAACAATCATCCTGAGTGAGGTATCCCAAAAGCAGAAAGAAACATATGGTATATACTCACTTATATAGACCTATAGGATAGGGAGGTCATGCTGAAATCTACACACCTAGGGAAGATATACAAGAAGGAGGACCCAGGTTGGTATGATCAATGCTCGTTTAGATGAACAAATGGGATGGACATTGAATGGAGGAGAAAACAAGCAACAGGACAGGAGCATACCAAATAGGGCCTCTGAAAGAATCGATATAGCAATGTATCAAAACAGATATTAAGACTCACAACCAAGCCTTTGGCAGAGGGCTGGGAATAATAATGAAAATAGGGGAAGTTAGTAAGACTTGGGGAGAACAAGAGCTCCACAAAGACCAAATTGAGCAGGGCACAGGGGTCTTTTAAGAGACAGTTTCTCCAACCAAGGACCATGTATGGATATGGCCTAGAACCCCCACTCAGATGTGGCCCATGGTAGCTCGGTGTCCAACTGAAGACCCTAGTAAGGGGATCAGGGACTGTTTCTGTCATGAACTCGATGGCTGGCTCTTTGACCCTCCCCCATACATGCCAGGGAGTAACAACAGCCCGGCTAGATTCCAGAGGAGGACATTGCAGCCAGCCTGGAGGAGACAAGATGAACTGGGATCAGATGGAAGGGGAGGAGATCCTCCCCTGTCAGTGGACTTGGAGGGGGCAGGGAGGAGCTGAGGGAGGGATGGGGAGAGTGGGATGGAATGAGGGGGGGGGGGCTATGCCTGGGATGCAAAGTACCTAACCTGTGATTGATATAAAAATAAATAAATTACATTAAAAAAAGTATGCATTCCTCACCCCAGGATGGTATAGTGTCTTTCTTGGGCAGGAGGGGCTCAGGCTGGGGTGCAACCGTTCACCTTCATCCAGTTCATCCTTGGTAAGTCCCTTGTCTGGCCAGCCCAGGTGGGCAGCTCTGGTGATCAACCCCAGTTCTCTGCCGTCAGTCATTTATACTCTGGCATGATTACGTCAGCGATCTCTAGCGGCATCGGCAGCTTTGTCCTTATCTGTACAATGCCGGGCTCTGCTTCCAGTTAGGAGAGCTCTAGTTATTACAAATTCAAATAGTAATAGCGAACGCTTCTCTGTGTACGCTCTGTTCCCGGTACACTGCCAAATGATTGTACGTGGAAAAACTCACAGAATTCTGGGAGAAGGAAGTATTCTTGGTATCTCCTCAGATGACTGGCACACACAATTATCTGCTTAAGTCCTCCTTGCTCTCACTGTAGGGTCAGTGTGGAAAGCCAGCCCATTTTGTCCCTGTGGAACCTAGGTAGTCCCTGGTGAGGGAGACAGAGGAGCAGAGGTGCCCACATCGCTGGTCTTGGCCAGCACTGGTGGCTGAGACTCAAGGGGGGGGGGAAGTGGCTGCTTGCTTTGGCTCTTGGTCAGATAGCCTGGTCCTCAGGGTCTGGGGAGCAGGGGCCTAGCTTGTCAGTGTAGCCACTGTAGGACTTGTGGTGTGGTTGGTGTAGACCCCTGAGTCATGGTGAGTTCTGAGGGACTAAGTTCTACACCTTAGCCTATCCGGTGGTTGCCATGGAGACTTCCAGCTCCTTGGGTAATTACTGGCTATCCAGGGAACATGCTCCTGTGCCCTGGGGAGGGACATGGTAGGATCCAGTGGTCCACAGAGTTTTTCTGAGGAGAAGACTCTCCACTTCCCATTGTGCTGAGGACATTTAGAAAGGGTGGAGGAAGATAAAGCATCCAGTTCAGCTTTGAGTTCTTTTCTAAAGTCATTCTGGGGTCAATGTGTGGTCAAGCCTAGTTCTCGGGCAGAGCCCCAATTACTGCTGTTTATGGGCAAGGAACCTACCTACTGCAGGAAGAGAGCAGGAGTGCTCCCTTGGAGACAACAGGGGCTTTCGTCACCGCCTCCCCAACCCCCCTTGCAAAGACCGGATCTCACTACACAGACCTACTAGGCTTCAGACTTGTCTTCCTCCTCCCTCAGTCTCCCCAAAGCTAACATTTGGGCATTGTCCCACAGTGCTCTGCTCTGAGCCAAAGAGTTGCTGCCTTCATAAAATCAGTTGTGTTTGCTCACACGAGATCGTCAGGGCAGGGCTTGTTAACTATGGACATTCCCGGATAGGAAGAGGGGTGGGGAGGGTCACTGGACCCCCACGTGAGTATCCAACCACTCCCCCCAAACAGCTGTATGTAATTTTCCCCAATTGCACATGGCATTCTAGGTGTCAGGAAATGTCTGGGGAGTCGCGGGAGGAAGCTCCGTCTGTGCAGCTCTCATTCACGCTGCCTGTAGACTTTCCTGTGTGGGTGCTTTGGGGTCGCCCAGTAGACCTTGATAGATGACTCCCAGAGTACAGGCCTGCTCAGTCTTGGACTCAAGTGCCCTACCACTGGGTTGTACCCCATTCCCTTCCCTTCTTTCAAATGTGAGCATGCGCATGTATGTGCAGGCGTGTGTGTGTATGTGTGTGTGTGTGTGTGTGTGGCTGCTGTTCACCTCCTCTGAGACAGGGTCTGCCATTGGCCTGGAGCCTGCCAATTATATAACAAACAGGCTGCTTGGCCAGTGATCCTTAAGATCTTCCTGTCTGTCCTTCCCTGGTGCTGGGAATGAAACTCAAGATCTGTGCTAGCTAGGTAAGGGCTTTACAGACTGAATGTTCTCTGAGCCCTGCTTGTCCAGGCTGGGCCTTGGACTTGCAAACCTCCTGCCTCAGCCTACAGATAGTGTAGCCCATGCCAGTAGGCATGACTCATAATGGGGAATTTCAAGCAAGAAAAGAAAAGGCACAGAAGCCAGAGCGAAGGCAGATGCTCCTGGGAGGCTGTAGGGATACAGCAAGGAGCTAAGATGCCCTCTTAAGTAAGCAGCCTTTATCTGGAGTGTAATGAATCATCCCTGAGTGATTTAAGCTGGGGAGCGTCATGGTCATTTTTACTTTTTAGATGGATCTTGTGGCTATAGGTTGTGTAGTCTTGGTTAGAGGAGGATTAAGATTGGGGACTAGGCTGGGCAGAGTGGCGCACACCTATAGTCCCAGCACTTGGGAGGCAGAGGCAGGTGTATCACTGTGAGTTCAAGGTCATCCTGGTCTACAAATCTAGTCCAGGACAGCCAAGAGAAACCCTGTCTTGAAAAAACCAAAACCAAAAACAATAGCAACCCTCAAAAACCAACCTCCTCCCTCCCCAAAAGATTGGGGACCAATTTGGGGCAGGTGAGAAAAAAGGACCTTAGGAAGGAAGAACAGACAGATTCTTAGCAGAGTGCCATCCAATGGAAACATGTCATAAATGCAGGCCACATATGCAGAACATTCTAGAAGAGCTGTTAGAAGGCCAAGGAGAAACAAGTAAATTTAATTTTAGGAATACATTTTGTTTAATATAAACTATTCAAAATATTATAGTTTCAGCATGTGATCAATAATAAAATTAGACATGTTTTTTAAATGCTATTTTACAATAAGGCATGTATTAAACTTAGCACATTTCTGCTTGGACTAATTACATGCCAAATGGCTATCATATTGGCTAGTGAAGAAGTTATTCTGGATGTGGCGTGTGTGGATGTGTGTGGCATGAGTAAGGAGACAAGGAACATCAGTTCGGCTTAAGGTCTGGCTGGTGATTGCCATCTACAGACACAGGGAATATAGAAGTGGAGGCACTTTTGGCCCCGGGAGATAATGAATTCAAGTTTGACCTTGGGTACACAGATGGAAATGTTTTACAGACAGTTGAGAACATCCCTCTGGGGCTCAGGCTATGGCTGTGGCTGGAGAACAAATGTCAAGGACAGTTTACGATGGCAGTGGACGGGGTGGGGGCAGTTGACTTAGCCCACAGTATACAGGCAAGAGAGAGAAAGCTCAGAACACAGCCCTGCGGGGGACCCTGGTGTCGGGGTTAGTAGGGGACTGCAAAGGTGACTAAGAAGGACCATGTCAGAAGCAGGAAAAGTGCAGAAAGATGTGGTTAAGGAGGGAAGGAAAGTGAGACTCAGAGACCCAGGGTCCCAGACTCCAGGATGAGCAGTTTGCTCATTGGCCTGCGCTTCTCGTTCTTGTGACTGGTGATGAGAAATGGCAAGGATGGAGGTTCCTCACATTCCCCCTCAGCCAAGCCACACTGCTGTCTGTGGGGACAGAGTCTTAGTAAGGGCTCAACCGGCCAGCTCGCTGCTTCCTGCCTGCAGTAGCTCTGCCCAGGCTGTGAGGGGCAGTGCCCTGGAGGGAAATGGAGGCTAAGCCACCAGGCTGGGTGTTGGGTGCCTGGTTTCTCACTCTAACATGGCTTCTCAGCAAGGCCTGGAGGAGGAAGGGAGTAGGAGAAAGGGGAGTCCGGAGGGTCTGGAAGAGTGAAGTCGTCGCTTAGGACCACCGGCTAGTCCTCCAAGTTCTTTTGGGACAGGTTGGGAGGCACTGTTCTCAGCATAGACAGGAATAGACATCAGAGCCAGTGGTGCTGTCCGGAATAGGAAGCTCAGACTCCAGATCAGTCCCCACATGCAGTGCGGGAAGGACCCACTAACCAGGGCTTTAATACAGCTGGGACCTTGCTGCAGTGAGAGGTCCCTCCACCCCGCTGGCCCTGGTGATGAGTTCTGGTCTGGTGTCTGCAGCCCAAAGGAGAGGCAGGCACCTGGCAAAGTCATGCCTGGCGTCAGCTTTTTCTGTGGAATGACCTTAGAGTGGTCAGTCATTCAGAACTTGAACTTTCTGAGGGTCAGTTTGGCCTTCATGCCATTCCTGGCAGGTCTGGGAACCCCCAGGGACAGGCTCCTGCTGGGGGCTGCTGTGGCTGGTGAGAAGAATGGTGACCTCTAGCTTTGTTCTTAGACTGAGGGGAGTGGGGGAGGAGGGGGCGCTTGGAGGTGGGAGGGGAAAGATGAGACCAGCCCTTAGCCAGCAGCCACATTTAAGAAAGGCCTGGACCCCAAGCCATCACAGCTCCCTCACAGTTGGCTGAATAGGGTCCTTAAACTGGTGTTCTTAGTCTTCCAGAGCCTGTAGGATGGAGGAGGAGGGAAGAGGAATTGAAGCTCAGTGAGTGTCAAGTTCAAGAGTTCCAGGCCAGCCAGTCCAGGACAACCAAGAAAAACCCTGTCTTGGAAAGAGAGACAGAGACACAGAAGGCAAGGGAGGGCTGAGAATTTTATATTCTTTGGTTTGGGACCCAGGTTTTCCCTCCCATTTCTGAGTCCTGGATATCATCACCCCCTCACCAGGACACATCATAATGACTTGGGAGATACTGAAATCACTGTGTATCCATCCGGCAGCTGCCCTCTCGTCTCCCGAACTGGCCAACGTTCTTTGGCTTTACAAGCTGTGGGGCAGCTCCATCACTGGGAAATCAGGGACTGGGAGCAGCAGGAAAAAGAGGTTAACGTTCCAGAGGCTGGTGAGCTGCCTGCCCTTCAGGAGCGTGTGCAGAAAGGGGTGCAGGGAGACCTCCCTCTTCCTCATCTAGGGGCCCCTGTCATGTCATCTTTTTTTGCTAGCCCTCCTCCGGCTCCCACAGGGCCCCGGGTTGGAACTGAAATGCTAGAATTTCATACTCAAGGTTTCGCCTGCGGTCTCAGGAAAGCACGCAGCAGGGATTAGCTGGCGGAATGGCCTGTGAAAAGAGGTTAATGCAGAATTGGAGGTGGGTGACGCTGACACTCTCTTGGCCACCCTCAAGTCTGTTGACGTCTCTGTCTCACCCCACCTCCGGGCTCTCAGCTAGGTCTTCCGATGTCCCTCTTATCTCCACCCCCCCCCACGGCTTTCCAGCTTCCTCTCTAGCCCCCGCAGTTCCTCCGCTCCCCCAAACTGCAGCCCAGGGGAAAAAGCCCTAGCACAGTCTCCCGCCCCTGCTCCCCAGTCGCATTGGTTCCCTACCCCCCTTGCAGCACCTGGTGCCCCCAGTCTTCCAATTGGCCAGTGGCCCCATCAATCCTTGCCGGGTTGTGCTGACGTCATCCTGCAGTAGCGGGGATGGGGTGGGAGTGAGAGAGAGAGAGAGAGAGAGAGAGAGAGAGAGAGAGAGAGAGAGAGAGAGAGAGAGAGAGAGAGAGAGAGAGCGCTAGAGAGAGTGAGGACGCTAGGCTGGAGACCGAAGAGAAGCTACTGCAAAGTCTCTCGCCTCAGCCACCCGGCGGGTCTGCACGCATCCGCTGTATGGACTGGCGTGGTCAGCAGGCTCCGTTCTGATCTTGTCCCGCTGCCCGCCCCTTCTTGCAGAATCTCTGCAGTCCTTCTCCAAAGTGGCTTTAGCAGGCTCGAGGCTCCCTGGGGACAAGAACGCCTGGCCTGGCGTGCTTTACAGCGCACCATGACCCTGCTGCTGTTGTCCCTCTTGCTGGCCTCTCTGCTTCAGCTCAGCTCCGGCAACAAAGGTGAGATAGACGGGGACTGGGGAGGGGGGGTGTCTCTGAACTGGGGCTATGTGGGAAAGCTATGTGGGGTTACGGAGGGAAGGAGATGTTGAGGCTTTCTGGCTCCTGACAGGTGTCCTTTCCTTTCTGACCACCCCCTCTCCATCCTCTCCTCAGAAATGGCCCCATCACCCATCTCACTTCCAAGGGCCACCTCCTCCTCTCCCGGTCCAGCTCTACTCTTACCCAGCATCCTGCTTGTATTTGCTCTCCGTCCCCACCTGGGGTCTCTCTGGCCCCTCCCCCAACTCCTCCATACTGGTAGCTGCCTCCTGTCTCAAAGGGACTTGCCCCCCCCCTCCTGCCCCCAGGGCGACATCCCCTCGGCTTCGCTTTCACTGGGTATGCGTGCACACTAAGGGTGTGTGACAGCTCCTTCTGGTTGTCTTCATCCTTTCCTGGGGAGAAACTGTGCACCCACAGCTCAGCAATTCCAAGCACGTATTTTTTTTTTCCTAATTTTTTTTCCCCCTGTGTCCTTCTGCATCCATAGCCTTCTGCCTTCATCCGCGGGATTGTGGGTTACCACAGCTGCCCTCTCTGGCAGATAGCAGATAAATTCAGCTGGGTGAAATTGTCAGAGGGTAGGGGAGGGTGGGGCCGGGGGGCCAGAGGGTTCAGGTAGGCAGAGGGGAAGGAGAAAGGATGAAGAAAAGGCAGAAAGGGGAGTGGGGTGCTCCAGTAAAAGAGATAAGAAGGGAATCTGAGGAGGAAAGGGAGCCGAGGAGTGGGAAGAGAATAAGAAGGGGATGGGAAAGGAGAGAGGCAGAAGAAGGAGGGAGAAAAACCAGGAGGAAAGGTGAGAAGTGGGGGAGGAGGGAGCTGAGGAAAAGCCAGGGAGCAAAGAAGGGAAGAATGGACACAGGACAGCAGGCGGCCATAGGAGGGGGTCAAGGAGAAGGGCTCAGGGACCACAGAGACAAGGGTTGCAGGGTGCCTGGCTCTGCCCTCAGCTCTTCCGTCTGCTGTCTCCTATGTCTGGCTGGAGCCCCTACCTCAGGATACTCCTCCTTGCTCTTGAGCTTCTTGTCACTCCCTCCTTGGCCTCCCCTACACCATCTTGGCCATTAGAGAAGGAGGTTATGGTGGCCATTATCATGAAATGGGAAGGCCTGCAGATTTGTTGTGCTGTGGTTAGAGGCGTGAATAGAAATTAGAATATCTTGCTCATCATGAGATCCTGGGGTGAGAGTCCACCCTCTGGTGACTTAGTTTCCCTCTGATGATCCGTCTTCCCCTCCCTCTCTGTCTGGTTTTGGAAGTATAGGTGGGCATATGGAATTAGGTAGGCCAAGTGGTGGAGGTTGGGTCTAGGGAGGAGACAGACGAGTCATATGTGCTCTCTATAACCTCTCAAGATCTGGAGGGAAATTGGTCCTGGGGAAGAGACCATACTTGAGCAGAGTCTGGTAGGAGCAAGGGTGATGTGGGGTAGACAAAATTAGGATTCAGTCAGTGAAAGTCTGTGAAAGTTCAAGGAGTGGGACTGGAGAGATGGCTCAGATGTTAAGATGGCTGTTCTTGCAGGGGTCCCGAGTTCAATTCCCAGCAACCAAATGGTGGCTCACAACCATCGCAATGGAATCTGATTCCCTCTTCTGCTGTGCATGAAAACAGTGTTCGTATATATAAAATAAATACATCTTTAAAAAAAGAGTTCAAGGAATGTGGGCTGTGGAGGTCATGAGAGAACCTGGAAATGTTCTAGTTATCACTGTATTCTCTTGGGTGTGGGGATGGGAAGTAAGGAGGGGATTCGCTGTGTTTCTAGGCCAGATCCGTAATCCCTTAGGATGTCAGCTCTGCTGGGTCCAGTCGTGGCATTGGTTTCTCTGTTTTATCCCCTCCCCTCTCTGTCCCCCTCCTCCTGTCCCATATACTCCTCCCTTTCCTTCCTCCTTTTCTGGGAGAGTGGCCTGAAGTCTGGGCCCTAACTGAAGCAGTATAGAGGGATGGGTTGAAATTCAGTAGGGGGCAGGATAGACCACTAAGCTCTCAGGAGACTGGTCTACTCTTTCCCTAATTTTAACCCTTCATTCATCTCTGTCCTTTCTGAGGGCTCCCCATTGTTTTCTGAGTCCCCAGTCACCATTTGCTAAGACAAAACAAAACAAAAACAAAAACAACCTTATAGAAGATCATTTTATCCCTAACCATGATCCCCAGGGGCAGACAGTGGTCCCTTCCCCACAGGAAGGTAGTTGCCATGAAAACTGTCTATTCAGTTATAGGAGAAGACTGTGACTTTCCACAGAGACCCTGATTCCTTCTGTCCTTCATCCTTCTCCCTCTTGCAAGGTGGTAAGACATGGAAAGGGTGTTGCTATTGGGTGTAGGCATAACATGGATTGCACCCTGGGAGTGGAGGTTCAGCTCATAAGTACTCTCTCTCTTCTCCCTGGGGTGGGGCCAGCCAACAAGCATAAGCCATGGATCGAGGCAGAGTACCAGGGCATTGTCATGGAGAATGACAACACTGTCCTGTTGAATCCACCACTCTTTGCCTTGGATAAAGATGCCCCGCTGCGCTACGCAGGTAATTGGGTGGGAAGGCAGAAGACAAAGAGAGGGATGGGGGGTCCTTGTAGTGGGATCAATAGGAAAGTGGGGTACAGGCCTGGGAAAAGCATCAGGAAGAGGGGAAAGGGAGAGCTAGAAGGAGAATGGACTTCACAGAAGAATGAAGATGTCTAAAAGGGTGTCAAAACTGATCAGCCAGGGGTTAAACATTATTAGAGTTTGCAGGCCTCAGCCCTGCTGGCTCTGAGCACGTTGCCCAGGGAAGCTGGGGATCGCTGATACTTCAGGTCATCAAGAAAAAGGCCTGGAGGTAGGAAGAAGGTGTGGAGCTGGGTATGGGCCAGTCAAGGGGGAGGTTGAGGGCTGGAAAAAGATGCCCTAGGTCACGTGAAGCCTCACTTTCTCTTTTCCCACCTTGCCAGGTGAGATCTGCGGCTTCCGACTCCATGGATCTGGGGTACCGTTTGAGGCTGTGATCCTAGACAAGGCAACAGGGGAAGGCCTGATCCGGGCCAAGGAGCCCGTGGACTGTGAGGCCCAGAAGGAGCACACCTTTACCATCCAGGCTTATGACTGCGGCGAGGGACCTGACGGCACCAACACCAAGAAGTCTCACAAGTGAGGAAGGCCTATCCTCTGCCTATAGTTAGGGGACCCTTCTCCCTCCTTCAACAATGGTCTCTCAGAAATGGGGCTCTCCTTTGTAAGCTAAGACAATGATGCTCAGAAGCAAGTTCAGTTACTTCAGTTGCTTGCTAGCAGAGGCTAGACCAACCCCAACCTGGGGAGGAAACCCCTGACCTCACCTGTGCCAGGGAAGTACTCTACCCATGGGCTATGTCTCCAGCCCCAAATTTACTATCGCAAAGTTACTGCCATTAATGAATAATGATGTCCACTTTATTCTTTCTCCCGTGTCAACTTGTTATTGTTTGTTTTAGCATAAACATAGGACTCTCTTAGTCTGTGACAGTACTGACTTAATGTCATCCCACCCTGCTATGCGTAGAGTTTAGGGACCTCTGGTCAAGGTCACAGGCATGCAGGAGAGTTCAGGGGTATCTCATCCCGCTTTGCCTCTTACAACCTCGAACAATGCACGTAGCCTTTCTGCATTTGCTTCTCCTTGTCTACAAGACAGAGGTGCTGCTGGGACTGTTGTGGGAGATGGTTTTGTATAAAAAGCATGTGCTTCACACCTGCTGCACAGCACGTGGGCATTATGGTGATGGGGAGACAATGAGGAAGAGACGAGCACATTCCACACGCAGCCCGACCCTTTTCAAGTGCTCAGTCTGGTCCATTTGCAGCACATAGCATACATCAGGCTTGTGACACACACACACACACACACACACACGGCTTGGAGGGGCCTGGGAGGGTAGGGGATGGTTACACCATGGAAGAGGATTGGGTCACAGATACCTACATCTGCTACCTGCTAATTTCTCACTTACCCATGGGGTGGGGGGGGGTGGGGGAACATGAGTAATAAGGAATCCTGGACCACCCAGAGGCATCGGGGATTAGAAGGGTCTTTGTGACTTGGTTTTTCATTTTGAGATAAGATCTTTGTCTCTGATCCTGGGATTCTGGCTCTTGGCTGGAGGTGAGCACAGATTGTTCTAGACCTTGCTCTGTTAGCCTGGGAAGGTGTGTGAATGGGGAGAGGCTGTGACTGACAGGTGAACTACTCAGTTGTATCAGACAACTTCTGACTTCGGGTCAAATGCCACTTCCCTGATGGCTGGTTTTAACTTGTCCCTTAGTCTATGTCTTTCTCATTTCTTTCTTTTTTTTTTTTAAGGTTTATTTTTATTATTTATACAGTATTCTGCCTGCATGTGTGCAAGCAGGCCAGAGGAGGCCACCAGATCTCATTATAGAGGGTGGTGAGCCACCATGTGGTTGCTGGGAATTGAACTCAGGACCTTTGAAAGAACAGCTAGTGTTCTTAACCTCTGAGCCATCTCTCCAGCCCGTCTTTCTCATTTCTTCTGTAAGGTTTGATTTTTGCCAACTTTGGAAATATATTTTAAATTTTTTTTTTTTTTTGCCTTTTCCTCTCACCTTGGCATCCTAACGAGGGCTCCCCAATTACACTCAGTGCTGTGTGTGTTATGGAACATGTGGACAGACAGAGTGGACAGCGGAAAGGGACTGGGTGTGTGCTGAACCTATTCACCCTCTCCTTCCTCATTCTACACAGCCGTCCAGACAAAAAGCACCAAAATGGCTTGATAATCTCCAGGGCTTCTTTCCCCCCACATCGCTGGCCCTTTCCTCAGGCCCTCTTCCTTGTGCGGTTTTACGTCTGCTATGACTTCAGCACAGCCTGGGGCCCTATGGAGTCGGGAGGAGCAGTCTCAAGGGCAGACTGGCTCCTGACTGCTCTCATTCCCAATCCGGATCCATGATTGCATTTTTGCTTGATGCTGGCAGCTGGCTAACGTTTCCACGTCTGTTCTGTTCCTCTGAGTGCAGGGCAACCGTGCACGTTCGGGTCAATGACGTGAATGAGTTTGCCCCTGTGTTCGTGGAGCGCCTGTACCGGGCTGCGGTGACGGAGGGGAAGCTGTATGATCGCATCTTACGCGTGGAGGCCATTGACGGGGACTGTTCCCCTCAGTACAGCCAGATCTGCTACTATGAGATCCTTACACCCAACACGCCTTTCCTCATTGACAATGATGGTGAGTCTTTATCCGCCGAGCACGCTGGAGATGACTGGCCCAGGGCACCATCCTCTCCACTCCTGCCGCTTCCCTTCAGGCCTCATTTTCCTGCTTGTCCCTATATGAGGCCCTTTCACCCCACATGTTTCCCTCCCACTCTCTAAGTGCGCCACTCACACTTGGCTCCTCCGGGCTTCACATGCCTTCCTGGTCTACCTCTAGGGCACTGGTTCTCAACCTGTGGGTCACGACCCCTTAGGGGCCCTTATGACCCTTTCACAGGGGTCACACCTATCAGATACCCAGCATACCAGACATCCACGCCACGATTCATAACAGTAGCAAATTTACAGTTACGAAGTAGCAACAAGATGATTTTTTATGGCTCGGGTTTACCGCGACCCGAGGAACTGTCTTAAAGGGCCGCGGGCGTTAGGAAGGCTGAGAACCACCGCTCTAGGGCACCTGACTTTCTCCTTCCTACCTCAGGCAACATCGAGAACACCGAGAAGCTCCAGTACAGCGGCGAGAAGCTCTACAAGTTCACGGTGACCGCGTACGACTGTGGGAAGAAGCGGGCGGCGGATGACGCAGAGGTGGAGATCCAGGTTAAGCCCACCTGCAAGCCCAGCTGGCAAGGTGAGGGAGGCGCCCCCGGGGAGCCCGCCTCTTAACCCTGTCTGATGACCGTGAAAGCCAGTCTGGGGGACAGAAACACGTCTTCCAGACAGGCTTCTTTCTACCCTGGTCAGACGGTCAGCGCCCCTGGCGGTAGGGGCTGCCTTGCCATCTGCCTGTCTCTCTGTCTCACCTGCGCAGGCTGGAACAAAAGGATTGAGTATGCCCCGGGAGCCGGCAGCTTGGCCCTGTTCCCGGGCATCCGCCTGGAGACCTGTGATGAACCGCTGTGGAACATTCAGGCCACCATCGAGCTGCAGACCAGCCACGTGGCCAAGGGCTGCGACCGAGACAACTACTCAGAAAGGGCACTGCGGAAGCTCTGCGGTGCGTGCCCCCCTTCACCCAGGACCGTTCCTTCCCAGCCGTCCCTCGCTCTCTGGCTTTCTCCGTGTCCCGGGGTCGATGAAGAGTTGGGGAATGGGTCGAGTTAATGAGAGAAGAGAACTGTCCTCTTGTCTTTGAAAGGCTGTGAGAGGGGGTTCATCGTTTGACTCCCCTTTCCTAGCTCCTTCCCTTCTCCTTGTCTGCTGCTTCTCAGCTCTGATTCTTGTGCGTCTCGGGGCCTCTGCAGGTGCTGCCACGGGGGAGGTGGACTTGTTGCCCATGCCCGGCCCCAATGCCAACTGGACAGCGGGACTCTCCGTGCACTACAGCCAGGACAGCAGCCTCATCTACTGGTTCAATGGCACCCAAGCTGTTCAAGTGCCCCTGGGTGGTCCAGCGGGGCTGGGCTCTGGGCCTCAGGATGGCCTCAGTGACCACTTCACCCTGTCCTTCTGGATGAAGCATAGCGTGACTCCGAGCAAGGGGAAGAAGGAGGAGGAGACCATCGTGTGTAACACCGTCCAGAACGGTGAGCTCTCCTTGAGGCCCTAACCTGAGGCGGGACCCTGGCTCCTTGTCCTTCAAGTGTCGTATGTCACTACCCAGTGAGGGCTGTTGACAGGTCTTTCCCCCTCTTCTAATTTGTAACTTGCCAGTTTACTTTCTGAAAGGGCAGGCTTGCTATGTAGCCTAGGTTGGCCTTCAACTTGGACAGTCCTGCATCAGGATTCTGAGTGCTGGGATTACAGGAATGTCCCATGTCCTCCCATCACACCTTAACAAAAAGAGATGGAGTCTTGCCGTGTTGCCTAGGTTGGCCCTGAACTGGGCTCAGGAGGTCCTCCCGCCTCACTTTGCCTGGACTGCTTGATGATGACAAACACCACCATGCCCAGGTCGTGGGCTGGTTCTTCTATCCCTGGGATTCTCTGACTTGTTGAGATGATGTTTTGAGGTGTTCCTGCTCTGGATACAGCAGGACTGACACCCAAAGGACGTTATCCTTCTCACCGGCAGTTGCCAAGTTAGTCTCCCTGCGTCTCTGTCCCATCTTTTCACCCATGAAAGTCGCCATTGTACACGGTGATAGTTTACCCATCCTTCCTCTTCCATCACCATCCCCCACGCCCTTTCTCTAGGAGCTGATGGGCTCTGTCTCCACGTACCACAGTAAGAAAACGAGGCCTTTGGAATCATCCTCTCCACTGTCCCTTTGAACCTTTTCTAGCCAATTTCTTGACTCCTGTCCTCTTCCTGCCCCTTAGAGGATGGCTTCTCTCACTACTCCCTGACTGTCCATGGCTGCAGAATCGCCTTCCTCTACTGGCCATTGCTCGAGAGTGCACGTCCGGTCAAGTTTCTCTGGAAGCTGGAGCAGGTGGGTCAGGGCCCGGCTCTGAGAGGGCTGGGTGGATGGAACTAACTTTTGGGGAGGGGGCTTCAGAGGTTCTGGGGCTGTTGGTGTTCCGATGACCCTCTCTCCAGCCTCAGTCCATGATTAGGTTGTCTTGTCCTCTCAAGGTTCGCTGCTTAGAGAAGCGCTCATGGATTGAAGGGAAGTAAGGGTAGCCGTCTACTAAACCTGGCCATCCATCTTGGCCCTTGTTTTATTTCATTTTTTTCTTATATATAACACATATAACAGTATGTGTCCTTGATTCTTCAAGAAACTAAGCGGCGCTGGGGTGAAGTTCACAGTGTAGGGTTCACTGTTGATTAGGAAGCCTGGTGGTTTTCATTATGGGTTAAAAATTTTTTTTTTGAGACAAGGTGTCTCTGTGTAGCCTTGGCTGTCCTGGACTTGCTTTGTAGACCAGGCTGGCCTCAAACTCATAGAGATCCACCTGCCTCTGCCTCCCAGAGTGCTGGGATTACTGCTACCATTGCCCATCTAGTATTTTTAAACTTTGTAATTTTCACTTTATCATATTTTATTATTATTAATCTTTAAGACAGGGTCTCTTTGTAGCTCAGGCTGATCTTGAATTTGCTAAATTCAAGAGGAAGACCTTGAACTCCTGATCCTTCTGTCTCCACTTCTCGAGGACCTGGATTGCAGGTGCTATCACCATGCCAAGCTAAACTTTATCATTAAAATAAGAATAAAAAGAATTCTATATCCCAAGGTTGTTGTATGATTAAATTATACAACAGGGCTTTATAGATTTAAAACTACTCTACACATGTAATTGGCACTATTTTGTTCAAGCTTATGAAGGGCGTGTAAAAATAGACAAAAGACTCAAAATCCTCTCTTAAACCCATACTTCCAAGGTGCAGGTTTTTTTTTTTTTTTGAGGTGGTCTTTACTCTCTAGTCCAGGCTAGCCCTCAGCCTGTAATTCTCCTGCCTCCTGAGTGCTGGGCCTGAAGGTTTTTGTCACCATGGCCAGCACATTCTGTTTATTCATTTTCCAAGTTGACAAGTTGAGGGCCCATTTGAGTTTCCATCTTCTACCTTCTCTGTAAACCCTGGTAGAGTGATTGATAAAAAAAAAAAAAAAAAAAAAAGTGCAGGAAATAGGAGAGAAGGAAAGGCCTGGAAGACTTACAGACTAGGTAAATGAGGTCTGTTTACAAAAGCTTTGCTGTTTGTAGTACATGGTTAGAGAGAAGATTCGCCATTTGCTGCTCTGGGTCTTTCCCCATGTTGTTGCCTCCCTCCTCCACCCCCTTCTGCCCTTCCTTACCCCTTCCTCTCTTTCTTTTCCCTGAGATGCTGAAGATTGACTTTAGGGCCTTGCTCTGCCATTGAGCCTTGTCTCAGCCCACTTTTTGTTGTTGTTTTGTTTACTGCTTTCCTCCCCCCTTTTCTTTATTATTCTATCATATAGTACAGCCTGACTGCAGTTTCCCCTGCCTCCCCTCATCTCCCTATTTTCCCTCTGATCCACCCCATTTACTCCCCCTCAGAAAGGAGCAGGGCTTCTAGGGACATCAACCAAATACAGCATAACAAGCTACAATAAGACTAGGCACACGTGCTCTCACCTCAAGGCTGGACAAGGCAACCCAGCAGGAGGAAAAGGGTCCCAAAGGCAGGAAAAAGAGTCAGAGACAGCCCCGGCTCCTACTGTTAGGAATCCCACAAGAACACCAAGCTGCTCAACTGTAACATATATGCAGAGGTCCTAGGTTAGACCCGTACAGGCTTCCGGATCTCCGTGAGCCCACCAGGGTCTCAGTCAGTTGATTCTGTGAGTCACGTTCTTGTGGTGTCCTTGATCTCTCTGGCTCCTCGAATCCTTCTTTCCCCTCTTCCACAGTACTCCCAAACTCTGCTTAATATATGCCTAGCATGCTTTTTACTTTTTGAGACAAGGTTTCACTAAGCTGCCCAGGTTGGCCTTTAACTCACTCTGTAGCCAAGGCTGTCCTTGAACTTGTGATCCTTTTGCCCCAGCCTCCCAAGGAGCTGGGATTCCAGGTCGGTTCACCATTTCAGGCTAGTGGGTATGTGTATGTTGCAGGATATTTAATCCCATTGTGTAGCCTAACATTGTGAACTGTAAAAACCTGTTTCTTGTTTGGTGTGGCTCAGCCCTAGTGCACTCCTTTTCTCCAAGAGCTCTCTGTACACAGGATTTAATAAACTTAACCCTAGGACAAGAAACGGAGCAAGTAACCAGTTGACAGGGATTAAGTAGAAAGGAGGGACTCTGAGAAGAGTATTTAAGGCAGTGTGGGTACGAAGAAGGAGCTTTTGGTTTATTCCTTCTGGCTGTTGGGTGAGCTAGCAGGCCTTTTCCTCCTGGGCCATTAGCTGAGTCAGCAAGCTTTTGGCTTTTTCCTTCTGGATGTGAGCTGAGTAGGGAGGTCAGCTTGGTGCTTTCTTTGCCTCTTTGAGCTAGCAGGCTTTGCCCCCAGCACCTGCCTCCTGAGTCTTTACTGGAGAAATTGAGTGTTTGGGATTTTTTATTTTTATAACAGTGTGTGTGTGTTGCTGGCAAATGAATACAGGCCCTTACATGTGCTAGGTAGGTGCTCCGTCACTAAGCTACATCCCTAGTCCTTCTCTTTAAAATGTTCTTTATCCTTTTTTTAAATTTAAAACATCCATTAAACACCAACAGAGAGATTCCAGGGTACAATGGAGCTTTATAATATGAAACAAAATATTCAATTTCATTTAGTTTATGTATTAGTTGGGTAGATAAGCTAGTTTATTTTTTTTTTCCTCCCATGCCTCTGTTTTTTTGTTTTTTTTGTTTTTTTCCTTTTTGGTGGAGTTGGAGAGCTAGCAAAGGACATTGTGTGTGCCAAGTTAATCCCTGAACCCTGAGCCAGCCTGTAGTGGAGGAGGAGCTAAAAGAAATGTAAATGGGAGCAGCAGATGGCCCAGGCAGTGGGGCGCAGTGGATAGTGGGGAAAGGCCTGAAGGAGGGCTTGGGAAGTGGGCAGTGACTTCAGGAAGCCTTTGTCTGAAGGCCTTGAAGTAGGAATATGACTTGGTCAGAATTATGTTTGAAGACCATCAGTTGGGCAGTTGTGAGAGGAGCAGAATGAAGCCAGGCCTGGTGGCACAGGCTAGTGATCCCAGCTACCTTGGGGGTTGAAGCAGGAGGACTGGAAGTTGAAGGCCAGCCTGACAGTTTAGAGAGACACTTTTGTTGTTGGTTTATTTGTTTGTTTTGAGGCAGGGTTTCTCCGTGTAGCCCTGGCTGTTCTGGAATTAGCTTTGTAGACCAGGCTGGCCTTGAACCCAAGAAGATCCACCTGCCTCAGCAGCCTCCAAATGTTGGGATTAGAGATGTGTGCCACCACTATATGGCTTGTTTGTTTGTTTGTTTTTAAACCAGTAGTAATATCATCATCATCATCATCTGGAGCTAGAGCTCAGTTGGCAGAGTGTAGAGCCCCACGTAGAAACCTACAGCTGTTAATTTTGTTTGGCCCTGAGATGAGAAAGAGTTGGTAGTTTGGGTGTGGAGGATGGGGATATAAGGAGAATTGGGATAAAAGTTCTAGGTTCAATGTCCAGTACCACATAAAACCAGGTGTCAGTGCATGCCTGAGGCAGGAGGATCAGAAGTTCACGGTCATGGTGAGAGTAAGGCAACAGGAGACTTTGACTCAAAAATCCCAAACCATCAGGCATCATGGCTCATGGTTCACGTCTTTAATCTCAACTTTCTAGCAGCAGACGCAGGAGGTGGATCTTGGTGAGTTTGAGCAAAGCTACTGATCAGTGTCTACAAAGTGAGGTCTAGAACAGCCAGGACCACACAGAGAGACCCTGCCACAAGCCAGCCAGCAAGCAAACAAATCCAAACCCAACCAAACAAAGCAGAAATAAAAGGCCAGAAAAAGACTGGACCAGGGTGTGCTTAGAGGTAGAGTGTTTGCTGGAAACTCAAAACCTTAGGTTCTGTTCCAGTACCGAGAAGAAGAAAAGAGGCGTGTAATTCAGTATATGGAACTATGGGGACCATTCACACACAGGGCCCAGGGACTCACTGATACATGACCGTGGAGCCGGAGAGTCGCACATAGCAACCCGCAGCTGTTAGTTTTGTTTGGCTCTGAGATGAGAGCACCTGTCGGTGGTTTAGATTGGAGGGTGTGGCTGGCGGGGGTGGGTGGGTAGGGGAAGCTGGGAAGCATAATGGTGACTATCTATGCCTGTTAGATTTGAGATGGCCGTGGGACATCTGAATGGAAGGCTCAGAATACGGGGAGAGCTCTGGGCTGCACACGGACATGGCGGTATTACCAGTGTAAATATGGAGTCTGAGCCCCCATGAACCAGGATAGTCCTAAGAAGGCCGTATGGAGCAGGGAGGGAAGAGGGCCTGCGCTGAGCCTTGAGGGCTCTCAACCCCGGGATGTTGGTAAGGCAGAGACCTCCATTCCTTCCCCGGCACGTTCCTCCTCCATTTTAATGACTGCAGGAGAAACAGCAGAGGTTCCTGATGGGTTAGAAACCACCCTGGAAATCACGATGCCACCCATCTATTTAATTATAAATACCTCTGGAAAAATTCATTTACAGCATAGTTTGGATTATTATTATTATTGAGACAAGAGTTTGTGATGTTGCCCAGGCTAACCAGGACTCAAGTGATCCTCCTGCGTCGCTGGACTTCAGGCATGCACTCCTGTGGCTAGCTCTGCTTCTAGTTCTGCATGTTCCTGTGACTCCTGGAGTTTTCTGTACTAGGTTCCTTGTCCTATAGATTTCAGACAAGGTTGCTATTCCTTGAGCCGGCCAGGCAGCCCTGACGGTAGAACTGGGGATGCGTAGGTCTGTCCAGTCTCCAGGACATGGAATACGGCTGGGACTGGTTCCTCAGAGAGCACGTAACTGAGGGGCTCTCACCCTCACTTTGCACCCCCAGGTGTGTGATGACGAATGGCACCACTATGCCCTGAACCTCGAGTTCCCCACAGTCACGCTCTATACCGACGGCATCTCCTTCGACCCCGCTCTCATCCATGACAATGGGCTCATCCACCCACCCAGGAGGGAACCTGCGCTCATGATTGGGGCCTGCTGGACTGGTGGGTCTCCTGACTGTCTCAGTAATGACTCGGGGGGCTCTCGGGCTGTGAGGGGAGGTGGTCAGGTGAGAAGCAAGGGCGGCCTGCCCCTCTGCGGAGGCTGTCCCCTGCATCTCCGTACAGGTGACTCTGCTGACAGACCTCTGCTTCTGGTGCCCCCTCCCCATTGTGTGGGCCAGCAGCTTAAGCATGGAGGAATTTCTAGCCCCAAATCTACAGTGTAACTCCAGCTGGCTCTCAGCTCTGTTCCTTCAAGGAGATGATGATGACCACAGCCTCTCCCTAGCAGGAGGATGGGAATCCTTCAGAGGACTCTTAGTCCTTCCATTTGCGTATCAGAGTCCTCCTGTTTCCTCTGCAATAGAATCATCTCTAACAGAGGCCCGCAAGACTGCGGGATGGCAACGGGGGTTGGGGATCTGCTCAGAGCCTGCAAATCCTACACAGCATGTGAGAACTTAGAAGGATTACAGGACTTCTTGTCACAGCCCTCAGCTCACTGCCACTTTTTTTTTCTTGGTTTGCAGAAGAGAAGAACAAAGAAAAGGAAAAAGGAAGTGAAAACAGTACAGACACAACCTCAGGTACATGGTGCATAAGAGTTGGAGACCAGAGTTCTAATCTCAACTGTCTTACATGCTTCTCTTTCTGCCCCAAATACAGCCTTTCCAGTTCCCGCTTCACAGGCCAGCATGGTACAGTCTCTAAGCCATATCAAGGCAGAGTGTCCTTAGAGCAGGAAGGCTGGGCATAGCTTGGCTGGATTCTGGGTGGTTTTTCTTTTTCTTCTTCTTCTTTTTCCTTGCTCAAAGAATAAGGTAACATTTCTCCTGCTGACTATCCACATGGCAGAAAGCAGGCAGCAGGAGTCTAGGCATCTATGAAGCTCACACACATTCATCCTGGTCTCCCCGCATGTCCCTGGAAAGATGTCTCCCTCTTGCAGTCTGGACCCTTGGTCCCTGTTGGTTTCTAATGTTCCTCCTCTTCACTGTGGTTTCCTCCTTTCTTCTCTCAGAACGTTTTACTTATCCACTCCCCTTCCTGCTCTCCTCCTCCTCCTCTTTTTCCTCATTGTGTTTTCCCTCCTCCCCCTTTTCACTTTTCTTCCCCCTCTGTGTGCTAGGGGTTGGAATGCAGAGCCTCACATATGCTAGGCAAAACTTCTGTCCTGCCTTTGCCTCCTCTATCTTCTCCATGCCGCCTTCTCATCCCCATTTCTGTGGGTTCTTCCTTTCCCCTTTCTGTCAGCCCCATCCTCGGCCCACCTTTCCTCTGCTCCTCTTTTCTCCTCTCACCACCTGGCCTGCTCCTGTGTTCCTGCCCTAGGAGACCCCTTGCTGATCCACCACTACTTCCACGGCTACCTGGCGGGTTTCAGCGTGCGCTCAGGTCGCCTGGAGAGCCGTGAGGTCATCGAGTGCCTCTATGCATGTCGGGAGGGGCTGGACTATAGGGATTTCGAGAGCCTGGGCAAAGGCATGAAGGTATAGTCCCTTCCATTCCCTCCCTCTCCCGGCATGCCCCTCCCCCTCCCCTTGACCCCACTACACTTCCGCACCTCTCCTCTCCCGCCTCCTGGTCTTGCTCTCAGCTGTGTCTGTGTCTGGGACCCAGGTCCACGTGAACCCCTCGCAGTCCCTGCTCACCCTGGAGGGGGATGATGTGGAGACCTTCAACCATGCCCTGCAGCATGTGGCTTACATGAACACTCTGCGCTTTGCCACACCCGGCGTCAGGCCCCTGCGCCTCACCACCGCTGTCAAGTGAGTGTTGGGTGGGCGGGGCTAATCATAGAGCAGCGCCAGCATCCGCTCTTGAGAGGTCACTAGAGCTAGCCGTACAGTCCTCATTTCACGTCCGTCTCTAAGTCCTGAGAGAGGACAGCCGGCCTGTTGACGGTCATGTTGGTAGAAGAGCTTGGCCCGGAATCAGGTTTCCCGGTCCGTTACTCTCTGCGAAGCTGCGTTGCCAGGGTTTGAGGGTTTTGATCTTCTCTGTGCTGTATAAAGAGGGACAGAGAAGACTGGAAGCTTGGGGAACCTGACATTAATTCTGACTCAATACTAATCGTTTGGATACCCTTGGGCAAATGGTGAGCTCTGCTTGTTTTGCCTGTTTTAATCTTACTTCACCAAGTTCTTGCAAAATGAAGATGATGAACCCAGGCTACCACTGACCCCAGGCCAAAGCAGGCTTGCTGTCTATTCTGGAGAGTTTTAGTGGAACACAGCCCTGCCTGTTGGCTTTCTCTGCTGTTCGGCTGCTTCTATTGGGTGCAGGCAGGTGGGTAGCTGGGACAGAGACTGCCTACTTCCAGAAGAGGTGTGTGGGGGGGTGAATTTCCTAGCTGGTCCTTTACAGGAAAAGTTTGCCAAACTTTGTATTCTAATGGGATGATTTTTGAGTTCTTCAGCAGAAAAATTGTGGATGAATTCAAGGTTTAAGTATCTACTAGATATTTAAAAAATACAGTTCGAGGGATAATAGAGCCCGACCAGTGGAACTTTTACAAACTAAATGTTATAGTCCATAGCAAATGCTGGCCGGAGTTCGGGTTCTGTAGGTGTTGCAGGCTCCTCTGCGTAGGCTTCACGCCTCCCTGTAGTTCAGTTTTAGGAGACACTGCCATCTAGTGGTTGGATCACACAATTTCAGAGTGAGATTTCCTGTGTTCTCCCTTCTCTGCTTCAGTTTCTCTGTAAATTCCCTGAAGCAATGTGGCTTCAGAAATCCTGGGAGAGGGATTTCTGAGCCCTGTAGAAACTGGGCACAATTATCAGGCTCCAGTAAAACCCGTGAAAGGGGGCTGCTGGGCCATCGTGTGCTTACTCTGTGGAGTTGAAGGCCACATGCTGTTGAGCGTCACGTGGCCATGGATCAGAGCTGTATGCACCCTGCTATGTACTAGCCACAATTTCCTTTGTAAAAAATTATTTTTATGTGCGTGGGTGCTTTGCCTGCCTGCATGGCTGCATACCACCTTTGTGCAGTGCTGGCAGTGACCAGAAGGGGGCATCAGATTCCAAGGATCAGAATGTCACCCTGTCTTGAGGTGCCATGTGGGTGCTGTGAATTGAACTCAGGACCTCTGGAAGAGCAACCAGTGCTCATAACTGCTGAGCCGTCTGTCCAGCTCCTAGTCAGAATTCTTAAGGAACCAAGAAGCTGCCTCTCCTTCTATGTACTTAGGGGCTACATCAGAGAAGAGGACTGTGTTTTGGCCAAGGGTGGAACTCGGGCAGGTGTATCCCATAAAGGTTTTTGTCAATGTCTTTGCTCACTGATCATCTGAATCCCTTCTACCTCTTTCAGGCCTAGACTAAGGACCTGGAAACTGACCTTGGTCATGTCAGAAGAGTGAAGGCGCATTGACATTTTTTTAAAAAAGAGTCTCTCTTTTCTTTCTTCTTCCTCCCCAGGGTCTCATGTAGTCCATGCTGGTCTCAAGTTCACTATGTAATTGAGGATGGCCTTGGGCTCTCTCTCTTACTTCCTGAGTGCTATGATTATAGGCACATACTATCATAGCAGTTTGTGTGCCGTTGGGGATCAAAGTCTGGCTGCTGTATATGCTTAGCAAGCATCTTTCCAACTCAAGCTACTAAGTCCTGGTCCATATTTTCCTGTGGCCTACTGTGTGGTTGGTCCACCTTAGTGGACTTTTGTGTGTGTGTGTGTGTGTGTGAGAGAGAGAGAGAGGGAGGGAGAGAACAACTCACAGCAGAAAAAGCCTATCATCTCCTCTCCTTTTCTTGGTGTGGCTTTTCCAGCTTCTCGGTGTTAGGGTTTCCAAATAGTTAAAGCTAGGTCTGTGCAACTGTTGGTCAATGCTTGAGTGCAAGTTGCCCCCTTTGTTGGCACTAGGTCCTTCTGCATACCAGGCAGGCACTCTATCACCGAGCTATATCCCTGGCTCTATTTTCGCATGTTGAGACACAGGGTCTTAATAAGTTCACAAAGATGTCTGTGAACTTGTTCTGCATCTCAGGCAGGCCTTGAACTTGTGGTCCTCCTCTCTCAACCTCCCTAGTAGCTGAAAGGATAGGCCTGTGCCACCAGGATTGGGAAATTTAAATGATTTAAACTTGTAAAAGACGTATTTCTTGTAAAGCCTGCCTAATCAACATTAGCCCCTGGAGAGAAGGAAAGCTGTTTCTTCCTCTAGCTTTGTCCCCTCCCTGTGGTTCTTGCCTTTATACCTATGCGCTGCAGCCTCTACCTAGTTCTCTGAGCTCTTCAACCCAGATGAGCCAGTGCTGAAATAATTGACTTTAAGTAACCCGTACCTAAAGGGTTGGTGCCTCAAATTTCTTTTCTGATGGCATCTCTGACCTTGACATCACCCAGGCTCAAGTCATCTGTGGCTCCTCTCCGCCTCTGTTCTTCATGCTGCAACAATTGTCAAATCACACAGGCCTCCTCCCTAAGCTTGGTTATCTGAAACTTAACTCTTTGACCCAATCCCTCATGACTCTACCCTGCTCTATTGTCTTACCTTTCTAACCAGTTGATTTAGCTCTGCTTCATCCCTATCCAAGACTTTTTTGTTTTGTTTTCTTTTTCTTTTTTCCCCTTCATGATTTTGCCAGGTAGCAAAGTCTAACCTTGAACTTGATATCTTCCTGTTGCAGCCTCTAAAGGAATTATAGGTGTATGCTACCATGCCTGGTCCAAAACAGACCCTTTTCTAATGAAAAAAGGACACCATGAGGTCTCTTTGCCGTAAAACTGCAGACGGAACTCTCGTCGCCGACTCAAGGTCTCAGCCACTGTTACCTGCCAGCTAGCTGTCGCTGCCTCTCACTCTGTAGTCTTCACTGTCGCTTTAACTTCCTCCTGCGCAAAGTCCTCCACTCTTTCAAAGCTACCTCAACTGTAAATTTTCCTAATTCTTCCTACCTTCCTGCCCAGAGAGAATTTCTCCTTCTTCTGGATCCTCACTTTTATTTTTCCATTTTTTTTTCTGACTCATTCTGGGGTGACCATATTTGCCCACAGTGTGAGGTTTGTGTACCTTGCAGAATCTCTGCACCAGGTCATTCATTTGGCTTTTGGGGCCGGTACAGCCTTCTGTTCCTGATTGAATCCCCTAGGGCAGCCCAGGTCTGCTGTTGTGTGTGCTCCAGTCCCAGGCAGCTGAGGTCATTTGTAGATCAGGACAGGCTCTTTCTGGGGGATCTGAGCCCTTCACACCTGCTGAGGGCACAGCTTTTTCCATTAGCTCCGGCAGCCAACCTTGGCGGGCTCAGTAACACTGATAATTACGGTCCTCTCACCCCAGTCATCTCAACGACAGATCAGTCATAGAGATCAGAGTTCCCAACTCTTCAGAACTACAGCCCCTTTGTCAAGACTGGCTGTTCAAGAAGAATGAATCAGTCTTTGATTTCTTTGTTGATGTTTTGAGACAGGGTCCTCAGGCCGTCCTTAAGCTCACTGAAAGTCTGCCGGACCCAGATTCATGAGGGCTGGGATCACAGGCATTGGTCACAATGCCTGGCTTTAGTCTGTTTCGTGTTACTGTAATAGAATAGCTGAGACTGGGTAGTCTTAAAGGAACAGAGATTTAATTTTCTTATAGTTCTAGAGGCTAGAAAGTCTAAGATAGCTGGCTAGGGTCTGGCTAGGGATGCTGGATCATCTTCTGATGGACCGGCTGAGAGGCTAGAGGGAGGGAAGAAAGAAGGGAGAAGAGGAGGGAAAGAAGGGGAAGGGAAGAAGGAGAGGAAGGGATCTGAGAGGGAAAACTTGAACATGAGAGAGAAGGAGCTGTCAGGCTCAAGTCCCTTCTCTTCCAATCAGTGCTAATCCACAAGGTGCATCACACACCAGCCTTAGGCTCTACCTGCTCCACTGCAGATTAAACTTCTCACATACTTTCTGGAGGACACATCTAGACCCTAACAATTCATGTTCTTCTCACACGAAAACTACATTCCTTCTATCCTGACAAGTCTCAAAAAACCCGAAGTCTTGAGTGTTTTCAAATTAGACCCAGGTGATAAGGGGAGGCTGATACACCCTGAGGCAAATTTCTCTTTGTTTGTGAGCCATTGCAACTGAACATCTTAGCTGCTTCCCAAATACAATGAAAGGAGCACCGTAGGTTAGATTCTGGAAGGGAGAAGCATGAAGGAAAAAGGGAAAGCTTCCTCCAAGCACATCCCCAGGTGGTCAGGCTTGGCCATGCCTCACCACACAGCCCAAGCTGGTCTTGAACTCGTGACCTTCCTGCTTCAGCCTCCTGAGTGCTGGGGTTATACGTGTGCCTCACCATACCCACCTGACAGTACACCTTTTCTTCTTTTTATTTTGTGCATGCATGCACACACCTATTTGCGTGTACACAAGAGTAGAGGCCAGAGATCAAGGCCAGGTGTCTTTCTCAATCACTCTGATTTGGCTAGACTGGCTAACGAGCTAGTGCGAGCATCCTCCTGTCTCTGCCTCCCCCAGCACTTTGGGTCCAGGCATGCACCATGCCTGGCTTTCATTGATGCTGGGGGTCTGAACTTGGGTCTTTATGCTGGCATGGTAAGTACTTTAGTGGCTGAACTGTCTCCCTAGCTGTGCTAGTGATTTCACATCTTCAGATTTCGGAATAATGATTTAGAGACATACCTCAGTCGGTAGAAACGGCTTGCCCTGGATTTGAGTTCCAGCATAACATGAATTGGGTATGATGGTGCATGACTTATAATCCTAGCCCTCAGAAGGTATAGGTAGGAGGATCTGCAGTTTAAAGTTATCCTCGGCTACATAGTGAGTTTGCAGCCAAACTCAAGCCCCCCCCCCACAAAAAGCAAAGCAAAACAAAAGCTTTCAAAGAAGCCCTGACACCATGTGCATCTTCTAGACATATTGGGGTGGGAGTCAGCCGGAAGGCCTCAGACAGCCCCACTTCCGTGACTTGCTGGGTGGTGTAGACCATCACACTGTAGCTTGCCCAGGCTGCCCCACGCTGGGAGCTCTGCAGCTCTGGGGTCTCTGTGGTAACTTTGCATTCTAGAGGGCTGGTGGTTCCACTCAGCATCGCTGAAAACTATTGTTTCTGCTCTCGTGGCTCTTGGGGTTCTCTGTGACATCATTTGAAATCAGGTGAAATGAACCAGGCCCCCCCCCCCCTCTAGGATCAGAGCCATTTGGATGCCACAAAGCCTGTATGGGCTCTTGTAGGTGGTCCAAGCTGCACCTTGGATGGTAGAGCAGGACTATAGGGTAGGTGGGGTTCTGCACTGGATAGGGAACAGAGACCTGAAGTGACTCTGGAAAGTTGATTTCTCCTCACACCCTGGGGCTGCCTTGAAGATCTCTGAAATGCCATCATTTTCCTACTATCTTGATGAATAGCACCTTCTTTCTGTCCGCACTGGTCCCTTTATCAAAGGATCAATCCTGCTTGTTCATTCTTTGCTTAAGAGAGTCTGTGAATCCTTCAAATCCGTAAGATGTTTGCTTTTGAATTATAAATTATATCATGAAATTATTTTTCTTTTCATTTTAATCCTATGACTAAAGATATTTCTGTAACTTTGCCAATATTTTTCTTAGAGTTTCTTTCACTAACTTTTACAAAAAATATATCTTTTAAATGTGCATGTATGTACATGTGTTTATAAGTGCCTGTGGAATCCAGGAGAGGGCATCTGGTCTCCGCTTACAGGCATTCATGAACTGAACTGGACTTCCAGGCAGTTGTGACCTGTTGAAGTGGATGCTGGGAAGTGAATTAGGGTGGTATTTTAGAAGAGCAGAGAGCATCTCCATTGCTGAGCCATCTCTCAAGCCCCTACCAGTTCATCTTGTTCATTGGCTTTTTCTGCTTCCAAAAGTGCTCAGACTCGGGCAGGCTGCAGCTCACTCCTTTGCTGGTATGAATGAGGATGGCCCTTACTCCAGTTTCCGGCAAGAGCACCTGCATTTCCACACCCTCATTAGGCCACAGCAGACTGGCCTTTGTGGATCACATTTCTAGCAAAATATATATTTTAAAAATAACTTAAAAATATTTATTTATTTTACGTATATGAATACTCCATCTGCATGTACACCTGCATGCCAGAAAAGGGCATCAGGTTCTAGTATAGATGGTTGTGAGCCACCATGTGGTTGCTGGGAACTGAACTCAGGACCTCTGGAAGAACAGACAGTGCTCTTAACCTCTGAGCCATCTCTCTAGCCCTCTTTAGCAAAATCTTGATTTTGACACCTTCAGGCATCTCTTGAGAAGTTCCATACTGGGGAGATGGCTCAGTAGGTACATTGCCTACCACTCAAGTATAGGGACCTGATTTCAGATTCCCAACACTTGAGTGAGAAAGCCAGGAGGTGGTATGCATCTGTGACCCCAGTGCTGAGGTGGTTAGGGTTGGTGGGGTGGCAGTGGATCCTCAGAGCTCGCTGGCCATCCGAGATAGCCAGCTGGTGAACTCTGCGCCCAGGGAGAGGTTCCTTAACCAAAATAAAGCACACAGAACAAAACAAGATAGTTCCTTCTCTCTGATACCTTAACAGAATCTTCCCAATCCTCCCTTTATGCCAACACAGGCCCTCAGCTTTCCCATTAGAATTGTTCCAGCTCCTAACTCATTACCTGTTTCCAAAGCTGCTTTCACAGTTTTGGCGTTTGTTATTCTAACACTTGCTTCTCTGGTCCCAATTTCCTGACTTGCTTTGTTGTATAATGGGATAGCCGGGACTGGGGATTTATGAAAACAGAGCTTTGTCTCTCCTAGTTCGGAGGCTGGGATGCCCAGGGCTGAGGCCCTGGTGTCTGGTGAGGGCTGTCTTGCTGCATTGTCTCATGGTGGCAGGTGCAGGAAGAGAGTGAAAAAGGGGGATGGAAAATTTCCTTGCCTCAAATCTGGGCTTCAAACATGGGCAGCAGTTGGACTTTGAAGCTTTGACTCTATGGCAGATCCTGCTTGTACGGCTCGGATGTGCCGTCTGGGGGCTTCCTCTACTTCCTTTTCTTTCCTTCCCCCTTTTCCTTTCTCCCTTTCCTTTCCCTTCTCCTTTCTTCCTTTTATTTCTTTCCCCCCTCTTCTTTCCTTTTTTCTCTTTCCTGAATTTTGTTTATTTTGGCACTTATATAGAGCCTTACCATGTAACAGTGGCTGGTTTGGATCTTGGTTTGTAGACTAAGTTGGCCCAGAAATCACAGGGACCTACTTGCCTCTGTTTCCTGAGTGCTGGGATTAAAGGTGTGCACCATCGCATCAGGAATAGAATTTTATTCTTTTAGTGAAAGACTACCAAGTTTCTCAAATCCTGCTTTTAAAAATATTTTAGTTATGTGTATGTATGTTTGTGTGCATGTGTGCCTCCTGTGTGCAAATGTCCGTGGAGGCCAGAAGAAGGCACCAGGGTCCCTGCAGCTGGAGTTAAAGGCAGATGTAAGCTACCCAACATGATGTGCTGGGAACTGAACTGCAGTACCCTGAAAGAGCCAAGGATATATATTTTTAAACACAAATTGAATTACATGTTTGAAGTAGTGAGTAAACATACTGTGGTCACACTCATTGTAATTAACCCATTAATTACAGTGATACCAAAATGCTATTGATTTACTATATTAAGCTACTTTAAGTAGCACTAACCTAAAGACTCTTATTGTAGCCGCTAAAGAGCCTTTGGTAAGTTCATGATGAATAGTGTTGTTCTAAACATGTAATGCACAACATCCTTGTATTTGATAATTAGTGTCTAAGATAATTAAGCTATATTTGTCATATTCCTCTTTTCCCCCTTTTGGATGTACGGTCTTGCAATCTAGCCAAGCCTGGCTTTGTATTCCAATGTGCAGCATAGGATAGCCTTGAACTCTCGGCAATGCTCCTGCCTCAGCCTCCTGAGTGCTGGGCTTAGACATGTGCACTACCATGCACGGCTACAAAGCTTTGGTCTCTTATCCTTATTCTGTAGCACAGAGACACTGCTGTAAGGAAATAACATGACAGATCACTTCATAAGCTAAGAAGAGCTTGAGATTGTGAGGGGTCATGGTGATCTGCAAGGGCTGGGGCAGGAAGAGTGTCTGGAAGCATATCTGGTTGGTTGGCTGAGAGAATCCTCTAGGCAGATGTCCTGTAAAGGGGATAGAAGACATACCAAGAAAAAAAAAAGGAGGCCGTTACTGATAGAGACCTGACCTCTTTTAGTATTGCATATTTTAGGGTACATATCTGGCAGATATTTTACTGAACCCATGTATCTTTCACTGGGTAAAGAACTATGTGTATATACTTCACATTTCTTTTTTAATTTTTATTTTTTTGAGACAGAGTCTTAGCTCAGGCTGGCCTGGAACTTGCAATCCTCCTGTCTTTGCCCCTTAAGTGCTAGGATTGCAAGCATGGATTACCATGCTTGGTGGAAGGGCAGAAAGAAGATGAGGAATAGCAAGGCTCAGTCTCAATGTATATACATCTCTGTTAGGCCAGTTTCCTTTGTTAAAACAGAATGTGGTAGACGTTCTATGGTTTACAGCCTTGATGATTTGGCTACCCCATAGGCTGAGGCTATGCAACCTACTTTTCCTGCAGCAATGCCATGCCAGGAGGGGCTTCGCTGTGAGAGTGCGGGGTATGGAGAAATTGGCATTGCCTTCTCTTCTTCCCTCGCTCTCTCTGGGATGGTCCTTTGTTGTAGAGGTTGGATCTCAGAGGTATGAGACAGACTCTCAACTTCTGTTTATCTAGTCAGGGTCTCACTGTCTAGCTCTGGCTGGCCTTGGACTTGTATGTAGCCCAGGCTGACCTGGAACCCACAGAGATCCACCTGACTCTGTCTCCCGAGTGCTGGGATTAAAGGCGTGTGCCATCATGCTTGGGCGGACTCTAGATTTTTAAGGGGGGGGGGGCGCCGGGGTGACAAGCTGCCTCTCTTGTCTTCTAGGTGCTTTAGCGAGGAGTCCTGCGTTTCCATCCCTGAAGTGGAGGGCTATGTGGTGGTTCTTCAGCCTGAAGCCCCCCAGATCCTCCTTAGCGGCACAGTTCATTTTGCCCGTCCAGCTGTGGACTTTGAGGGACCCGAGGGGGTCCCTCTGTTCCCTGATCTTCAGATCACCTGCTCCATTTCTCACCAGGTGGAGGCCAAAGCAGATGAGAGTTGGCAGGGCACAGGCAAGGATAACCCCAAGGAGTGGTGCAGTCCGGAGTAGGGCAATGCCTGTAGCTAGAATGAGGGAAAGACAATGGGGCTGAAAATGAAGGGGCTTTCTCTTGTGTCTGTGTGACTGAGAACAGCTTACCCTTAAAGCCCAGAGCCCGTGGGAAGCCCATGGGTATAAGGAAATGTTGCATGTTAATGTTCATGATGATGTTGACCTTCCTTAAGGCAGGGCCCTGTGTGGGAGGAGGGGAGATGGTGACCACAATGTCGTGACAATGGGTGGGTCTCAGAGCCTGAAGGGGCACTGCTTTCGACTTGACCCCGACTCTCTCCTACAGTGACAGACACACGCATGTCGGATGAGATTGTACACAACCTGGATGGCTGTGAAATTTCTCTGGTCGGGGATGACCTTGACCCTGAGCGAGAAAGCCTGCTGTTGGACACGGCATCGGTGCAGCAGCGAGGGCTGGAGCTCACCAACACATCCGCCTACCTCACCATTGCTGGTCAGTGAGGTCAAGGGTCTGTCTTTGTTGTTGTGGCGTGTGACCTTCTCACGAGTAAGCATGAGGCTCCTCCTTCCTCGGGATGTTGCTCTAATGCCATTTTGTTCCTCTGTAGCTGGAAGACAATTTGGCTTCCGGATTGAGGGGAGGGTGCTGGGCAGAGACTCTGAACATTTCTCTTTTCCGGTTGCTCTCCGTAGCCTGGTTCACCTCCTCTCCCAGTTCTACTTCCTCATCCCCTCAGGGCTCTGCCGGTTCTCTCCTGCTTCTGTCTCCCCCACCTCTCCGTCAGCTTTCGAGTCTTCTAGCTCTGTGGCGTGCTTGCCCTCTCTCCCTTTCCTTGCATCAACCACAGGCTTTAAGTGCTCATCCTAGCAAATGGTGGGAAGTGATGGTTTGGTGGTTTCCAGAGGAAGCTGCCCCCAGGAGGGAGAATGGGAGATGATGAAAATGACCAGCTCCTTCCCAATCCTCACCAAAGCCGTGTCCCTTCTGTCTATTACCTTCTCTTGAAGGATGTCTCTTTACCTTCCTTTTCCATATCTAGATTCTTTCATCCCTGGGGAGTCCCAGAAGCCACAAGGCTGGGTGAGAAGGATGGAGAAGCAGATGTAGCTTTGCTCGCTCGGCTCCTGTAGACCAGAGTGTGCAGGAGTGCTTCTTCCCTGAGAAGTCAGCTAGTATCTGTTGAGGGATGGGACTAACCACCCTCCCACTGCGTTGTCTCCTTATTCCCCAGGGGTGGAGACCATCACTGTGTACGAAGAGATCCTGAGGCAGGCTCGTTATCAGCTTCGTCATGGAGCCGCCCTGTATGCACGGAAGTTCCGGCTTTCCTGCTCCGAGATGAATGGCCGCTACTCCAGCAATGAATTCATCGTGGAGGTACCCAGAAAGTCCCTTTCCTTTCTCGGTCACCTGCTCCTGGCGAGGAGCCAGGATGTATCAGACTCAGAAAAATGGTCAATGGATAGGGACTTCATTGCTTTAAAGGTTCCTAGACCCATGACAGATGGAGTAGGAGGAGATGTGGGGTGATAGTTAAGATGGCTCGCTGCTAAGCCCAGTGGCCTGAGTCTGAGTTTGATCCTCAGAAACTGCATGGCAGATAGAGAGAAGTGTCTTCTGAGGCCCTCCTCCCACACATTGTGTGTTATGAGTCCCACCCTAAATGAGGGAGGGGTCTATTGAGCGAGCTTGGAGTGGCGTGGGGAGGGCCTTGGGGAGAATTAGTTGTGCCTACAGAGGCCTCTCTTTCCCTAGGTCAACGTCCTGCACAGCATGAACCGGGTGGCCCACCCCAGCCACGTGCTTAGCTCCCAGCAGTTCTTGCACCGTGGTCACCAGCCTCCTCCTGAGATGGCCGGACACAGCCTGGCCAGCTCCCACCGGAACTCCAGTACGTAAGCAAGTGGGAGCGTGGAGTCACATGCATCCCTATAAGCTTGGGAGGGAAGGAGGGTGAGGCAGTGGACTCTGCTCTCTGCTGGACAATCTCTTTATCCTTCTGGACTACTAATGCCACTGTGAAGGCAAACCGGTCATCAATGCAGGTGTTCAAGCCTGGAACCACAGGCAGTATGGGGTGTGGGTATCTTGATTATTCTTGCTGCTCCCCTGCACTCCCCCCCCCCCCCCCAAAAAAAAAGTTAGCTGGATCTAGAGCACTTCTGTAATGAAGTTATTTATTTTCTGCCCACATCATACCAGCACTGCCTGAAGACGCTGTTGGGAATATAAAGGGCTTTTAGGAGTTATGCACATTGGTGTATAATTATGATGCCAGCACTCAAGAGGCTGAGAAAGGCAGGACCGGGTTACATGCTGAGATCTGTCTATTCGGAGAGAGACAGAGAGGAAAGAAAAGTACAACGAGGTGGATGGCAAAATGGCTCAGTAGGTAAAGGTACTTGCTGTCAAGCCTGAGGACTTGGCTTTCAGCCCTGGGACCTACATGGAGAAAAGAGAGACCGCTCTGACCTCCACACATGTACCATAGGATATACGTTAACACACACACACACACTAAATTAAAAATAAATAAATGCAATAAAAAGAATTACAGAATAGTTATCCCCCCTTTCCCTGTGGAAAGAGTAGCTGCTATTGCACGTTCTCTAAGACCCCAAGAGTATTTGTAAATCATTAGATGCCGGATGTTGCCTGTGGATGGGGTAGTCTTGCTCCCTGGTTAATGGTCCTTTACTAGTGGCTCATTTGTTCTCTAATATTAAAAGTTACCTAATTACAAAGGAGAAGAATAAAAAGGAGAAAATATGAATATAAAGAAGAATCAATCTTGCTTCTGTCAGATTGAGGTTAACCTTCTGAAGGGGCATGTTATGTTTCCATTGTGTTTCATCCATCCATTCATCCATCCACCCATCCATCCACCCACCCACCCATCCATCCATTCATCCATCCATCTACCTACCTACCTATCTATCTACTGTCTATCTAATTTTATAAAGCTGATACCAGACCATCTTGTAATATTATATTTACACTTCAGATTAAAGTAAGTCTTTTCTTGAATTATTAAAATCTGAGCAATGGTGATACATTGCTGAAAGTGACTTTTGTGAACCCTTTTAGAATCATTTCTAGAGCCCATTCACACACCTTGCTTTTGGCCCAGTTAAGTTACCCAACTTCACGATCCGCTTTTGTCAGAGTTGGCTCTGGAGATTATTTCAATGTTTTAAGCATTAAGCCCACTCCCAAAGGCCACAGACTGTCACTTTTGAAAAGCAGGAAAAGGACACAGGATCTTTAGGCAACTGCCCGAGGAACTGATAGTCACTGGGTCTTTTGTTGACCTGGATGCTGGTCTCTGCGCCTATGGGTGCCCATGAGTAGGCTCCAGCTAGATCTGGTGCCATGGCCCCAATCTCAGTCCTTTCTCACTGTGGTTTGAGGTCCCAGGAGGGGTGTCCTTGTTCTGACTGCTCAGGGCTTCCTCTCTGAGTGCCCAGCTGCCTGGTCCTGACTGGCTACACAGGCAGTGTGTGTCTTTCCTCATCGTCCTGCTCTGCCAGGGGCTGCTCTGGTACTTGTGTGCCATGTCCTTGATTCTCCTCCCCAGGGTAAACCCTTTTGCAACTTATATCCAGGTCAGCCACACTTCCTGCTGAGATTTCAGTGATGAGCAGCCACCTGCCTTCCCCTCGTTCTTTATTTTGGCCCTTGTATGTACAGAGTTCACCATTTCTCTGAGGCCCTTTGTGAGTGATATGGCTTGAGCTCATCAGGTGATACACTCAATCCATACATTGCTCCTGGCTCCAAGGTGTCCCTTTTTTTTTTTTTTTTTTTTTTTTTTTGCCTCCCAAGTCCAAGCAGAATTAGGGTTTCAGGAAGCTCAACTACACTAAAACTGCAGAAGAAGTAAGCTCTACCATCTCCTCCAATGGTAAAGGCTAATTTCTGTGCAATTTCTTATGTGCCAGGCAAGAATGGTGAATAAGAATGGTTGAGGAAGAGTTTTTGCCGTATGTGGTGTTTGAACCTGGGAGCTAGAGAGCAGAAGGTCTCAGGCAGAAGCATGACAGATGGTGCGGATGGGAGAGGGTAGTTAAGGAGTGAGACAAGATGGTGGAGACATTACGCTGTTGTCATTCCAAACTTTGACTCACTTCTGTCACATGGGGAACTTTTAAATCTGTTGGTGGTTGACACCCCAAATCGATGAGAAATAGGTATCAGTGTTTTTTTTTTTAAATTTTTATTAATTAATTATTGTATGTTCGTGTGTGTGTGTGTTGTGTGTGAAGTTTATATGTGGGCACATGTGTCAGAGGTCAGAGTACAGCTCTGTGGAGCCAGAATGTCTTTATATGCTTTCCAGGGATTAAACTCAGGCCATTAGGCTTGCAAGACAAGGGCCTTTAACCAATGAGCCACCTGTCAGCTCTCATGGTATTTATCTTTAAAGATCCTCATGCAACACTATTGCATAGCAAAGTTAGGAAATGATTTCTCTACTTTGATTTTCACAAGTACCCGAAGCACCATAGAAAGATACGTAGAGAAACAGTATTTAAAAAAAATGATAATGACATGGGAGAAGTGTTGAAGTTGTCTGGGAAACACAGGTGCCGATTTGAGAGACCAGGGAGACTGGGAAGAGTACCAGCGTGACTATACTCAAAGTACATTATGTGCTGGCATGAAAATAGCCGTGTGTAACCTTGCATGATGAAATAACAAACAAAAAACAAAAGGGAAAAGAGACTTCCTTTTAAAAAGATGACTAATTCTCTCGCGGCCCGTAATTGAAAGAAAAGAAAAGCAAGAGAGAAGAAAGGAAGCCTGGCACAGTATTTCCAGCTCCCTGGGAGGCTGAGGCAGGAAGATTACTTGAGGCCAGGAGTTCAAGTCCAGCCTGGGCAACAAAGCAATGCGCCATTTACTAAAATCAAAATAAAACAAAGCGAATGAACCAAAACCAAAAGACTTGAAAGAGAAAAGGATTAGGAAGAAAGAAGGAAGGTTATGGGAAGAGAATGACGTGAAGCCAGGGACTGACGTCAGTTCCTGTAAAGCACATACTGTGAGCTGCTGTGCTGTGCCAGAGGTTGGACCCTGAGCTGGTGCCCAAACCAAAGGAAGCCAGAACAACCGTGTGGAATCGCAGGGTAGAATCTGGGTGCCAGAGGACGTCTCCTCTGAGGCGCTTTCTTCATCAAGGGGGTAGTGTTATATTGGGCTGTGGACAGCGCTTTCAACAGTGCCCTTACGATCACATGAACCATTTGCTAAAACATCCCTTCAGTGTTGGCTGCACTCAAGGCCAGAATTTGCTGCGTAGATCTAATAATGCGGCAAGATTTAATGGGCTTTTGCGGTCTTGATGTCTGCCTGTAGCTAATTTAGAAATTCCCCAACCTTCCTTTGACTTACCCTGATGAATCTGAGTTATTAGCCCACAGCTGGAGTCTTTTTTTTTTTTTTGAAATCACTTCTTATTCATGTTACTCAATGTGTCATTTCCTTCATCATACCAGGGCCTCAGGGCCCTGATTTGGGCTCATTATTGTGGTGCTCTTTAGTGCAAGGTCATTTGCTGTAGCCTGCCTGTGCTCTGAAAGTTGGATTGTCTGGGCTGAACCACAGGGGCTACGTGCTGGCATATTGTTACTCTCTGGACTCACCCATTGACTTGGGGACCCAAGAGGGGCTGTTTTGGATGGCTGCACAGAAAGAAAGACTCTGTCCCTTTCCCCTGTCTCTCTCATGCCCAGGCAGTTGAGAAGTGCTGATCCAACCAGTCTGGTCTCTGCCTTGGAGCCAGTGCCCAGTGAGCCCGCTGGCCCCGCCCCTTCAGAGTTAGCTCTATTTGGCAAGGGGTCCAAAATGGGGCATCAGTCAGGTCAGGATGTGAACTAGCTTGACAGGGAGCCATCAGGGCGGCCTCAGGGTGGTGTGTGTGGGTGAGTGGCCGCCGGGACTGTCCCAGCAGTCATTCTCCACTTACCTGCTTGGTCGTAGAGTGGTGACACGCTGTGTGTGCCTGGCTGCTGGCAAGAGGGGTCTGCGGCTGGGTGAAGGGAGGCTTTTATGTCCCCTCCTCTATGTTCTGCTCTTTTTCTTAGTGCTGGGTTTTCGGGTGCAGGTGAATTTGAGGCTGGGCTGCAATGTGACCTTTAGTACGGTTTGTTGTGTGTGACTGCTAATGTGCATTGGAGACACGTACACACACGAACTGTTTCTCGGCAGTAGGACTGCCTGGGGTGTGAAGGGAAGTGTGAACTCATGTGGCAGGTAGCGATCCAGCTGCCCAAGAGGGCTCTGGGCTTGGGAGTATATCTGTGGGGTTTCTTCTTCCGCTTGCTATCTCAGGGGTTTGGAGCTCCTTTGCTTTGCTTCCTTGCGCTTCTCCGTGTGCTCTCTCTGTGTGCACAGAATGCGGCCCAGGTTGTGTTTACAGTTGCTTATTCTGTGGTCCACAGGGCCCATGTCTGTAGTGCTTATGTCTTCCTTCAGGGGGGTGCTTGGTTTGCTCAGCTGGTAGGGAGTTGCGTGGCCCTGCCCATACGGCTCTTTAGTGCCTTGCTAGAGACTCTGACACGCATCCCATTGATCCTGCTCTGTGAGCAGGCTGCTAGGTGGCTTGTCCAGGCAGGCCTGTGGGTGGCTAGAGGCCTGGCTCGTGTATGGGGCATGGCGATGTTGGTCCGGCTGTGTACCCACTCATTCCTCATTGGTTTGGGCCTGTGTATGCACATCTGCTTTTCCGCCATCAGCTCCAAGATCCACGTGAGAGTGCATATACCCTTCTGTCTCTCACTGCCTGTGAGAGTCCATGCTCCCCTGAACTTGGGCATCAGGATGGGGCTACAGAGCAGGAGGCCAGGGACTGCAGAGGTGGGGGTAGGAACACCTCTGGGGGAGACTGGGAAGGAACAGAAGTCCCCCAGGACCAGGAACCTCAAGCCTGCAAGGAGAAGGGAGCTATCACGGAGCAGGAGCAGGAGTGAGCCCAGACCAGGTGGGTAAGCGCAGGGGCCAGTCCTCGCTGCTGGAACCTGTCCCCCGCCTTGGGGACAGCAACTCCTCTGGTCAGCAGGCTAAGGCTTAGGGCTGTTTCTCTTCTCATCCCAGTCAGTCCCCTGCAGCTGTTGCTCTCTTTCCCTCTGGGGAGTAGGTGGGAAGATCCAGGCAGAAAAGACACAGGCAGCGTCTAACTTTTTTTGCCATTTATCCAAAGACAATACGGTCACTCGAGGTAGCACTAGGGGGGTCCTTCTCCACACCACTGGTCTCTCTTTACACATTTGCCTACCTGTCTGTGTGCCCTTGGCCCTTGGGGCAGCCTCTCTCCACTTCCTTCCTGTTTATCTTCCCTGGTGGGGTCTTTTTCTCTTCCAGTTAATTTCTCAGGTTATTCACTTCCTCAAGGCCACCTTGAGGGCTGTGTTCCCTCTTGGGCTTTTTCCACCAGGCAGTCCCTTCCCTCGGGGCCCTACAATCCCAGGTTTCCCAGGCGTGCTGGGTCCCACTGACCCCGTGCTCCCCCTGTAGTGGTCCCCAGTGCTGCGACTCTCATCATTGTGGTCTGTGTGGGCTTTCTGGTGCTTATGGTCGTCCTCGGCCTCGTGCGGATCCATTCCCTTCACCGCCGCGTCGCGGGGACTGGTGGACCCTCGGGAGCTTCCACTGACCCGAAAGACCCTGACCTCTTCTGGGATGACTCTGCTCTCACCATTATTGTGAACCCCATGGAGGTGAGTGGCCTGGAGAAATGATGGGGGGCGGGGGCACATTTACAGCAAATATCCCTGAGGAGGACCCACACCCCAGTTGAAAGCTCTTGGTCCAGCAGCTGAGAGTGTGGTGGATGAAGGGAGCGTGCGTGTGTGTGTGTGTGTGTGTGTGTGTGTGTGTGTGTGTACCCTCAAGGAGCAGTTCTGGTTCTAGCTAGGCTGTTGAGCTCTTGCTCTCTGCTTTTGTCCTCTCCAGTCCTACCAGAACCAGCAGGCCTGCGTAGCAGGGGTTGCTGGTGGCCAGCCAGAGGATGAGGACAGCAGTGACTCTGAGGCAGCCGACTCCCCCAGCAGCGACGAGAGGTGCATCATTGAGAGCCCCCCACACCGCTACTGAGGCGCCAACCCTGCCAAGAGAGAGGCCTGGCCTGGGGAGACTGACACCCAGTGAAGAAAGGGAGAAAGGCATTCTGAGAGAAGAGAGACCAAGGGGGACAAAGAGCTCTGAACAGGAGTGGTCCTTCAATCTCGGAATCCCCCCTCCCCCGGCAGGCCCCACAGGGGTTGCCCTCCTCCTCCAGCCTGCCCCTGCCTTGGGCTGCCCTTCCCCTGCCATGCTCCTGAGGCGTCTGCCCCAGCTGGCTACGCTGGGAGAGTGGCTGAACGGCCTTGGCTGCCCTGTAGCCCACCCCTGGCGGCACACCCTGCCAGCCTTGTGCTGTCCTGGGGAAGGGTACTCGACAGCCATGGCTGCGGTGGGAATGGGATTGGTGGGAGCCTGCTGCTGTGCCCTTCCCTACCCCGTCCTGTCTGTGGAGGCCTTCCTTCTGTCCAGCCTCCCTGCTTCCCTTAGGATCCCCTCACCTCTGTTTCCATTTCACTCTGGGGATCCCCGCTCCTCCCCCTTCTCGGTCTCCCCCCTCTCTTGTCCTCCTTTCCTCGCCTGCCTGAGCAGTCCCAAGGTCCTACAGTCCCCATTCCATTCTCCACGGCCTGCTTGTGCCTGGGTTGTGGGGAAGGCAGAGGGGAGGGCGCCCCAGGTGTATTATATATAGTGTATATTTTTCCAATGTTGTCGTGAGCGCAGCTCCTGTGTTTCTGTGTGCAGCTCACAGCCTTGTATGTGTGCGTGTGTGTGGCATTGTCACGTCTTGGGGTGAGGGTAGGGGATGGGTGTGGGAAAGGAGGGACACACCCTAGGGGTTTTCAAATAAAACAACCAGAAAACAGTTCTTGCCTGCTGTCTGTCTGTATGGTTCTGTGTGGTTGTGGGCTTTGTGATCTCAAGGGCCATTTAGGTCTCTGAGCATGCTGAGGTGACAGGGCAGGGCTGTCTCTGGCTGTCATTTGGTGCTCTGGCCATCAGGCCCTGGGGATGTAAGATGGGGGCAGATGACTCACACTGTCTTCTTCCCTCTGCATCCTGGAGAAGAATGACGAAGATTCATGGGCAGAAGCCCAGTGCTGTCTGGGGACACTGTCAGCCCCTCCTCATCACTTTGAAAATTCCACCCAGAGCACGTCAGCTCCCAGCTGGAAAGTGCGAGGGAGGACGCTGGCGGTCCTGCTCTTTACAACAAAGGGATCAGGAGCTCTTTTTGCTGACCAGGGACCTCCGCTTTGCCACATCCCCTGACGTGGCTGCGGAGCGGCCCCAGCTCTCCCCCACGCTGAGGTGGTAGATTCTGGTCTCTCCTCAACCTTTGGGCCGTTGGTTCTCTGGCTTTGGTTTTCTCTAGGCTCCAGGTGATCAAGGAGAGAACTAGACAGCACTGGTGAAGCAGCAACTGCTGCTGTAGATACTGTCCCTTCCGTATTGTCCCTGCCCCGGGCCATACCAGGAAACCATACCTTAGGTCCTTTCTGAGGAGCAGGTGATTCAGAGCATCAGGCTTTCCCTAGTTCCGTGTGGTCCTTTATAGCATCCCAGGGTGGAGCTGGGGCTTTGCAGTCACCAGGTGATGCTCCATTCCCCTCCCCCCCCCCCCGCTTCCCACTTCCGCCAGGTGCTCTGGACCTAGCTCATGGTTCCAGCTCTCGGCTGTATGTTGATGGCACCACTTGTGCGTCTCTCACTCAGCCCGTGTTCCTTTCTGACACTCCCACCTACCTATTGGTACAAATATCCCGGCATCCTATGCCTCAGACTTAGCCTTTGCCCAAGCTCTGCAGTCATGGTTACCTCTCCCCATGCTTCCCATGCAATGTCCTAATCCAGAAAGCTGGCACGCCCATACCCATGTCCAAATGGTGACTAAACCTTGTCATTGCTTCCTTGGTTTTCTCAGACATGCCGTGCTGCTGCTGCTGCCGTCCTGGTTTGCGTGCCTTACCGTTAACCTGGTCTGTCCTAAGAGCCTCGTACTTGCCCCCAGTTCCTCTGCCTTGGTCCACTCCAGTCTACCTTGGACTCTGGGTCTCAGCAGCCTTTCTAAGGCACCATCCCACCCATGCCACTCTCTTATTGGAACTTTCCTTCCTGTCACTGGTTTGGTCAGTCCCAGATACCCTGGCAGCCTCTTAGCTCCGCTCTCTCTCTCTGACTTCTTTGCCATCACTGTCCTTGAACACCTGAAAGTGGGGCACAAACCTCGCTGGTACTGCCTAGAGCTAACCTCCTTTTTCCTGCCCCTGTGTCCTTGCCTGGGTTGTTTCTCCTTATCACATGGAACAGTCATACTCATTGTGGTAGACTCCATTCAAATGTTGTAGTCTTCTGCATTCAGATGCCCCATGGTCACATCTCCATGGCAACACGTCCCCTGAGGCTAGCACGTGTATCTCTATCAAATAGCTTCTCAGTATCCTCTGCAACTTGTGTAGGGCCAGGCACACACACTGGGGGCTCAGAAAATCATATGTGAAGTGGTGGGTAGTCCTCGGACTCACAGAAGACTTTCTGGTGAGAGACCGGAGAGCTGCCTTGGTGACCTGGGATTTCAGGGGGTGGAAGGTGGTCCAGAAGATGCCCTGTAGTGTGTTCTTGTAACGGTCTCCTTGGATGTCCAGCTGTTGTCAATATCCGTGACAGCACCACATGGGAAACAGCCTCCCAGCTGCTCCTGCAAGTTCCTCAGAATCCCAGGTCAGAGGCTTGAGACAATGGAAAGCTTTAACTTCCAAAAGAGTAAGAGAAGTCTGTGGCCCTGTCTTCCAGTCTGTCCAACCTTTCTCTCCTCTCTCTTGTCAACCTCTGGGTCCTCACTCACGTTGGATCTCGGAGACTGAGGCTTCCCATGCAGAAGAGCAGAAGCCAGGGCCTGTCATTATTCTTACTTGCTTTGGAGCCCTTTATGCTGTGAGTGAAGCTGGGGCCTTGGAGTCTTCATCCACCTTCAGGTCATCCTTTGTAACCTCTGCACCATCTCATGCCTTGAATTTCTGCCTCTGATCTCTTGATTGCCCTCTTACCTGGCCTCTCTTAGTCTCTCTGATTCTGTTTCTATGTCTATTTTGCCCTAGCATGCATGCATATGTATATGTGTGCATACACACACACACACACACACACACACAGAGACAGAGAGAGAGAGAGACAGAGAGAGAGAGAGACAGAGAGAGACAGAGAGAGACAGAGACAGAGAGAGAGACACACAGAGAGAGACAGAGACACAGAGAGAGTGAGACAGAGAGAGAGACAGAGAGAGACACAGAGAGACACAGAGAGAGAGATGAGAGAATATAGAATTAGGTAAGATGTCAGCTTCAATGATCTAGGGAAAGGGCAGCAGACAAGAGCCCAAGTGAGTTTTCATTTTCTTGCTCAAGATATCCTGGAGCATTCCCCAACTCCCCTGACAGAATCTGGCAAAGCCCCAGGATCTCAGGTTTGGCTGTGTTTCAAGTTCACCTATCCCCAATTTAATTAGAAATAGCAAACACATTTCCCTCAGCTTCACTCAGTTTTTCCTCTTGCAGTGGGAGGCTCTTTCCCTCTGAAGTCCACTCTTGGCTGTGAAAATCAATTAGCTTAATCTGTGATGAAGATCTGAGCTCTTGAGAAGCTACGCTGCAGAGGCAGATGTGTCAACTACAGTTCAAGAACAAACTGTGTCTTTCTTCGTGTTTCCAAACCAGGGCTCTGAAACCTGCCTTTGCGTCATCAGGGAGGGTGGATCTAGTTGTGCATAGATCCACCTTTCGGCTTTCGGGCTGACCAGTAACAGAATTATCCACTCACCATCCCTCACGGGGGGGGGGGGGGGAGGGGGCCTTTTTGGGAAGGGTTGAGAACACGTCAGCTCCCATTCTTTGCGGAGCTGTGGAAGGGCTTAGATTCCTTTCAGATTTCAGCCTTTCAGGGATTCTCCCAAGTGGATTCACTAAGACCCCAAGACCAGTCACAATGTGGGGTTCCTCTGGGCTGTGTGAGGGTCCCTTAGGTCCTTCAAACCTGTGAGTGTTTTCTGGGCATGTCTATAAGCAGACAGTGTGAGGGTGGACTGCGGCTCTCACAGTTCTGCTTTGCACCTTGGCTACCGGTTTCCTGAATCCACTTCACTCAGCGGCTTGTAGAGAGGCTCACAGCTCTCTCGCTCCAGCTGCCTCCTGAGAGGGAGGAAGGCTTGGGAAAGGGAGGCGTGAGGTGATGGGTAAGCCCCTGGCAGGCAGCCGTAGGTAGGGGGAAGCTGTTTTATCTACCTCCACCATGCGGGAGTTACTGCCTCTCTTGCAACATCATCCTGGGAGTACTTAAAATATACGCATCCTACAAGAAAAGGACAGGCAGCTCTAAATTTAGAGCCGGTGGGTAGAAGGAGGGGGATGGAGAGTCTGGTGTATTCTGGAACTGGCTCTGTCGGAGAAAGAATAAGAAGCCTCCTGGCTGTGGCTTCCAGTCCACAAGGACAAGGGAGCCTCTGTTTCAATTTTCAGGCTCTGAGGCATGACGCCAGTTCCTCCAGCCCCTTCTCATCAGATGGTATTTTTCTCCCTTTTCTGTGGCTGGCTCTGGGAAGAGGCAGATGCACAGCCAATCAGAGGCTACCTCTTGTTTGTTGCTAGGTCACCGCGAAGCGTCTTCTCTCCTTCCATAGCGCTATGAAGAGGAAAAGGAACTCCAACTTTCAGACAACAGTAAGACTACAGTGCCAGAGCAGCAGGCTCCAGGTGGACGGGCTGTTCATGCCGCCTGTCCCCGTGGAGCTGGTTTCTGCATAAACTTCTGGCCCGGTGACCCTTACCTACCAATGACCCTTCCCTGCTGAGCTTCCTTGGCCCCACCTTGTCTCCTAAAGTAGACATCTCAAACATTTGCTAAGGCAATGGAGAATTGACAAAGAGGCTGTTAACAGGTCAGTAGAGTCTGGCATAGACAAGCAAAATCCCAAGGGCATACGGAGCCTATTGTGTGAGGGAAGTTTGCTCACCTTACGGAGTGTAGTATCGGCCCACGTGCCTAAGACCAGATAGGGCACCGTGTAAAAGATGCCCAGCTGATGTGAGTCCTGAAGTACTGTCAAAGGGGATTATGGATCCCTGACCCCTTCCTTTTCCAGTTTCGTTTCCTGGCCATGACGTGGGCAATTTGCTTTTCCATGTGTTTCCTGTCGTTGACAGCTGGCATGGCAATGGCCTAAAAACATTGGTTCTCTCTGGTTGTGTTTTGAAAGCAAACAAACAAACAAAAAGAAAAAAAAAACAAAAAAACCCCAAAAAACAAAAACCAAAAAAACCCTCTTTACAATTCTCTCAGATATTTTGTTAGATCAATAGAAAGTTGCCACTCAGTTTGGGCTGTTATAGCAGAGCACTGTGGACTGAGCGGCTTAGACAGTAAGCTTTCTTCGTCACAGTTTTGAAGGCTGGGGTGTATGCGGTCTAGACTCCAGAAGATCCAGTGTCTGGCGAGGGCTCTCTTCCTGGTTTGTAGATGACTCATTCATTTCTCTGTTCTCACGTGGAAGGAAACAGTGAGACTCCAGGGCAAGCGGTCATATCCCTCCCTGGAGATTTAGTTCCTTTTACTATTGCTTTGATGAAACACCCTGACAAAAGCAGCTCAGAGAAAAACTTGCTTTGCTCACAGTCCATCATGGCGGGTTAGTTGCAGCTATAGGAGCTCGCAGGAGCTGGAGTCCTTGTTCTCACAGTCAAGGGCAAAGAGCGAGGCACTAATGCCTAACATTAGCACTCAGCCTGATTTCTCCTCTTATACATTCTAGAAACCCCTGACCGGGGAACGGTCCTGTCTGGACCTGGGTCTTTTCACCTCAATTAGTGTAATAAAGACAATTCTCCACAGCACTGTCTAGAGGCCTGTCCTCCAGGAGACTCCAGGCTTTTCCTAAGCTGACAGTTTAACACTGACCATCATTGGCATTAACCCATTTATTGAGTCTCCACACTAGGACCTAATCACTTCCCCAAGGCTCCAGACATTATATTGTCAGACTGGACTTCTGGTGTGTGGATGGGTAGACACGGCATTTTGTTCATAACGGGCACTGTTTGTTTCTACTTATTTGTGGTGCTAGAGATCAAACCCAGGGCCTTGTGCAAGCTGGACAAGAACTCTGCCACTGAACTCCAGGCTTCTCCCCTTCGAACTTTTAAATCGAATAACTTGCACTTCCCTGAGACGGTCAATCGTCACTGCTTAGCAGTACAAATGACTTAAAACCCTGAGAAGGTGTAGAATTTAGTACAGAGACAGTGAGGGGAAAAAAATCATAGCATCTTGGTACTAATTTGAAAATAAGTTTAAAAAGTCTAAATTTAGAATTAAATTAATTGTTATATATAAACTATACATAAAGGTTTAATTTTAAGTAAAATAGAATGATATCGCTCTCCGTTTTCTCTTTCCCTCCTCTAACCCTTCCCATGTCCCCTGCTCCCTCTCTAATTGATGGTTAGAGAGGTGACCCTCATTATTCCTATTATTACTATTTCTACACGTGTGCACACACACACACACCACACAAATATTCATACACAAATATACATACAAATATACACAAATAAAATCTGTGAGTCCGTTTAGTGTTGCTTGTGCATGCATGATTTCAGGGCTGAGCGCCTGGTATTGGATGATCTGTGAAGAGCCTTCTCAGCATTCATTTGTCGCCTGTAGTGGTTTGTCCAGAAGTGAGCTCCTCCCCCTCAGATCTCACCCCAGCACACTGATTGGCTTTGTCAATGCCTGTGTTTCATTTAGGCAGCCACACTGTTGAGGTATTGTGGGGTAGCTTCCTCGTCATTTCTAGCAGACGCAGTCTCAGAGCACAGACACTGTCTTTCTGGTTCTCTGGCTCTTATAATCCTTCTTCTCCCTCTGCCATGATGTTTCCTGAGCCTTAGGTGCAGGAATTGTATCGTAGCTGTATCTGTTGGGGCTGGGCACTGCATGATGAGTTGCTCCCTGTACATCGACCAGTGTGGTGCTTCCCTCTGCTTTAAAAAAAATGCTTCTTTGATGAGGGGTGAGCATTACACGTATCTGTGTGTATGATGAAATCTCAAAGTTGTTTTAATTTGAACTTACCAGATTGCTAAAGATTATGAATATATTTGAAATATTTCTTATATGAGTTTTTCTTCTTTTGAGAACACTTTGTTCAGATACCAAGCCCATTTTTAAAATTAAAAAAAATTTTTTTTTGAGACAGGGTCTTTCTATGTAGCCTCAGCTATCCTGGACTCACTTTGTAGACCAGGCTGGCCTTGAACTCCCCAATGTTTGCCTGCCTTTGCCTCCCCAAGTGCTGAGATTATAGGCATGTGCCACTGTGCCTGCCTTCAAGCCCATTTTTTATGTGGGTCATTTGTTTTCTTGGTTATTTGTACTTCTTTAATATGTTGCATGCTAATCCTATGTCAGATGTATAGCTGGCAAAGACTCTCCCATTCTGTGTGTTTCTTCTTTACTCAATTGCTTCCTTTGCTCTGTAGGAGCTTTTTAGTTTTATGAGGTTCCACTTGCCAATTTTGGGTCTTACTTTGTGAACAAATGAGTCCTGTTCAGAAAGTCATTTCCTACACTCAAGTTTTCTCGTGAAGTTTTAGTGTTTTTTTTTTTTTTTCACAATGAGGACTTTGATCCACTTTGAGTTTTTTTTGCTTGTTTTGTACATTGACACTGCTGTAATTTGATTCTCCTCTGTGTGTGGACATCCAATTTTTCAAGGACTATTTTTTGAAGATGCCATCTTTCTTCAGTATATGTTTTTGCCTCTTTATCAAATATCACATGGCTGCAGTTATGTGTTTTCCTGTTTAGGTCTGTTGGTTTGTTTCATTAGCACACACATCTGTTTTTGTGGGAGTATTACACTATTTTATCATTCTATAATGTATCTGAAGATATGGAATGGCAGTCCATCCATTGTTGTTCTTTTGCACAGGATCACTTTGGCTCTCTGGGCTCTTTTACAGTTCCATATGAACTTTGGATTTCTTTTCTTACATCTGCAGAGGAGTATTATGGGGTATTTTAATTAGGATTTTGGTTGGATCTGAAAATTGTTTCTTCTTTTTTTTTTTTTTTTTTTTTTGAGACAAGTTCTTGCCGTGTAACTGTAGCTGGTCTTGAACTCACAAATACCCACCTGTCTCTGCCTCTCGAGCCTTGGGATTCAAAGCATGCACCAGCATGACTGAATAAGTGCTCTATTTTTAACTGGAAATATGTATCATCTTTAGGTTAATTTTTTTTTTTACATTTACACAATGGTATATTACTCAGCTATTAAAAACAAGGAAATCATGAAATTTGCAGCAAATGGATGGAACTAGAAAAGATCATCCTGAATGAGGTAACACACAAGCAGAAAGACACATAAGTGAGCATAGTACACTCATAAATGGATATTAGCCATATAGTACAGGATAAACATACTAAAACCTACAGACCTAAAGAAGCTAAACTGTCTAGGAATTCCTAATCATTTGCATCATCCTCCTGCCTGAGAAAATGAATGGTCTCAGCTCCTCTTGTCAGTTGTGTCTTTACCACATCACATCAGCTGAGCATGTAGGTTAATTTTTAGTTAAAAGTAATATGACATTATTCAAGGCAATAAGCAGTCTTATAATGATGGTTTATGTGATAATGGCCCTCTTAGGCTCATATTTTTTAGTAGTTGGTCCCAAGTTGGTGGCACTGTTTGGGAAGGATTGGGAATGTGGCCTTGTTGGGGGAAATGTTGCCGCATCGGTAGCTTTGAGGGTTCAAAAGACTTGTTTTGCTCCCAGTGTGCGCTCTCTTCTTGTCGCTAACTGATCAAGATGTGAGCTCTCAGCTGCTCCTGCTGCCATCATGGATTCTAATCTCCGAAACTGTAAGCCAGATTAAGTGCTTTCTTTTCTAATTTTTCTTGGTCTGTATTTTGTAACAGTAATTAAAAAAAAGTAACACGATAATAACATTTAATGAAATAAAAAATCTTTGATTTATTACATTTTTATTTACATATAGTGTGTGTGCCTCTGTGTGTGAAGGTAAGTGCTATGGTAACGGATGTGTGAGTAGAGGTCAGTGAGTAACTTACAGTTGACTCTTTCACCCCACCGTGCAGGTTCTGGGGATGAACTCAGGTTGTCAGGCGTGGCAGCAAACACCATACTCACGAATATGCTCTAAAGCAGAAGAGTTTTGCCAGTCTTGGAAGTGGGAATGCTGTGGTTCACACCAGCTCCTCCCAGCAGGCCTGTGTGATAGACTTGGTGCCTAGCCAGTGTTGCTCTTTGGGGATCTTTCAAGGTTATATGCTTGAAGCTTGAGGGTTGTATGCTGTCTCTGCTCCCAGCCTGAGCTCCCTGCTTCCTGGGCTGCTTGAATGTGACAAACTACATCACACTCTGGCCTCCAAAGGTGAAGTCCCAGGAACTGTTCCTGTCATCCTGGACTCCTGTTGTGCTTTCTCTACCACGATGACTGTCCCCTTCTAAGCCCTGAGGCAAACAAATTCTTCATCCCTTGGATTGCCTCTGTCAGTGTTGGTCAAAGCAATGAGAAAGGTAATGAATACTGGGCTGATTGTTAAAGGGACTTAAATTTGTTCAAATTTGGTGAAGTGTCAATTAAAGAACAAGCAGAAGCGATTTTTAAAAATATGACATTTAGTACGATTATACACAGAATATCAAGTTTTATAAGTTAAATGAAGAGGCTTAAATTAAATCAGATTTTCTGCTTATAATTTCAATAAGTTAAATATTAATTTAAAATCTAATTAACTGGAAATAGTCTTTTCCACATATAATATACACTAAAATATTCCTAGTGGTATGTGTGTGTTTGTGTGTGTGAGTGTGTGTGTCAGGTGTTGCATGAGAAAATGTAAGGGATTCAGTGAGATCTAAGAGACTGGAAAGAGCTGATTCAGACACATTTGAGTCCAGCACCTCATTTTGAGATGGTCCCTCAGAGCTGCTGTTGAAAAGTTCCCCCGCCCTCACCCCAGCATGGGGTGGGGTGCATGAAGGCAATGGCTCTGGAGCTCTCTGTGTGGCATTTCAGCTGGAGGGAGAGTTTCTTCTCCTCCCTCGATTGTCCTGCTTATATGACTTGGGGCTCGTACTTGTGAATGTTGTAATGGTGTAAGCTTCCAGACCCTGGTGGATGAGCGAGCTTCTCTTCTCCTTACAGGAAGGAATGTTTCAAGAGGAAATGGCTATAGCACCTGAAGAGCTTGACACTGGGAACCAGAAGGGCAGACTGCTGGAGAGACAGCCAGTGTATGTTGGGCACAGAGCTGAGCTACGTTTCTCCACCTCTGCAGCCATTCATAGGCTAGTGGGCTGTGAACATTCACCCAGCCATTCATAAGCCAGTGGGCTGTGAACATTCAGTTAGCCATTCATAAGCTAGTAGTCTGTGAACAAACAGCCACACCAGCCTCTGGAAATGCTCTTGTAGACTTTAATTACCAACAGCATGTCCCAACATGGAGAACAATTTTCCCTCCATTCTTCTGAAGAGACACCTGGGTTGGCTGTGAGCTTTGGCTATAAAGACATAGTCTTTTACTTGCAACTTTGAACTTCACAGGATTCTGAACACCAAAGCTAGAGATGGTTTAAGTAAACACTTCTTAAGCATGCAATCGATTTCTGATGCCAAAATTCATCTGTGGCAATGCCTTCCCTGAACTGCTGTTGAGGCTGTTTGTAGTGGTAAGACTTCACTTCAGAATAATGAGCATAGGTGTTGCTGAAGAAGCATCAGCGTGCTTGATTTTAGGGTGCTGCTCCAAGTCTCTCTGGGGATGATACATAACTAATGTGCACAGAGATATAGTACATACAGTGTATGACCTCATTGAAGCCCCCAATTTCTGAATTCTAAATTATACTTGACCCTGAGGGTTTCAGATGAGGGATTGTGGGCATGAGGAAATGTAGGTTTAGATAGTGGCAAACTTCTAGGAACACCATTGTGTTTGGGATGATCACTTTTGAGTTGGAGACCCAGGCATTCTCTGTCTGGTGCCTCTGTTGTTCTCAACACAAGGCTTCCAACGGTTGCTGTTCAGAAATGGTTGCATCAAATTGGGAAGGACTAGGGTTGGAGAATGGCACCAGGGAGGATTTCAAAAGGATGGCCTGTGAATGGCATGTACCATTCTTATGGTCCACTAGCTGATATTAATACTATGGCCATTTTAACAGCAGAGGAGGCTGGGAACTGTAGTTCAGCTGCTTGACCATGGTGAGAAGGGGACAGCCAGCTGTCTTGATAATGGCTTGATCCCTTTAGTCAGCCCCTACCCATTCCAGTCTGCTTGTGGCAGGGATAGGCACAACCTCCGGGCAGGCATGGTACCTAGCATAACCTTCAGAGTTTGTGTACGCAGTGTTCTACACAGGACTCCGTATGGTCTATGGCCTGTGGCCTAAAGACAAGTTATATGAATGCTGTTCTTCCCCATAACCTTTGCTGTTACTTCCTTGTAGGTCAGCTTTTCTTTGCCCAACCCTTCTCTTGTCAGCCTGGCAGATACTGGCTCTGAAGCACTTGCCAACAGTGTCAGAGTGCATTTCTTAGGCTACTTGGCCTGGGACGATAGAGTTGAGTGAAGCGCATAGTCTCATGTGTAAGAAAAAAAAGACTTTAAAAATCTTCTGTGATTATTTCTTCCTTTTCATGAAGATTCTTTCTTCATTCTAAGTTTTTTTTTTTAATGGTTTATTATTTTCTTATTTTTTTCAAAGAACCATGCTTTTGGTAAATCTACTTTCTATTTCCCCCATCTGAGTAGCACATTTGTTAGAAATGATGTACCCACATTGCCATTGTTACCACCCGAGGCCTGCGGTTTTCACCAGGCTTCCCTCTTTGCCGTCCGCACTCAGTGTGGCATGCGCTGTACACTTACAGCACAGTGCTTTGCAGCTGAGCTTCCTCAAGCCCCTGTGCCCACCCCTCCTCCCTCACTCCGCCCTGACAACTACTGGCCTTTTCCTGTGTCTGGTTTCACTTTTACAGAATGCCGTTGCTTTAGAACCATGCAGATTTAGCGTTGACATTTCTTCCTTGCCTTTCACGGCTTGATAGCTCATTTCTTTCTCATGCAGAATTATTTCCTGTTATGTGGATGAATGAGCCATACTCTTGTGTACTCATCTTGGGCCTCGTGGTTGCTCTTAAACCTTGGTAATCATGGATACATCTATGTAGTCTGGTTAACTATGAAGAAATGTGCTTTTTGTGTAGTAAGAGCATGCTTAGCTTTTTATAGAGTAGTTAGACTATTATCAGTCAATGAAGGCAAGAATGCAAGATGGTACACCATCTTGACCCACATCCATGCCGGCATTTGATCGAGTCAGATTTCGGAAGCCGACCACCCTAATAGGTGCACAGTGGTCTCCCGTTGTTGCTTTAGTTTACAATTTCCTAAGCGTACATTATGAACGAACATCTTCTCATTTCTCTATTTGTCATCTGTGTGTCAGGTGAGGCATCCACTCCTGTGCTGTAGATTAAAAAATTAGATAAAAGTCAGAACAGTTACTGCAACCCATGAGTGGTGAATGAAACTAAGTTGTTGGAGAATTATGAATCAAACTCTTTTTGCTAAAGCTCAGTCCAAAAAAACAATGACATGATTTTGCATCAACAGTCAAGCATATTTTAAACCACTCAAGGCTATTGTTTTCAGCAATATTTTGCTTGCGTCATTCTTCTCTCATTCTGTTCCAAGGTTCCCTCTTTTGTTTTCCTTTTATTTATAGAACTTTGCTTAGCCATTCATCTACACTAACTCTGCTAGGGACAAATTATTTTTCTTCATTGAGAATGTCCTCACTTTCTCTTGTTTTTTTCTGGTTGCTTTGTATTTTTCTCTTGCTCTTAGTCTTGGAAACTTTGATAATATGTACCTTGGTATGGGTTTCTTCTGTTTGGATTTTGTTTAACATCTTTTCTTCTGTATTCTGGAACTCTTGTCAAACTTGGGGCAGTTTTGGTTGCTACAGTACCTTCTCATCCATCCTCCTCCTCCAGCACTCTGAAGATTCAGGTGCTGGATCTTGTGTTATGGCCCCACAGGTCCTGGCTCTGCTTATTGGATTTTTTTTCCAGTCCCTTCTCCCATGCTGTTCAGCTTGAATGATTTCTAATGTCCCATCACCTGGGTGACTGATTCTTTCCTCTGTCCCATTCATTCTATTGGTGAACCTTTTAAGGTTGATTATTGTATATTTCAGTCCTAAACCTTCCATTTGGTTTTGTAACCATGGGTAAACCTACACAGTGGACTCTTTAGCTTGCTTGTTTTTGGTTAGTAGCTAATTTTGAAGGTTGTACACCTGACCAATATATTCTTACCCTCTGACTGGCTTTGTGGTGCACAGCCTTTGAGACATGTGGGTACGATGATAACAACTGTCCAGGTTGCCCTTCAGGGACCTGAGGTACTTCAGCCGAAAGCACTGACTTTCCACATGGGAATACAGATGAGTCAACGATGACTAAGACAGGATGAATCGAGCTTGGTGTTGCAGCCTCTGCATCGTACCAGTGTCCTCCTCTGCTATCTTAACCTTTGGGTCAGATTTCTGCTCAGCTGTATTAACCACTTCAGAAATGTCTTCTCTGGAACTAGATTAAATTGACCCACACCTGCCTAAGCTCTCTGTTCCCCTCCAGGGATGGTGATGCCAAGAAAAAGGCAATGAAGACAACATCCCATTCCAGGTCAGTGGGGCTTTGTCCAAAAGCCTCCTGTCACCAATTCTTTCTTGCCTGTTGTGCTAACTCCCTCTTCTCCCCCCAATGCCTGCAAAACTGGGTAACACACCCTAGCTCTCCAGAGAGTGTCATTGGTCATACCACCCATCTTTGGGTTTGGTGGCTTTTAAGTAAATCTTTTTCTGCACTTGAGTCCCTGGCTGTTGTTTTGAGTGGTGAGGTAACAGACATGGTTGGTAGCAGTATTCCAAAAATATACCTTCTGCTTCTTTGCTGGGGCTCTGTAAATTTTGCTGTGGGAAATGAACTTGGGGCCTCACACCTACCTTTGAGTTCTGTATTCTCAGCCTGGCTCTGTGTGTTTTGTTTGATTCAGATAGGTTTATAAATGCTTAATGAAACATTTTAAACTATTTGATTAGTATATAAAGAGGCAGGTGTCACTGTGATATTTTTGCACATATATTATTATATTTTGTTTTTATTTGGCACTATTCTTCTCCATCTCCACACTTCCCTTCTTGCTGATTCCTTTTCTCCACTTCAGTAACTCCCCTTTGTGCTAATGAAGCTTTTTTTTTTTTTAATGATAAGTGTCTTAAAATAATGCTAAAGTCTCTGTCACCTTGGACCGGGGTGTTCATGTTGATATAGTCCAGCTTGAGATGTTCGGGGTTCTTGGTTTAGTGAGGGAGTTTTGATTGATACCTGAACATTTTTGAAGTGTGCTATGAGACTTTGAGTCTTATCTAAGCCTTCCACCTTAACTGAATTAAAAAAAAAAAAAAAGATACCACTGGGACGGGGAAAGAGATGTTTGCCTCACTGAAGCCAGAGGCAAGGAAGCCTCTCACTGCACTTGGATCAGGCGAGCCTCTGTAGGTCCCGGGAGCTTCATTACTGACTGGTGGGATGAAAGCCCTGGACCTCTGCTCAGCTCTCTCTGGTGCTGGCCCAGGGTCATTTGGAATTTTAGAATGTCTTCTGGATGCATAAAGGTCCTCAGTTTTTATTTGATGTTTGGCTTGCCAGAGTGGTCATTGCGTGGAAGTTTCTCTCTTGTAGGTTAGTTGTTTGGCTAGAAAAAACAAAACCAAACCAAGTTTTTTAACTTGTGCTCTTTTTTTTTTTTTTTTTTTTTTTTAGGTCGATGTACATTGGTTTTTCTGGATTGGTGGCTTTTTTTAGCATAAAGCCTGGGAAATGTTAGGCAAAAAGAAACCACTATGCTGTTTCCTAGGATCCTAAGGTCCTTGGTCTGCCTATTTGTTTATTCATCTTCCAGTTTTCTTACATATTTGTACAAGGATGTCAGCTATATGTAACAGAAGGAGTAGAGAAAAGTATGCTTACTTCTCCAAAGCAGAAGCCTCCTAAACATATGTTTCTAGACACATGTACACACGCACACACACACACACACACACACACACACACACACACACACTACTTGTTTGTGCATACTAAAGAGATTTGTTGGAAGAAATTCTGAAAAGGGTATTTGGAGGAAATAATCTCAAGCAAGTAACTTCCATTTACTTCTTTCTATTCACAGTGCCTTCCTAAAACTCTTTCCTGTCACAATTGCCATACTGGGGACAAGCTGCCAACACATGCTCCATTGTGTGGAGATGGGGGGGGGGGGACACATTCAAATCACATCCAAACCATATCAGCTTGGATCCTCCATAATTCAGAAGCCAAAACCCAACCTCAGGCTGATGGTACTAGACAATAGAGTCTGAGAAGTGAGGAGGTTGTGAGGCCTTGCCATGGTGAATAGGGTTTAGGACCTGTGGAAGAGAGGTAGTCAGCCTCTTATTTCTGTGGGATGCAGGGACAAGGTGTTATGAGGAGGCAAGGACCTCAGCAAGTGCTGAATCTGTCGATGTTTTGATCTTAAGTCACCCAGTCTGGGTGTTTTAAGATACAGGGGTTAAGGGTCATGCAGGACATTCTTCCCTGGGGGAATTCCCTGATGGACTGGCAGGGGGTAGAATCCAAACCTAGGTGTGTAGTGGTAGATATTCCTGGGAATTTTTACATATTACTACTTTGAACAATTAAAGCATACTGAGAGGCCTGGCCTTGGGAATGGCTGCATCTTATCACACATACAGTTTTCTCCTTTTGCCTCATTGCCTCAGTCAGTGATGACTTGTAACCGATAGACCCTTCCAAATGTGCCTGGGTGAAGACTGGAACTTGGTTTGCAATTTTCAGAGTATGAAGACTACTTGTATTACTCTGCCTCTACCTAATTAAAATACTGAAGAAACAGAACTGAGGGTAGCTAACTGGTAGAGCAATTGCATAGCAACCTCAGAGGGGTTGGAGCTGTAAAAGTAATTTATTCGCTTGATGTCATCTCCGAGGCTTACTGTCTGTTTGCTAAGCTAGGCCTAGTTCTGGAAGCTTCTAGCCCCTGTACAATCTAATCTATACCTAGAATGCTTTCAGCCTCTGAGACTGACTGCTGAATAAGCTCACCCTTTCTAGTTTTTTTGAGCTCTGGCTGGTTTGTTTGACTCAGCTGTTCTGACTCACACCTTTCTCCAAGCTGACTGATTCAAACTGGCTTCTCTCAGTTTCTCACTGAATAGCTCTGCTTGGCCTCAAACTAACTCTAGCAATTTGTTCTAATCTTTTGGCTCCTTCTCATTTTCTGGCCTGTTCTGTCTTTACCTGTGCCTAGCTTGTTCTCTCTTCAACCTCTCTCTGTAAAACCCTCCCAGTAAAAACTACCTTTGAATTCCACGATCTGAACCGCCACAAACTCAACTCCACAGCACTGCCTCTTAACTCACTGACTCAACCAAACTGCCTGAACAGACCTGACTAGAACTCAGAGATCTGCATGTTTCTGTTTCCCAGAGTGCTGGGATTAAAGGCGTGTACCACCACGCCTGGACCTAAGCTTTTCTTTACCTGAAACTTGTTCTTTACTAGGCTGGTCTTGAACTCAAATATCTGTTTCCTGGGATTAAAGGCGTTTAAATGTATTCCAGCTGGATCACACAGACCTAGAAGGTCATTGGATGTAATTTCTTGTAGAGCAGCCATGTTCTGAACTGAAATTCCTCTACAGTTACATGTGTGTAATCTCAGCAGTCAGAAGGAATTCAAGGCCAGCCTGGACTACATGAGAATGATAATAATGCCCCTCCCCACCAAAGCCAGGCATGGGCTCATGCTCATGCTGTAAGCACACAAGGCGCTGAGGCTGGAGGACTCCAGCAAGTTTGAGGCGGGCTTGGGCTACACAGCGAGACACTTACAAAAACAAAACAAAACAAAACAAAACAAAACAAAACAAAACAAAACAAAACAAAACAAAACAAAACGGCATAGTATAGCCTAGTCTTAGAGTGTGGACTCTGGAACCTGACTATCTAGGTCAGAGATCAAGAAAGCATGGCTTGGCCTTCTCTCTCTTTTTGTAGAGTCTAAAAGCTAAGTATGTGGATTTTTTTTTTTTTTTGCATTTTAAAGTGATTGAAGTAAAGTCGAAAGAATGGTATGTTGGGAAAATTATATAAAACTGTCTTCAGAGTGCAAAAGAACTTTGAATGGAACATGGACATGCCTGTCCCACGATTCTATTGTAAAATGCCAGGGATGTGGGGACAGACTGTAGATCCAACTGCGTTCATTGTTGGACTCTTTACAAAGCTGGATGCTACTGGCCTGCATTCAAATCCCAGCTTTAAAAACGCATCGAAGTCCTGGGTGAGTCCCAACATTGTTGAGCCTCAGTCTCTTCACCTGTTAAATGGGTGTGGCTTGAGTTTAATAGTTACTAAGTGGAGTACAGAAATCAATATTTAAAAGTGCTTGAAACCTTACCTGGCATGTGGTGAATGTAACGTGTGTCTGAAAGAAGATTTCCTGTTCCTTTTGAATCGGCTAAATGTTAAGGAATATATACTTCTTGTTTATAAAAAATATTTTTATGATTAAAATATGATTTTAAAGTTAAACCTAGATGGGGTATTTTCACATTTAGAACCTCAATGAGCTAAATATAAATATTAAGCACCCACATAACCTATTTTGTTCTTTTCCAGCACCCTTAGGAATGTGGGGCCAGGCTCTGTGAAGAAGTCTGGCTTATATCAAAGGTCTTTAGGGTCTACAAGGAAGACTTCTCCAAGTCTAAGTGTCAGGACTGTATAATAAATAGGTTGGTGTCTGGAGTTATGCTTGCATTGATTAAGTGTGTGTGCAGGGTAGTGTGTGTGTGTGTGTGCTTATGTGTGCAGGCACGTTGAAGTCAGAGGACAACTCTCAAGGGGGAATCATTTTCTCTGCTTGTGGCACCAGAGGATTAAAATTATGACATCAGGCCTGTGTTCAAACACCTCCAACTGCTGAGCCATTTTGCCAGCTCTGCTTGCATTGATTCCTAGATGTTTGATTTCTTTATTTTTTTGGTGAATCTTATTTGTAAAATAGGGTTAGTAATATCTTTTTCATAGGAGTATTATGGAGATTAGGATGATTCATAGTGCTAATGCTCACTAAGTGTTTAGTGCAAGACCTGGGGTGTACCACGCGTTTCATAAGCATCAGTTATTAGCACAGCCACTGTCCCAAGTTCTTGGCATAGTGAATTATGTGTGTGGTGAGCTTTGAGTGCTACCGGGAGATGCTCTCCTGCTTCCCTGATGTTCTCAAATTTAAAACATACGCTTTCCTTAAACACTGCTTTCTCCAGAGATTCTCCCGTTTAACGTATTCATCTTTCAAGAAGGCATCCTTTCCTCCCTGGTGTGGTTTAGTGTATTAGTTGCTAGGCTTTTTCTGTATAATGGCATTTGTGTTCAAGGAAAATGGGGTTTCGGACTTCTGGAAGCTACTGACAATGTACTAAAGTCAGAAACATTGCACAATATTCTTCCTTGTTCAACCATCGTACTTGTAAGGGCAATTCCTATTTTTCTAGGGATGAATTTACACAGCCTGTGTTTCCCTAGGAAGGCTACCTTTGAAATCTTGAGGGCAGCCAAGAACCAAGCCTGCCCCAGGGCGCCACCTGCTGGGACGGGTCCTGCCTTTCGAGCACCAATTTTATCCTAACCTACCTATCAGCATTCTGAACCCCTCCCCTTCCCAGGACGTCAAGGAGTCCCTTGGTCTTGGACCTAGGTGAGATATCAAAGTTTGTTTGCCAGTGACCTTGAGGCTTGGCACCCGAGCCGGTTCTCTGGCAGATGGTGGAGCCTGAGGCTTAGTTCATATTTCCTGATCAAAGGTATTTCTTGCCACGTTTTCCCAACTTGGAACTGCAGTAATCAGGCCATCATGACCTTGACCAGTAGTGATGCTGGAAGAAGAGAGGAGTGACTCACGGCGCTCTCTCCACCCATTCCCAGCTTGAGGTCTCAGAATGCGTTGGACCCTATTTTAGTCACCAGAATTTGTCATCATCCGGCGCTATTCTCCTCATTACGCAGACACGGTAGAGGAATTGGGGGCAGGCCTCTGTCTCCTTGGAGGCTGTGACGCTGTCCTGAAGAAGCACGTGGGAAGGGGGTCAGGCCTAGGAAGCCGAAGCAGCTCATAGCTTTGACCCTCGAAATCTCCTGGGCTGTTTGGGAGATTTAGAGGAGAAGGAGGAGGAGATCCAGTGGAGAGAGCTGAGCCTTGGATCCTGCAACCTTGGTGTTTCTGCAAAGCCCGAGAATCCTCTCCTAGCTCCATTCCTCTTGGGTTTTCCACTAAATAAATCCCGGCGTTCTACCGACTGACTGCAGAAGCGCTCCCACAAACTGTCCAGGACTTCCCCTTTAAGGCTCTCGGCCCCGCCCACCACGCTGCGCAGACTCAAGGCCCCGCCCCTTCACCAGTTTCCGTTGAGCTGGGCCGCAGCGCGTCGGTCGAGGTCCCTTTAAGGCCGAGTCCCGCCCCCTGGCTCCCGCCCCCTCCCCTCCCCCAGCCCACCCCAGGTGCCCCGGCGGGTCGGACCCTGCGGCCCGCGGCGGTGAGCCTTGGAGCTTAGGGGACGCGGGGTCGGGGCCGGCGAGTCCGCGTCGCCACTGCGGTGGCCTCGCGGGACGGGGGTGGGGCTGGGGCGGCGGGGCTGGGGGCTCGGGGTGCTGGGCGGGGACCGGAGCGGCGGAGCGGGTGGGGGGCTCAGGTGACCCAGGCCGGGAGCAGGGTCCCGCCGCGCTCGCCCGACCCGGGGCGCGGGTCCCCGGGTGCCGTCGGCGGCGTTCCCGCTCTCCCTCGTCCGGTTAGAGTCCGGGTCTGGTCGGGTTGGTGATGCGTTAGCCGCGCTCCCCGGGGGTCTAGAGCTGCAGTTGGCGGGTGGCGTCTGAGCTGCAGTGGTGACAGCTGCGGGAGAAGCCCAAGCCGAAAGCCGTGGCTTGGAGTGGGAAGGCAGGAGGGCACAGACTCCCCCTGGGCTCCGGACACAGCTAGGGGGTGTCCCCGGAGGCCTGCTCGACGTGGGACCGTCGTGGGCCCACCTGCTCTACAGAGGGGCTGGGGCGTGCGTTGGGAAGGAGGCTGGCCCTGGGACCACAGTTCTAATCTTCTGTCCATCAGGGAGCTGGTTGGTCACCATGGCAATGCGGGAGCTGGTGGAGGGCGAATGTGGGGGTGCCAACCCGCTCATGAAGCTGGCCACCCACTTCACCCAGGACAAGGCCCTTCGGCAGGAGGGACTGAGGCCTGGGCCCTGGCCCCCAGGAGCCTCAGCCGCGGAGACGGTGAGTGTTCCAGAGCCGGAGAGCCCATTTCTTGAGCCCGATAGTTGCTTTCTCTGTTGCTAAAGTCGTAGTAGCCACCACTCAGCAACACTGGAGTGAGCTCTGTGCAGCTTTACACAGAGGAGGACAATGTTTTATAGACAAAGAAGCTGAGGCTTTGTGGAGGCTCCTGACTTGCCTCGGGCTGCCTAAGCTGTAGAGTCAAGAGTTGGGCTGTACTCTGTACTCTGCTTACGTGTGGCCTTCCTCACTTTGTATATTATCTCTTTCTTTCCTGCCTTAGGTTTCCAAGCCTTTGGGAGTAGGCTCTGAAGATGAGGTAAATGTCAGAAGTTTCTTTTCTGCCTTTTTTTTGGGGGGGGGGTGTTCATGGTGTTTTTTTTTAAACCTTTAAAAAAGATTAAAAAGTCTTCACCAAAGGAGATTTGTATGTCAATGTTATCTTCTGCTTTTCTGTCTATTTTTCTGGTTTCCAAATTTATGGATGTTTTTTTTTTTTTTCTGTATTTATTTCCATTTTCTATCTGACAGCAGTGGGCCCTGCCACTGGACGAGGCCCTCTGATCCTAATGGTTTATCTCATTGTCTCCCTCGGATAGTTGGTGGCAGAATTCCTGCAGGACCAGAATGTACCTCTTGTGTCCCGAGCTCCTCAGACTTTCAAGATGGATGACCTCCTGGCGGAGATGCAGGAGATTGAACAGTCAAACTTTCGCCAGGCTCCTCAGAGAGGTGGGTTCAGGGGCTCAGGAGAAGACAGACCAGTTTTTTCTGGGGGAGGAGGCCAGAGGCCTTCCATCCTTTGATTTTGCTGGCATCAGCAGAATGAGATGCAGAGGAGACAGCGGCGGTGCCAACCAGGAGCAATTATGAAGGAGCGAGAGGTGCCTGTTTTTTTTTCTTCTTAGTCTTCTCTTGTCTCATTTAAGCCCCTGGTGTGGCGGACTTGGCCTTGTCTGAGAATTGGGCCCAGGAGTTTCTTGCAGCTGGAGATGCCGTGGATGTAGCTCAGGATTATAATGAGACTGACTGGTCCCAAGAATTCATCGCTGAAGTTACAGGTGAGGCTTGTGGGAAAATCTGTTGTTATGAAGTGTTTAAACGTTCTGTACCGATGTCCTAATTCCTTTCAGGATATAAGGTGGTTTTGCTGATAATGATTTTTCTACCTTCTTGATTCATTTCTGTAGGATGATAGATGTGACTTCTTGTAGCAATTGTAGGTAATCAAAACCTATTAAAGAGAAAACTGGATTTGAGTGGAGAGAAAAAGAGAGGGGGAGGAGAGAGAGGGGAGAGATAAAGAGAGACAGAGAGAGTGAAAGAGAGCAAGAGAGAGAGAGCGAGAACATGAATGTAAAGGAGAGCTTAGGTCTGCCTCGTTGCTGGGAACTTGACTGTGTACGTATGGTGGAGAGGAGCTGGAGAGTAGACCCAGGAAGAGAGAAGTATTTTCTGCAGCATCTAGGATGGTATTCAGCCATCTTGAGTAGGATTGGGGTCTGGGAAAGTGTGATTATGGAGTTTAGAAGTTTGAAGTACTGCTAGACCACCTATATATTTGTGGGTTTCTCATCCATAGATAGAACAAACTGGTTGGAAGAATTATGGAAAAATTATGTCTGTACTAAGAGTATATGTACTTTTTGAATTTTTAGACAGTCTCTGTAGACCAGGCTGTCCTCCAAATAGGGATTTAACTGTGATCTTCCTATCTTATTGTCCTGAGTGCTGAGACTCCAGGTCTGAACCACTGTGCCTGGCTGTCGTGTGTGTGTGTGTGTGTGTGTGTGAGTGTGTACTCATTATTTCCTAATTGTATAATTACTGTATTCATCACATTTATATTATATTGGGTATTGTAAGTTGTCTAGAGATGTTAAAATAATGGCAGGATATGTATAGGTTATATGCAAATATATTATTTCACGTAAGAGACTTGATTCTTCAGAACTTTGTATCTGTGTAAGTTCCAGAAATATTTCTTATAGATATTGAGGAATGACTAAATGGTCTTTAACTTCTGTGAACTTACTGTGTTCTGAGCTCTGGGTTAAGTGCATTGAATATGTTGTTTATTTTTCTTCATAAGAACCCAAGTTCTAGCTGCTGTTTTTAGGACCATTTTACAGATAAGAATACTGAGTTTTTGAGGGAAAGTAACTTGCATAAGATAACACAGCATCATAAGTTATTTAGGTTTTTAAAAAATAGAATATCTTTTATTTATTCTTAGGCATTTTTATACATATAAACAGTACATGTTGATCATAAGTAACCCCAACTCTCTGGAAAAACTCCCAATTTCTCGCTCCACTCCTCTGGATACCCCAAACATGTCCTCCTTGCCTGTTAATAACCCACTGGGCCCAGTTAATGCTGCCTGTCAGAGTGCCGGCTGAGCTTGTGCAGGTGACTGTAGCTGGAATGAGCTCATGGGTGCAACGAGCATGTCCTGTGCTGAGGACAGTGTTTCACAGACCCTGCCCATCCTCTGGCTCCTGCATTCTTTCCACCCCTTCTTCTGAGATGGCCCCTTGGTGGGGGGATGGGAGGGGCTGTTGAGATAGCCCAGTTAGTGCTGAGTGTTCCATAGTCATTTATTCTCAGCACTTTTCAGTTTTGAGTCTGCCTTACCTGCTGACCACCGCAGAGAGAAGCGTCTCTGGCCAAGGCTGTGGGCAGCAGTGATCCATGGATAAGAGCACAAGTATTTAGGAAGCAGCTTGACAACATACTGTTTAGGTTTCTCCCCAGGTGTAGTTGGCACTCGATTCTGGGAACCACGCAGATACTCTGGCCCGCCAGGCCTCCGCTTTATGCTTTTTCTTGGCGATACACTTTGTCTCAGCCCAGTATGTGTCTTTAGGGGCATCCTTGGCCTCCTGAGGGCTGATTTTCTTCCCAGAGCCAGTGTGATTAGGGCAAAAGGGAGCTCTCCCCTTCCTGATTGTTCATAGAGGGAAGCATTGTTTAGTCTTTTCCATGTTAAGAAATTCAACAATGGGAAGAGATACAAATGGAGAAAGTTACAAAAATTCTAGACAAGGCAGTCACATGGTCCTGAATGGTTGAAGGTTTTTGAGATAACGAGCTTAATTGTTTCTCCTTGCACCATTTCTTATTCTCATGAAGGCACGGCTTCCTCTATACACAGGAGAAACTCCCTGGAACCCAACACCTAGACTATTATGGGTGATTTCACCCAGATGCTCTTTTCTAAAGCAAGGTGGGTTAGCAGGGTTTAGGGTTTACTCTTAGTGCTAAGTGCTCTCTGCTAGATTTAAAGGTCATAAGACTCGTACAGAGAATGTCAGTAGGAGACAAGATATCCAAACTCAGGCCTCTTTGCACCCAGGAGCCACGCTTTTCAAACCATTATCCTAAACTCTCAGGTCATCCCTGTGGAATTGCCTCAAGCCCAAATCTGAGCTGTCCAAAGACAGAACCTTTCAGGTTTCACCCAAAACCTTAAGTGACACATCTTAGTGCAGAGAGACTTCTGTTGGAATGGGTGGGTATCAGTCATTTTCCACAATTTAAGGCTAACAGACAAAACTCCAAACCGTTCAACCATTCATGTAGCTAAGCACAATGTGAGAGCCAGATTTTATTATAATTAGTTGCTTCCTGCCGGTGCAATCTTCCCTAACTCACAAATGAAGCAGCCTTAGGAAAACATGTTGGACCTGCCTCACCTGTTCGGTTGTCTTTGGAAAGCTCTTGTTTTGCACATTCCCTTTGCAGCTTGCCTGTGTCATGGAGGCCTGGATGTGGGCGCCTAGGGCTGAGCTGTGTGAGCCTGGCTCTGTAAAATTGTCCTGTTGTAGTAGGGCCTCTGGTAGTGAATGAATGAATGCATTGAGGTTTGGGAGAAAAAGCAAAAAGAAATTGATTTTCTAGGAATTCATGTTTTATTTAAAAGATTCACTTTTATTTCATGTGTATGGGTCTTTTGCCTTGTATGTAGGTCTGTGTCTTACATGTATGCATTACCTGCAGAAGAAAAGGATGTAAAGACCCCCAACACTGGAGTTTGAGGCTGTTGTTAGCTGCCAAACAGGGTCTGGTAATTGAACCCAGGTCTTCTGGAAGAACCCTTAAATAAGGCAGTACCCCTAATCACTAAGCCATCTCTGCAGCCCTAGAATTCATGTTTTAAAAATGGCTTTTTCATAGTGTTTGTGGCTGATAATGGCAATGATATAAACTAACTTTTTTTCTTAATGTGTAAGTAGATTTGATACAAAATAGTACACTTTTTAAGGGCTTATTAATTTTTGGTGTTTGTGAGACAAAATCCTGGTGTGCGTCAACTCACTTTGTATACCAGGTTGCCTTGAGTTTCTGCTGCCTCTGCTGAATGTTGGGATTACCAACACTCATCCTAATGCCTGGCTTTTTTTTTTTTTTTTTTTTAAAGAAAAGGTCTTACTATATAGCCTGGGCTGGCTTTGAACTCACAGTCCTGCCTTTGTATCCCAACTCTTGGGATTATAGGCATGCTTTGTATATTCTTCTTATTTTTTTTAATTCCCATGTTTAATATTCTAGAATTGTTCAAAAGCACTCTTGAAGCTTATCTATTTTAATTTTTTATATGGAAAATTTTACAGTCTTGGTAAGTGTGGGGGAAAAGAATTAGAAGAAACCATACAGGAACGTTCTGTGTTGCTGTCTCATAGATTCTTCCAGTGGTGATCAGGAGATCTGCTTTGGTCCAGTCCACAGAGCTCACTGGTTTTCTCCATTATCTGTGTGTGAGCAGTTTTATGCAACTTCACCAGATGTGTGGATTTGCATAAGCATCATCCCCATTCAAGAGCTAGTCCATCAGCATGCAAGACCCATCCCACTCTTTTTTCTGTCATACTTCAGAGAGAATCATCTGCGGTGTTTTCTGGCCAGTTTGCATCTTGTGCTTACTCAGATCTAGAGATGAAACTTGGCCCTCAGATGGTCTGGATTTAGACAGACCCAGTTGACATGGTGTGTATATTACTCAGGGTTCTCTAGAGGAACAGAAACTTATAGAATGGAGAGAGGGGAGGAAGAAGATTTATTAGAGTAGCTGTGGTCCAGCTAGAACAGCAAATGGCTGTCTACCATCAGGAGATCCAAGAATCCAATGGTTGTTTAATTCATGAGGCTGGATGTCTCAGCTGGTCTTCAGTATATGCCAGAATCCTGAAGAAGAGGGCTCTCATGCCAGGGATACGGAGAGCAAACAGAGAGCAAGCTTTCTTCCATGTCTGGAACGGACTGGCTGCTAGCCATGCTGTGTCTGCTGCCAGCAGAAGGTGTGGCCCAGGTTAAAGGTGGATCTTCCCATCTCAAAAGATCCAGTTTAAAAGTGGGTCTTCACACTTCAAATGATTTAATTAGAAAAGGTCTCTCACAGGTGTACCTAGCTGCCTGGGTTTTAGTTAATCCCGGATGTAGTCAAGTTGAAAACCAAGAATAGCCCTCACAGTGTGTGAGGTTCACAGGCAGTTGTGCAATCCAAACTTGTACTGTTCTAGGGAAAGTTGTAGGAAGCAGTGGCAGAAGGTGGTTGATGATAGGTCTTCAGTGAATGGAGGAGGAAGAGCTGTGGCCTGATCACAGGGAGGAACAGTCTTCCTGTGGTGCTCTGTAGGCTCCCTGCCACACCCACAGTAATGGCGGCCGTTCCCTTTTGTTACTGTTTTATTGTCACAGAAACTCCTGTGCACTATCTGTCAGAAGTTAAAATAACTACTCTGAAAAACATGGTGAATGATGTATGCAGTTGAGGTTTGAATGTGGTGACCCTTGGCTCACGGTAGAACCTGCATCCTTTTCACAGAATTCACTGATTAGGGTTCGAGGTTCTGAGAGTTTGACTTTCCAACTTGCAGATGTGCTCAGACAGCACAGATACACAGTGACAGGTTGTATGATGCGCTAGCAATGTCACCGGCTCTCCCTCTGCTTATGTGACCTGAGACAGCCACTTTCTCTCTGAATTTAGACATATCATAAAGGCATGTCTAACTGGATCCAGTTTTTGGTAGGACTTTCTCAAAAAAGGTTGTGAATCCAAATGTTGCCCCTTTGCTTATTTTATCTAATTCCTTTGTTGGGGCAGGTTCCCAGTGCTGGGAAATTCAGGGTCTTGAGAGCCTGAGCCAAACTGTGTTAGATTGTTGTTGTTACTAGTGTTTTGAAGTGCTGGGGAGAATTCACACCCTTGTGCATTCAAGGCAGAAATTTAACAGTGATGTGCACTCCTAGCCCTGAATTATAGCAGTTAATGGTGACATTACTGTCCTGTGTGTCTTTCCCTCCAGATGTGTGGTGTGTATGTAGTAAAGTCACAGACTTTAGCGTTTTTTTTTTTTTTTCCTGTCGTTTTTTTGTTGTTGATGAGAACATTTTGCAGACAGGGTTTGTGTCTTTGTGCCTCTGGGTCCTCAGGCTCCCTCATGGCCAGAGTGAGAGTAAGGAGGAAATGGAGGGGAAGGAGGAAGGACTCATTGTTTTTCAACACATCTGGACTAAGGAGCTGGAAGATGTTGCTGAAATCTGTTTTGTTATTGATCATTTGTTTTTCAGTCTTCACGTGTAAGCCAGAGCCTAGTTAGGGTAAGGAGAGAAAAATGTTACAGCAGGACCCGGAGGGCAGAGCCTGAGGTTGTTGACATTAAGATGCAGGATCTGTAAACCCCATCAGTTGCCAGATATACTTTTTTATTATGCTAGTTATACATCACTTATTCATAATTAGGTGTGTGTGTTCTTTTTTTCTTTCAGATTGTGATGTTATTTTCTCAGAATTTGAGATTGCTGTGTTGAAATTACTCAGGTCAGGTCTTAGGTGAAGTGGCGTGTGCATCAGTGTTGAGAACGTAGCAGTCTTCTCAGTACTAAAGCAGTGACCGTCAGACCATCGTCTAGCTGGGGACTGGGTGCCCGGGCCAGCATCCGGGATGTAAAGATGGCTGACAGGTAGAAGGCACCTGGGCTGGCGCCTTCTCTGCTACCTTGGCAATACTCACCTGCTCACTGCTTGGTAGGACAAAGTTCAAGAGGTTGCGAAACAGTTCAGTGCCCTCGTTCAGTGTTTTTTCTCCTGTGTATGGTGCCCTTTGTCACTGGAGTGTCTAAGATAACTTCAGAATTTGACCGAAAAACATGGCCTCTTAAAATGAATCAAAGTGACAAAAGGGGTAGGAGATGCAGCTCTTGCCTGTAATCTCAGGACTTGGGAGGTGGTGACAGAAGATCTTGCATTCAAGACCAGCTTGGCCTGCACACTGAGACCCTGTCTTAAAAAACCCAAACAGCAACAGCATAGTGACAAAGGCCAGAATAGTGCTCATCTCTGGGTGTGGAGCCAGGTTCGGCACACACTTTATACTGTGTGCAGAGTTCTGGTGAGGAAGCCCGGTGCTCCCTGCTTCTTACTGAGGACGGTAGACTTCAGGAAAAAGGATTTGGAAGGATGGGAAAGAGGAAAAGACGAAGGGGAGAGAAAGTAGGAAGATAAAGGTGTGTGTGTGTGGACGGACATGGTGACTTATGCCTTATATTCCAGCTAGAGGCAGGCGGATCTCTGTTAACTTGAGGCTAGCCTGGTCTATGTAGTGAGCTCTGGGACAGCCAGGACTACATCTCAACACTCCTATTTCCCTCCAAAAAAAGAAAGGGAGATGATGTGGTCAAAACTCATTATATGGATGTCTGGAAATGGCATATTGAAGCTCCTTACTTTGTACAACAAATATACTTTAATAAAGATTAAAAAGAAAATTTATCTTATGTGTATTTTTTTCCTATGTGTGTCTATGCACTGCTTGTGTTTTTGGTGCCCTTATTGTCAGAAGAGAACATTGGGTCTCCTGGAACTAAAATTATAGTCAGTTGTGAAACACTATATGGGTTCTGGGAATTGAACCCAAGTCCCCTGGAAGAACAGCCAGTGCTCTTAAGCACTGAGCCATCTCCCCCCCACACCCTCCTTTAGAGAGAAGCTCTTTTTATAGTCTTCAAATTTTGAGCCTTCTGTTTCAGTTTTGGGAGTACTTTATTGTTCCCTGAGCCTTCTTGGTAGGTCTCCCATTCCCAGGCCTTTATAAACCTCCATCCCAGCCCCCTTGGGAATAGCTCAGGCACTGAAGAGGATGTTGGGGATTTATTAGAATTCTTTTTTGAGGGGGGACTCTCGGGGCCTCTACAGCGTTCTGTTTTGGTTGGGTTGAATGGGTCAGTGGGTCTGTGTTACTTTCTCTTTCTTCGGTCTCACACTGAACCCTTGATGAGCTCCACAACTACTCTTTGCAGACCCCTTGTCTGTATCCCCTGCCCGATGGGCTGAGGAGTATCTGGAGCAGTCTGAGGAGAAGCTGTGGTTGGGAGAGCCGGAAGGAACATCTACCACTGACCGATGGTGAGTCCAGTTTCTTCCATGGGTTGCCATGAAAAGTACAGATTTGGGTAGCTTTCCCAGCTTTCTTCATCCACATTCTCACTAGCTTGCAGTTTTTCTTTTTTTCTGCTTCATTTATTGACATATCCAGTAGTGTTACTGGTATTTCACCTATGGGTGGGTCGTAATCCTACCTATTCTGCCAGAGATTTGTGACTTGTCTTAATGCATCCTGTTTCCTTGTGCTAGCTTCTCCTCCCTCCCTGCAGAGCTCATGGGGAAGGAAAAGTAAAATCACTTTCCCAGTTTCACCAAAATATTCTTCTTTACTGTGACTTGGAGCTTGTAGCTCCTCAAGGCAGTGGGGTAGCACGGCTGTCCCATCCCTGTAAGAACTGTGCGTCACAGGACAGGCTTGCCGAAGGGCGTGGGCAATGGGGTGGGTGACTTGGTCATCCTTGCCGTAGGTACGATGAATATCATCCCGACGAGGATCTGCAGCACACAGCCAGTGACTTTGTGTCCAAGGTGGACGATCCCAAATTGGCTAACTCTGAGGTGAGCCTCCTCCTGCTGCATTGCTCGGCAGAGCTGGGACTGAAGGCAGAAGCCCTCTTTCCCTCAGGCTACTGTGTTGTAAGAGGAGGATAAGGCTCTAGAACTGTCTCCTCTCTGGAGAACAGAGACTTTGGATCCGGCTACATCTCACTGTTTCCCTTGTTGCTTTATCCACTACCCGTTGTCATTTCTGTGCCCTCTCAGCTCCGTAGAGGCAGAAGTCCCCTTGTGTTTGATCTTTGTTCCCCCTGACCCCAGGGCCTCTAAGCATTATCTTGATGCAGCTAGAGGGGTTCATAGGGAGGGAGAGTGTAGGGTCTCCTGGGGCATAGTTGAGAGTGGACACCTGAAGTCCTGTCCCAAGGTGCCTATGTGTGTCTCTGTGCCCCAGTTCCTGAAATTCGTGCGGCAGATTGGCGAGGGGCAGGTGTCCCTGGAGTCCGCTGCAGGGTCTGGCCGAGCTCAGGCAGAACAGTGGGCGGCAGAGTTTATACAGCAGCAGGTAGGATATTGTCGCTCCCCAGCCCACTTCAGGCTGCTGCCAGAGGCCGGATCAGTGTTCAGTGGGAAGGGATTTTATGGACAGCTTGCCTGCTAGCATTTAGATCTTGAGTGGGTGGGGCAAGATTCTGAGATCATCTAGGCTGGTGGTGTTTAATGGGGTTTCAGTCTGCCTGTGTTAACGGGAAGAAAGGGGATGGAGGTGGTAGTGATCATCATTTGTCACAGGGCACATCAGAGGCCTGGGTCGATCAGTTCACAAGACCAGGAAACAACACATCTGCTCTTGATGTGGAATTTGAACGAGCCAAGTCGGCTATAGAGGTGAGAGCAGCTGGCATGGGCGAGGGTGTTCCGGGACCATGCCCTCCCGTGGAGAGGATGGTTTTATTAGTGTCAGAGGTGGTGGGCATTGATCCAGGTGTGCTGGATCATCTGGGTCAGAATTGCGTAGGTGTGGGATGGATGCTTTTTAAAAAATGCAAACTCTTGGCCATCCTTCCAGATTCCTGCATCAGAATCAAGGGGTAGGACCAGGGAATTTGCATTTTACAAAAGCTCTGATGATTGCCGAACACATTAAAGTTTACAACCTGTTGCCGTAAGGACTGTCTCCCGGACATGGAGGGTGGGAGGCTATGAAACGCCTCCCTTTTCTCTGCCTTCCCTTCCTTGCAGTCTGATGTCGATTTCTGGGACAAGTTGCAGGCAGAGTTGGAGGAGATGGCAAAACGGGATGCTGAGGCTCACCCCTGGCTTTCTGACTATGACGACCTCACATCCGCTTCCTATGACAAGGTAAGAGGCCCTGGCTTTCCAGGTTCTAGATTTGAAGTTTCCGTGCTGGAGCTGCTTTTGAGCCTCTTCTGTGGAGAGGAGTCTGATTGATAGCTTGGCTCCTGCTGACCAGTAACTGAGTGCACTGTGGTCTTGAGATTAGAAGGTTGGTAAGAATGTGTTTGTCAAGTCATACAGTGACAGAGTGCCCACGAGGGAGGCTTACTAAGAGCAGAGGAGTAGGTCTTCTTTGGAGGTTGCACTGGGATAGTTTATCTGTGGCTGACTTCTCTGCTGGACAGATCGTTTCTCATGAGTTCAAACCTTCCCCAATGCTGGGGATCAAACCAGGGTTGGTATGTGCTAGGAAGCACTGACTGTCCTGCTGAGCTACACCCCGGCTCTCATTTAAGTTCTGATCTCTTGTAGGAACCAGACTCTTGTCCAAGTTCAGGATTTCAAAGAATTACATTAAATAACTTAAACAAAAGAAAATTTCCCAGTAGTCTGTGGTGAAAGATGGTTGGATTTTGCTTGTAGTGGGTGCTATTGACTTAGCTGTTAGACTACAGAAGCGTAGTCTCAGTGTGAGTAAATCTGCTTGTGGATTGGATCACTGGGATGTGGCTGTTGATGGAGCTTCTGAGTTGAAGCAGGAGAGGGAAGGAAAAGGCTTGCTGGGTTTTCAGGAAGACAGAATAGGAACTGAGTAACACCTCTTTCTCAGCTCACGTGTGGAGCATCCTGAGATGCGAAGCTGAGTGCTGGAGGTAGATGTTGGCAGAGAGAGCTGTGTGAAGACAGGGGATGAAGTTCAGGGGACTGTAGAGAGGTTAGGGCCCAAGAGCCTTGTGAGCAACCTAGTGCAAGGGAAAAGGTGACTGTGGTTTCCATCAGATCTGGGCTTGTCTGAGAGTGATCTTGTGTGGTATGTTAAAGAATTTCTCGGGACCTTGCCTTATATTTTGCCACACCATAAATTCCTCTTATAGAATAACACTTTCATTATCCTACATTAGCAAGTTGATATTCTGTTAACTTATAAATGGCATTTCCATACATTTGATAAATGGAGACATAAGTACTATTTTCATATGGGTAATATTTCCTCTTAGTGTCCATTACTCCCGTATTTATGACATGCTATGCAGAATTACTTTCTAAGTTGAAAGCTTGATTTAGCCTGTTATTCCCATATTTATGACATGTTGGGCCAAATACACCTTTAAATGAAAAGCTTAAAAGTGTAACGAGGGAGCCAGGCACAGTGGTGCACACCTGTAACCCTAGTGCTTGGGAGGCTGAGGAAGGACGATTGTAAATTTGGCTGATTTAGGTTAGGGAGATTTTATTTCAAAACAAACAAAAACTGTAATTAAGGTATTAGATCTATTTGATGTCATTGATATTGTGAAATATCGCAAGACTAGGCTTAGAAACACTTGCACAAATGCTTTACAATGATGCCCCTCTTGTTATTCACTAGGTGTGAAAAGTGAAGTGCTGGCTGTCCTTAAACTAAATTATACTGAATTATCTGGAATTATCTGAATTCACTATTAAATAAACTCATGGGTCTTTTGGTGCTTTTAATTTTTTGCATGTGTCTGTGGTGTGTATATGTATGCTGATGTCAGAGATTGTCATGGGCTGTCTGCCTTAACTACTTTGCACTTTCCTTTTTGGGGTAGAGTCTCTTGCTGAACCCAGGCTCACCGACACAGCTGTAGTCTAGCTGACTAGCTTGCTCTGGGGGCCCCTCTCCAACTGGACTCCACACCCACTTTTATTGTGGGTGGCGGAGATCCAAACCCTGGTCCTCATGCCTTCCTGGCAAGCGCTTTATCTACCGAGCCATCTCTGCATCCCTCTGTATACTTTCTAAATTAAATCTTTTTTATTGATAACCCTTAGATTTTCCAGAGGCTACACACACCCGTGGCTTAAAAAGACACTGTAAAGTGTTATCAGAAGTATTTCTGGAAGGGGAGAGACTGATGCAGTGCTCTCTCTACAGTGTGATCTGTGAGACTTTGGGACAGCCCAAGCAGTGGGGCCAGACACAGTGACTGGCTGGGTTAGAACTTTGGGGTTGTGCCATGATGCTCAGCTTACTGTGTGTTCTGTAGCCTGTGCTTGGTTCCTTCAGAGTCAATATTTCATCTTTGCATAGAGGAATAACATTTAATCCTGTTTGAGCAGTAATCAACGAGACCATAGGTATCAGGCTCTAGAGGAAACTTGTGTTGGGAGATGATGATGTTCATTGATTGCATTGTCTGCTGAAGACCCGTGAAGAACTTTCATCACTGCTGACTGTTACACACAGCATTGTACCTTAAGGAAGTAGCTACAGCTGCTGTTAGTAAATACTGTTTTAAGAGTTTTAGTAAGGCTCTCAGTAACGTTGAGACAAATTATATTCATTAGGAAATTACATTTTATGTGATAACATTCTCTGTTTCCCACATAGTGGCTCAAAGGCTGGGTTGATGATGGACATCAGTTAAGGTTGAGTGTAAAAATATTTATTCTATTGAATTCATGATCAAGAGCAGAAGTGGCCGAAAGAAACCAAAAGAGTAACTTATAATACCTTAAGATTAAAGTCTAAGTTTCAGTGTTCATGAATAAAATTTGATGGTGACTGACATGCTCATTGTTTACAGATTTCCCAAGCCCTGGCTGTCCTGGACTCACTCTGTAGACCAGGCTGGCCTTGATCTCAGAGATCCTCCTGCCTCTGCCTCCCGAGTGCTGGGATTAGAGGCGTGCACCTGGCTGCTTTGTGACTTTTTAATATTTCCCTGCTATACCTGTGACACATTTCCCGCATCCATCTCCAGTTGTGCGTCTCATGCCTTGAACCCCCACCTGCCGTTGTGAACTGTCCTTTGCAGCTGATGACTCGTGCTTTAGAGCTTAGTGCTTCTGAGTCTTCCCTTGTTTCACAGTGATAACCAAGCAGGCCGTGTTGTCTATATTCTGTGCAGTTTAATGCCAAGTTCTCCGTGTCTGAACTATGTTTGAAGCTGTGTTCACCAAACTGTCTGGTGTCCTGCATATGGTTTTCATTCTCTTTTGTGATGGTAACTGTTGTGATGGTTCCTCCCCTGGGAGGAATATTATATTTGTCCAAAGCCATGTGCCTCACCAGCAACTTTGGCCTTGCCTTGTTATCTCCTTACTTCATGTCAAATGCCAGTTGGCAACGCTTGTTAGGTGACATTGTAACTTCTCAGCTGGCTATTCCCCAGCCAGAAGAGAATGGTGTCTTATAGGCATCCTTTGTCATCAGATTTGGGGGTCCAAGTTTTACTTAAAAGTTAGAAGCCCAGTATGGTGGCTTATGTCTGTGATGGCAGCACTTGGGAAGCTGAGGCAAGGGAATAGCTGTGAGTTTGAGGCCAGTCTAGGCTACACAGCATATTATGTAAAAGTCAAACAAATGGATAAAAACAAAAGAAAGGAAGAAACAAGCTTAGTTGTGGGGGATAAATCAAGCATTTCTGATGTTACTCAGTCAGTTCATGCAGCCCTCTGAGTTAGGTAAGCCTTCCCTCAAAGGCCTCGGCCTCACACCATACTTCCCTCATATACCATCACACTTTTGGAGGGTAAGATCTACACAGGAGTTAGGAACCTAGGCAAGCCTTCCCTGTGGCGAGCAGCTGCTGGTGAGAGGTGTGCCCCGTGGGGAGATGACGGTATCGCAATGCTGCCTTGTGAAGACTTCCTAAAAAGACGATGCTTGCAGACTCACCCCCTTCTTAGCTACTGTAAAGAGATGGCAGCTGAGTTGGTGCTCAGCTTTGCTTTGTCAGGGACAAGCTTCCTAATGCAGAGGATGTGCTACTCCTGAGTAGAAGGAAGTCTTCACCTCCTCCACCTGTCATGGCTGCTGCTCTCCCAGCTCTGCTGCTCTGACTGTCTGTGTCCCCTCTCAGGAGTCCCCTCTCCTCACTTCCTTTATTTCTAGGGGTACCAGTTTGAGGAGGAGAATCCCCTGCGTGACCACCCTCAGCCTTTTGAAGAAGGGCTGCGTCGCCTCGAGGAGGGGGACCTGCCCAATGCTGTGCTGCTCTTTGAGGCTGCTGTGCAGCAGGACCCCAAGCACATGGAAGTGAGTGGGGCCTTGTTCCCACGGCTGCTTCCAGTTTCGTGGGAGGCGGGCAGATGGATTGTGTCTCCTCTGGGGTAGTGAGATGTTGAGTGCAGAAAGCCAGTGGAGGAGCTGATACAAAGTCAGTGATGGAACTGTCAATTCCCTCTAGGCTTGGCAGTACCTGGGTACCACCCAGGCTGAGAATGAGCAAGAGCTCCTGGCTATCAGTGCTCTGCGGAGGTGAGTGTGCCACGGTGAGCGTGGGTAGATGTAGGTGTCTGCAAGCAGCCCTTTGCCCGATAGCCACCTAGTACACAGGTCTTTGTCTTTTTTTCCGGCCCCTAGCACACAGATGAACATGTGAGATTGTTCCAAGTTGCCATGGCTCAGCAGTGGCTAGAGGAGTGGGTGGGAGAGGCTTGATTTTATCTGGGGATCCTGGTTGGTCTTGGGCTGCAGAAACTTTGCCCATTTCAGATTTTTTTTTCCTTCGAGACAGGGTTTCTTTGTGTATCTTGGATTCACTTTGTAGACAAGGTTGGCCTTGAACTCCAATCAAGCCCCATGCCTCTGCCTTCTTGAATGAAGATTAAAGGATTAAATTAAGGGATTAAAGGCGTGCACCACCGTGCCTGGCTTCAGATTGGCATCGTTAATATGAACCCAAAGGCCAGAGGGTTCTTCTCTGTGTTAAGCTGAGAGGGCAGAAGTGAGGCCTCCATGGCTGTGTTTCAGAGCCCAGCTGTGGATGCCTGGTGCTGAGGCTTGCTGTCGTTTGCAGATTCTGAGTCTGCTCTTCTTTGCCCCGTCAGGTGTCTGGAGCTAAAGCCAGATAACCGGACAGCGCTGATGGCCCTGGCTGTAAGCTTCACCAATGAGTCCCTGCAGCGACAGGCCTGTGAGACCCTTCGAGATTGGCTGCGCTACTCACCGGCCTACGCCCATCTGGTGGCTCCTGGTGAAGAAGGGGCTAGTGGGGCAGGACTGGGTCCCAGCAAGCGCATCTTGGGATCTCTGTTGTCTGAGTGAGTGTGTGGGATTCCTGAGATGAGTCCAGTAATTCGAATCCTAGTCAGAACATGACCTTGATTTTGGGAAATTGGGGTCTGCTGAGATCCAGCAGTCTAAAATGTAACAGATTAGTCGGAGTCAGGCTGAAAGGGTCAGCATTCTGCTGTGCAGTGTTGTGCTGAGGCAGAGCAGCTGTAAACTGGAATGTGGGTGAAGGAGATGACTCCTAGGAATACGGTTGACTCTTTCTTCTCCTGCTTAGCTCCCTGTTTCTGGAAGTGAAGGAACTCTTCCTGGCAGCTGTGCGCCTGGACCCCACATCCATTGACCCTGATGTGCAGTGTGGCCTGGGGGTCCTCTTCAACCTGAGCGGAGAGTACGACAAGGCTGTAGACTGCTTCACGGCCGCCCTCAGCGTTCGTCCTAATGTGAGCCTCAGGGAAGAAGGTGGACGAGTCATTTGCACATGGGAGATTGCATTCCAGCGTCCACACCATGAAAGCCTTGGGAAGATGGGGAAAAAGAAAGGGGGCAGGGAGAACAGGAGCATGGGACACAGGGGAGTCTGCACGGGATGCCCCGGTGATCACACTGGGAGCTGCCACGGCGTGGAGGGTGGGCTAGGAAGTACCTTAACCAAGCAGCAGCGAAGCAGGTCCCAGCCCGGCTCATGTTCCCAGACCTTCCGTCCCTTTCCTAGGACTATTTGCTCTGGAACAAGCTTGGGGCCACCCTGGCCAACGGGAACCAGAGTGAAGAAGCAGTGGCTGCATACCGCAGAGCCCTGGAGCTCCAGCCCGGCTATATCCGATCTCGCTATAACCTCGGCATCAGCTGCATCAACCTTGGGGCTCACCGGTATGGATTCCGTCAGCAGCAGATGAACCTTGTCTTCTTGGCTTTGGTTTCTAATGCGCTGGTCCTCCCTCCCCACGCCCCTCCTGCCTCACCATTGCCGTTCTGCTCACCAGCTCTCATTTCTCTTCCCTACAGTGAGGCTGTGGAACACTTTCTGGAGGCCCTGAACATGCAGAGGAAGAGCCGGGGCCCTCGGGGCGAGGGGGGCGCCATGTCAGAGAACATCTGGAGTACCCTGCGATTGGCGTTATCTATGTTAGGCCAGAGTGATGCCTACGGGGCAGCCGATGCTCGGGATCTGTCTGCCCTGCTAGCTATGTTTGGCTTACCCCAGTGACAGTGGGATGGGCTGCCCTGTGAGTGTCTGCCTGGAGGGGTCGGCGCTCTGGGTGTGACTCCCTCTCCTCCAATGGGCCTACCAAAGGGGTGGGCTGATGACCACAAGCGGTACGACCTCTCAGGAGCTGCCTCAGTGTAGGGGTGCATAGCTGTGTCCTTGGTCCTACATAATTGTAGGGAATGAGCTGTCCCTGTCCCTTGGTAATTCAAGGGCTGTATATCCAGCTACAGATCTCTTTCTGCTCATCATGCCCTTTCTTGGTGCTGCTTTTTGGGTAGGACCCAATGACATAGGGAAATTGTCATCAGCTGCCATTTCTGATAGGGCCTACCACATTTGTAAGTCTCTCCTTGCCCTACTCTTCCTGGGAATTGGTAACAGTCCAGCTTCCTTGGGCAGTCGTGTGTAAGGGGTCCTCCTGAGCATCTGTGTGATGCTGTCTGGGGTGGGCGTTAGGAGTGGGGCTGTTAACGGAAACGTCGATGCGGCTCCACCGAGCTGAGCTTGGGACAGGTGTTCATGGTTCTGCCACTGACGGGAGTGAGCAAGGGTTCTCTGTGTGTGGACACGGAAGCAGAGGGTGCTCATGTGGTTACCATAGTGTCTTCAGGGCCAGGGCTTGGCCCTGCAGGTGGCATGGCCTATGAGGGAGGGCGGTTCATTTGTGGAATGAGCCCAGAGTCTGAGGTGGGACAGTAGGGGGTGTGGTTAGTACTGCAGTCCCCTCTTGTTTTGGGGATACTTGTGAGAAGGAGCTGAACAAACTCTTGTAGCAAACTGGTTCAGAAGATGCATTCTTGCCAAATTCCCAGCAGAGGGAGGGTTCAGTGTTACCATAAGCCTTCTTGAAACATTTATAGGGGATATCACTGGGAAATCCCCTCCCCCTCATATTACCTCCAGAAGGTGAAGATCAAGGGACAGTGAGGGAGCAGCTGGATGCTTTTCCACTGCTTTCTGTGTGGGGAGATGTACAAACCACACAAACGACTGCTAAGCCTCTTGCCTTGTCTTCAGTAGCTAATGATCAGAGGTTTTTTTGTTTTGTTTTTTTAAACTGCCATGGTCCCAAGGTTCCATACTGAAATTTATTTTTCTTTGTATGCATATGTGTAAATGATTTAAAAATAAAACTGTAAAATATTTGTATGAAGAATAAATTGAACTGATGTGGGTAGGATTCTGCTGCTGTCTGAAGTTGGGGTGGTGGGAGGTTGGTAGATTGAGGTTCAGGTTTTCTCTTGTCTGTCTTCTAAGTTCTCACTGGTGTAGGGATTATTTAGCCCTCTCTCCAGAACTACTGGCCATGGTGGCTCTGTGGGTAAAGGTACTTGTATAAACCAGATGACATGATTGGATCCCTGAAAGCCATGTGAAGATAGAGGTAAACTGACTCCACAGTCCTCTTAGCTCAACATAAAAGAACACTTCGAACCCTGCCACTCATTCTTCGATACCAAGACCTGATAAAGGAAAAAAAACTCTAGATCAGTTTCCTTGGTGAACATTGATACAAGATCACTCAGAATACTTGCAAAACTAAATTGAATAACAGATTAAGATCATGCACCTGGACTAAGTTGGTTTCATTCCAGGGATTGAAGGTGTTGTAGTTAATTTTTTGTCTGGGATACAAGTAATAGTTATCTGGGAAGACAATAGCGATTGAGAAAATGCCCCCATCAGATAGCCTGTGGGAGGGCCTAGCTCACTGTACCATCTGGATAATAGCTAGTGAGTGAGCAGCACTCTTCCGCATCCTCTGCTTCAGCCCCTGCCTCCAGGTTCTGGCCTTTAGTTCCTTCCTTGGCTTCTCTCCCCAAGTTGTTTTTGGTCAGTGTTTTATCAGAGCAATAGAAAGCAAAATAGAACAGGTGATAACTTTCATCATATGCAAATCAACATTATAGGCCAGCACATAAGTAGACTCAGGGACAGAAATCACAACACCATCTCAGTAGATGCAGAAAAGACCTGACAAAATTCAACTTCCCTTCATGAAAAAAACATGGAAGACTATAGGAACAGAGGGTGCTACTTCAACAGAGACTGTATCATAGCCAACACCTGAGAGGGAGAAAATCTGAAAGCATTTCCTTTAAATTCAGGAACGAGACAAACATACCTCCTTTGCTCTTATTTCAGTACAGTGCTTGAATCATATTACCCAGGCAATAAAACAAAAGATACGAATAAGAAAGAAAAAGCTCAAATTATCCCTATTTGTATATGATGTGATCCTGTACCTGAAAGACCTTAAAGATACCACCAGAAGACACCTAATTAACACTTTCAGCAAGTAACGGTAAAAGAAACAAAAACCACATTCACAGTCGTTAGAAAACAAAGCCAAGGAATAAACCTAACCAGAGAGGTAAAAGACCTTTAAAATGACAACTTTTTAAGACAATGAAGAAGAGTCCCAATGGCATTCTTTATGTAGTTAGAAAAAACCTAAAATCTACATGGAAGCAGAAAAGACTGAATAACTAAAGCAATAAAACAGAATGAGCAATGCTGGAGACATCATGCACCTGTTCTCAAAGTACGCTATAAAACCATAGTGACAAAACCAGCACTGTACTGGAAAAATATGCACCAATGGAAAGCAAACTGTCACTGATAAACACTTTTAGCAAGTAACAAGGTGAAAGTAAACAAAGACCCCAGTCATAATACTTAAAAAAAAAAAAAACCTAGACCAAACCAAACCAAGGAATGAACCTAACCAGGGAGGCAAAAAGACCTCCAAAATGAAAACTCTGGAAGTGAATGAAGAACCCTGACATGAATAATACAGCTATGATCACCTAATTTTTGACAAAGGTATCAAAAATATACATTGAGGAAAAGCCTCTTCAATCAGTGGATCTAGGAAAACTGAATTTCTACACATAGGACCAGATTTGTTTTTTTTTTTTTAATGTAATTTATTTATTTTTATATCAATCACAGGTTAGGTACTTTGCATCCCAGGCGTAGCCCCCTCCCTCGTGCCCTCCCACTCTCCCCATCCCTCCCTCATCTCCTCCTCGCCCCCTCCAAGTCCAACGACGGGGGAGGACCTCCTCCCCTTCCATCCGACCCCAGATCATCTTGAGACCAGATTTGTATCTTCCACCTGCACAGCAATGAGTTAAAAATGGACCAAGAAGAGACCTGAAACTTTGAAGCTGCAAGAGGAAAACATATATAAGACACTTCGAAACGCAGGCACTGGCAAGGGGTTTCTTAAAATTATGCATATAGCACAGAAAATAATTCTAAGTGTTGACAATTGTATTGCATGTAATTAGTAAAACATCTGCCCAACTAAGGAGGTAACTATCTGGAAGAGACTGCCTACAGAATAGGAGATGTCCTTTGCCAACTATGTACCAGAGGATTAGTATCTAGAACATATAAAACGTCTAAGAAAAGCTCAGCACCAGGCATGGAAAAACTCATTTGGGTGTTGTCACAAAGTTCGAGAGAGTTCCAAAACAAAACAGGCTATTGCCGTTGCCCTTGGTTGCTTCCCAGAGGTTGTACTTCAGACACAGGACATGGAAGATTCAAGCTGATCTGACTTGAACACCTCTTCTGTAAGGACCAGCTTTTTAGTACCAGAAGGTGCTCTGTAAGCCATCAAGGAAAGGAAGCCATGAACAATCCAGACATGACACCTATGAACCATATGGCAAGATATCTCTAAGGTTAATAGTGTAATAATGGTGATAACCAACAGCTATCTAATTGGACCAAAGTTCTGTTTAACAGGCTGGGAATCATGCCCTCTACTGGAAACTTACCCAACTACCCAGGGCTAGTGAGGTCATGGATTTTAGAAGAGAACCTCTGTAGAAGTATTTTAATTCAGAACATGGATGCTCTAGCAAGAGATCACAACCAAAGACGTTCTAGGTTGGTGTGATCCAGCTGGAATATAAACACACCTTTAATCCAGGAAACAGGCAAGCGGATCTGAATTCAGCCTGATATCGAGCAAGTTTCAGGTAAAGAAAAGCTTAGGTTCAGGCATGGTAGTACACGTCTTTAATCCCAAATAATGCCAATAAAGTTAATTTGTAGAAGGAAGTATACATGTTTGAAAGTGATGTTAAATGAGTGGCAGAAAAAGTGATGAATCAGAGAAAGATTTTACAGAATAGAATATGCCCAGCTCTCATGAGAACAGAGAGGAAAGGGAAGCTAAGTTAAGGGAGGAACACAGAGAATGAGAGAGGAGGTAGTTTTACTGGGATAGTTTTACAGAGAAGGCTGAATGAGAGAACTGAGAGAACTCAGGTGAAGACTGAATGAGCCAGAGAGAGAGAAGGGGCCAGGAGATTAGAGCACATTGCTGGAATTAATTTGAGGCCAATCAGAGCAATTCAGGGACCAAGAGAGAAGCCAGACTGAATAAGTCAGCTGGGAAAGGAGTTGGAGCCAGAACAGCTGAGTTGAACCAGCCAGCCCAGAGCTCAGAAAGAACAGGAAAGACTTAGCAGTAAGTCTCAGAGGCTGAAAACATTCTAGGCCTACGATAGAAGGCCTACATGGAGGCTAGACGCTTCCAGGACTAGGCCTAAGATAGCAGAAGGAGACAGTAAGCCTCCCAGATAACAACTGAAACAGTCAAATAAAAGTTCCCTTTACAAACCTCCTACCACCTTACCAAAACATCACAATCTCTATCTGCACTCTAAATATGTCTCCTTATACCCACAGATATGTGTGGCTCTCACTCTTCATCAAGAAGCTTCTCTTTACGGCAGGTGTTTACCATCAGAGAAACTCACAGCTGGTCAACACCGACAACAACTGATCATGGGATGCCTGCCCCAGTGGGTAAATCTAAAAGACATTTCTGGCACCTAAGGCTCAGGGAACACGGAGGAAGGGTAGGTGGGAGAATTGTAAGAGCCAGAGGACCAGGAAGTTTGATGGAAGACAGTGTCTCCTAGTGATAGCACAACAATATGGACACCTAAACAAGACTGAAAGAATGGTAAGATCAATGAACAAACTGACATTGAAGAGGGAGATCTCAAGAGGCCCCCCCGCCCCTCCTCGAGACAGAGAACTAATGACTGCTCAGAGAGGGGTAATTTCTCTTTCCCAGGGATGAGGCCTTAATTGGTTATATAGTACCAAAGTGATCAGCCCTGAACTCATGTACATACAACGCTAAACAGACCAAGCAGGTTGTATTTTTATATTTATGCATGCACGCATGTGCACGCACATGTAACAATAAAAGAAGTCATGGATTTGAGAGGGAGTAGGGGGTTTGTAAGAGGTGTTGAAGGGAGGAGAGGGAAGGGGAAATTACGTGATTATATTGTAACTAAAACAAACAGAAACAGAAAAAAATAAAGAACTACAGCAATTAAGCTAAAACAAATTATCCAATCAATGTGTATCCTAAAGAGCTGAACGGACAATTCTCAGAAGCATGATGGCCAGTGAGTACTGAAAAGCGTTCCACATCCTTAACGGTGAGGAATATGCAAATTCAACTGCTTTGAGAATGTTTTTTGGGATTTTTTTTTTTCTACAGCCACTGACAGTCACGCCACATAGAAACAAAAGCTTTTGCATTTTGTCCTGTTGAATCGGGCATCCATCATCACTCTCTCCTGATCACAGTGTCCTCTCTGGACTCCAGCATGAAGTCCAGCGCCCGAGTCTGTTCTTGCGCATACATAAGAGCCCTTCTTACTCTTTACATGTTCGAATGGCATTTGCAGCATCTTTTTTTTCTCTCTCTAAAATCTTTTTATCAGCATATAGAAGCAGGTGTTTTCCTCATTTTACAAAAGCTTTCTTTTGAAAAATAATCACGGCTGTTACATTAAAAAATAAATAGGTGTGGATTTTTTTTCTTTATGAAGCTTCAGGTAAACTGGGACAATTAACTGATTATTTTAGTATTGAGTCTAAAGTCATCTTGAGGTTTTTAGAAATAATATTGAAAGGAGTACCAATAAGCAGCAAATTATTGCAAATAATCCAGGTTTATTAGAGAGACTTGGCATCTTAAAGTTTTACTCAAATTGTGTAGTTAGGTAAACTAGTAGTTTATATTTGTATTAATGATTCAAGTTGAGAAAAACATTTTAGGATGACATTAATTATTCGAATGTTAAATTTCAAGTCTAATTATTTAGACATATGTTGTTGGCACATACACACAAGTATGGCAAAGTTAATAACAACTTACCTTATCTCTAAAAATGAATTACTATATGTGTTTTATCACTGTACCTTCTAGTTTGTGTTTTAAGACCTGAGGGCAAAAGTTTTAAGATAAATAACTCTCCATTTGTAACAATGTATTTGAAAAGGATTTTGATCTAGAGCCTTTCGTATTTATTGCCTATTGTGCATTTGTATTTATTATTTATTATCTTTTTTCTTATAGTACAGCAAAGACCCTGAGATCATGAAAGAAGGCACCATAGCAAGATTTCCTTTATTCTTGCCTAAAACTCTTTAAAGCAGATGAAGTGTTTTATTAACATGTAAGAGTGCTTAATTTTAAAAATTAGTGTGTGTGTGTAAACTTGGGGTGTTGGCCATTGTTTGAGACAAGATCAAATTTCTCCACCAAGTTTTAGTCTGATAGAGAGAATCCGTTTTTGTTGTTCTAATGAAGCATTCAAACAAGCCAAGATTCTTCAAGCTGAGCTTGAAGATTTTACTAAGGTACAGAAAGCCAGAGGCTTAGGGACAGTGACTTGTTTCAGAATGATGAGAGCCAGACTCCTGCGTACAGAGAGGAGACTGATTCTAGACACAGAATGTTTAAGATTCCCCTCCTTCTCCATCAGTATTAGAGCAAGCCGAGTCTAGACTGTTGAGGGTACTGTCAGTTTACCAGGGACCTTCTCAGAAAAACCAGTTCCCTAACCTTCATCAGGAAGAGTACAACTGTAGCTCTCACTGTGTATTATCTGCAGTTTGCGCGTACTCTGCTCTGTACCCGAGGCTCTCAGGCTGGTCATCAACAAATGTACCTGTGTCAGGGACGACATGGTCGTGGAAGCAGCTGCCTGACACAGTTCCGGCTGCTAGAGTACCATTGCCCTGGAGGAAACATCTCTGGATTACCAGCCCACAATGGCTTTGCTTTTCCTATATGTCTGCCTGCTTTGTTTCTTACTGTGACTCCATCTTTTTCCTCTAATTCAACCCTAGTCAATGCAACTGGTAAGATTTCTAGGGGCACTGGGAGACAGGGAAATGGCTCAGAAACAACCACTATGGAGGAAGCATTCCTTCTGGCTGCAAAGGCAGTGAACCCTGAATTATCTGAATAAGAAATTGAGGCCTTTTGTGCTAATTGTTCCCTGAAAAACTTACAGCTCATGGATAGTATCATGGATACTATCAGCTCATGGATAGTAAACTTTATTGGGAACTGTTTGAGTTTCCACACTCATCCCCCAGCTTGCTGCAGTCAAAAAGTAATTAGACCCCAGAGAAGCTACTGGACTCACACTAACTTCCTTTTCTAGAAAGACTTGGTCACATGGACAAGACTCCTTGGGATAGGATAGGGAGATTGAAAAAGCTTTGTATAGTTTATGAGGAAGGGGCTAGAGACCCTCTGAAAGATCACTCCTATTATAAAAGATGTTTAGAAAGAGCCCAGAAAGAACTTGCTGAGCTACAAACAGCAGCTGAGAGTTAAGAATAGTCTAGTTTGTTTATTACCTCTTTGTTCTTATGCCATTTATTGTAACTGCAAGATTTTTGTCCAGATGACCTATGATGAGGAGGTTTGAGAAAAGCACTTAGTTAATGATTAAATATGCTTGCTTACAGTGTGATCACTGTACCGTGTATATAGAGTACAGCTTGCTGTATTCTGTGAGTTCTTGGGTACAAGCACTGTACCATGTATGTAGAGAACAGCTTGCTTATTCTCATTTGTGGGTCTTTGGAGCAAAGCCAATAATTCTGGGGAGAGACAAAAAGCTTTTGATCATGTAGGAAAAATGTATAAGGAAACGATTTAACAATAAAAGACTGGGATTGACTCTCTGCTCCAAAGAGAGAAGATAGAGAACAGAAAAAAAAAGAGAACAGTCTCTTGAAATGAGTCATCCATCAGTTTGTACCTGCCCGCATGTGTGAAGTGATTTTCTCTCTCACCGATCCACTCCTCCAAATCTTGAGACCCATGGTTGGCTGAGGCTTGTCCCCAGCGCACCGGAAAAGAAAACGCCATCAGAAGGAGAGCAGAGGCAAAACGTAGGAAGAGCTGACAGGGTGTGAGAGAAAAACGCAGATCTGGTGAAATGGATTTAACTAGTACAGGAACATCCGAAGGAAGAAAAAGAAGCTTGAAACAAGCTACAGGAAGGAACAGAAAAGCTTAAGAGCTAGAAAGAGGAACAATGAACTAACGAACAATGAACAAACATGAAGACCTGTCTGCTAGAAAGTATGACCTTTAGTGCAGAACAGAGAAAAAGAAGCAAGGCAGAGGGGGTTGGCAGCCTAGCTCTGGATTTGAAGCTCTTTAGTTGAAGCACTTTAGTTGGTTCTGCCAAGATTAAATTGAAAAAAAAAGTGAGGGCTTAGTTCTATGTGTTGTGTTCATGTCACTTTTCCTATGTGGGCAGGCACTTGAACGTTTAGCAGAGTGAACACACTTGCTTTCTACATGCTTTCCTCCTTTTCTAAAAGCACCCTAGGCTTTCCCTCGTGAGTGTGCGGCTCAGCTGCTGGTCATCATCTTGCTGTGCTGGTGGACTTATTTCTCCTGGAAGGTCTTTTATTTAAGGTTGGAGGACCGGCAGACTTAGCAGAATCTATTTTTCGGTTGGGGTTTGCTTGAGTTCCCAGTCACATATTTTACGCTCACCGTTTTCTCTGCGAGCAACTTAGAGTTCCTTTGTCGGATCTAACAGGCAGTGTATTTTTGAGATCGGAAGGTAAATATATATACTGCTAATAATCTCACCGTTCGCGTAGCTTTAAAAACAGGATATCTGAGTAGTATTCCATTGTGTAAAAGTACCACAATTTCTGTATCCAGCAATAAAAAAGGAGGAAATCATGAAATTCGTAGGCAAATGGTGGGACCTGGAAACGATCATCCTAAGTGAGGTATCCCAAAAGCAGAAAGAAACATATGGTATATACTCACTTATATAGACCTATAGGATAGGAAGT
>CM053761.1:20234513-20278443 GCA_028658305.1 Pachyuromys duprasi
TGGTGGACTTGGAGGGGGCGGGGAGGAGATGAGGGAGGGTTGGGGAGGGTGGGAGAGAGTGAGGGAGGGGAATACGCATGGGATGCAAAAAACCTAACCTGTGATTGATATACAAATAAATAAATTTATTAAAAAAACAAAAAACAGGATATCTGTTCTAATATTTTCATTCATGGAAACAATACTTCTCGCTCCCCTCGTACTCTCCCTGACCCTAACTCCTTCCTCCTACTTCCCCAGGGTACCCCTCACACGTCCCCTCTGCCCCTTTCATGCCCCCCTCTTTTCAGTTAATAACCCCCAGAGTCCAGTCGGCGCTGCCCATCAGGATGCTGACCGGCCTGGCTGACTTGGCTCTCGTGCAGGTGAACATAGCTGCAGTGAGCTCATGCGTGCAATGGACGTGTGGTGTCCCCAAGACTGTGTTTTGAGTACTCTTGCACACCTTTCAGCCCTAGGATTTTCTTTTCCTGCTTCTCTTCCAGATGTTCCCTGAGCCTTAGGGGTGGGGCTGGATACAGGTGTTCCACTTAGGGCTGAGCATTGCAGTAGCCACTTATTCTCAAAACTTTGAATATGTGTGAGTCCTCTGCCTTACCTGCTGGACCACTGCAGAGAGAGGCTTCTCTGGCTAAGGGCAGATGGCAGCACTGACCTACAGTCATGAGCACAAATGTCCAGGGGGTGTTTGACAACATGTCCGTTTAGCAAAACAACTACTAGATCCTTATAAGGCCCTGTGACCTCCAGACTCACGGGCCTTGGCCATGCTTACAGTACCGGTCTGAATTTCCTCCTGAGGAAAGGGCTTCAAAAACAACCTCAAAGATCATGGGTTACCACCGCGGTCTCCACGCCCACTATTGTACCAGTGTACACACCTTGCCTAGCAGGTTGGCCCTGTAGCACGCAGCAACAGCTGCAGAGATACCGTGTTTTGTTTTGTTTTCCCCCTTTCTGAGTGGCCCACATAGCGTTGTCCAGCCCTGTCATTACATTTTTGAAAGTTGCATAGCATTTTCACACCGAACAGCTTATATTCTGGAAATGCTTATAATTTTTAGTTTAAAAAAACATCATCTTGGGCACTAGACATGATAGGGAGCCTCGAATTTTAAAGGGGAAAAAAAAAGGTGAAATCAGAGAACAATCCCACAACCCTTGCATAGTCTCAGGATGAAACCCCTGACCAGCTAGGATTTCTGGTGGCCCACATTTGTTCTGCTCTGACCTATGCTCCAGTTGAAGTGTGCTGTGGCGTCTGGAGACTGAATTCCCAAGCTGGGAACAGGAATTCCGGATCCGTCCTGAACAGCTAGAAAATGTCACAAGTAAACTTTTTGTTTTAAGTTGACACTTCTCTTCGTCTTGACAGAAGTATTCAAGTGGGGGAAGGGTGCACAAGACTCCATTAAGAGCCACTAGAAGTTAATTCTTGCTGGGGGAGGCATTCTTTTTTTTTCCAGTGGTACCTGCCTCAACTCCTGGAGCGCTGCAACCACAGAATGCACCAGAATGCACCACAACGCCCGGATACTTTTTGATGATTCACAAAGTCATGGTATCCTAACTTGTTTGGGCTGTGTTAGAAGTAAGAATGATGCCAGACAACCTCCATACCTCAAAGCAAAGTGAGCATCAGCACTCTCTGATCTGGGAGCCAGAGCAGCACGTTTACCGGTAGTTGCGCCCTCCTCATCCTCCCCATCATCAATAGTCATCACTGTTGTCACCATCATCAGTCATAATCTTTGTCTTTGTCCACTCCTCGTCTTGATTAGCAAATCCCAGTCACATTTTAGTGTAAACGAGGATAATCTCACTTTCTCTGAGAATTATCCCCCAGTGGAGTAGAAAACATATATGTTGCGGTAAGAGGAACGAAAAGTTGTCAGTACAGGGGCCCCGGCTGGTACAGCCAAACCTCCATCAACAGCAGATGGCACCAAAGGACCTTGGGAGCAACGAAGAGACTCCCGGGTCCTCCTCATTCCAACCCACTTTCTGCTTTTATCTCCCAGATTCTCCTGGGATGAAGTTCTGGTTAAAAACACAGACACAGAGGTGTAGCTGGGCATAGGGCATGATTAATTCCTAACTTTTGAGGTTATTATGAATGGCGTATGTTCAACCACCTCTTTCTCAGCTTGTTGTTGCTATCTGGAAAGGCAAAATTTTTCTTCTAATTTGATCTTGTTGGTCATTTCTAGAAGCGTTCTGGTGAATATTTGGGGTTTCTTATGTACAGTATATCACCTGTAAGCAGAGTAATTTGATCTCTTTAGAGATTGTGTCCCTTTAGTGTCTGATATCAAGCAAAGTTCTAGCCTAGGTTTCTGTGCTGAGCCTGGGCTTTCTGTGTTCACCCCCTTGGTTTTAGTGCAGATGGGTTTCATGTAACACCATTGTGCTATCAGCTATTTGGGGGAAACGGTGTCTGCTAATCTGTGTGTGTCTTTAGAGCATCTGTCTTTACTGATGGAAAGCTTTACTGTCAGCTCTTGAGTTATCGGGTCTGACAGTCTATGACTTGTGAGAGAACTTTTAATTTTAATTACAGGCTCATGGGATAGTGAAAAAAATAGTACAAAGATTGCTTTATAAATGTATGCTACCTTGTATATAACCAAGATTGGGACATAACCCAAAATTAGGGAGGTAGCTCCGGCTTGTCACTGTTGATGAAACTACAGACCTAATACCATTTTCACTTTCTTTAAAACAGCCTTTGTCTTTGTGTGCTTACATATGCTTGTGCACATATCACTGTTGACTTGCTTTAGCTCCCATCTGAATCTAGATTCAGAAAGAAGCACCACAGGAGAAATACCACTCTTTTAAAAATTATTATCAGCTATTAGAATTTATTAAATTTGTATCCCAGCTGTGGCCACCTCTCTTGGCTCCTCCCAATCCATCCTCCCTCCCTTTTCTCCCCCTGTGCCCCTCCCCTAGGCAACTGATAGGGGAGGTCCTATTTGACCCTAGCCTATCATGTCTCATCAGGACTGGTTGCATTGTCTTCCTCTGTGGACTGGTAAGGCTGCATCCTCCAGAGGCGAGGTGATCAGACAGTCTGCCACTGAGTTCATGCCAGAGAAAGTCCCTGCTCCCTTTACTAGGGACCCCAGTTGGAGACTGGGCCTATGGGCTACATCTGAGCCTGGGTTTTAGGTCTTCTTCATGCATTAGTCCTTGGTTGGGGTGTCATTCTCTTCAGGGGTTCAGGGCTCAGTTTTTATAGCTCTGTTGCTCTCCTTGTGGAGCTCTTGTCCCCTCACATCTTTCTCTCTCTGCCTTCTTTCATAAGATTCCCTTAACTCTGCCCAAAGTTTGGCTATGAGTCTCAGCCTCTACTTTGATACCTCAATCAGTACAGTCTTTCAGAGGCTGTCTGTGGTAGGCTCCTGTCCTGTTCCCTGTCTTCTCTTGCTTCTGACGTCTATTGCATTTGTCCTTCTGAATGAGGATTGAGCATCTTCCCTGGGGTCTTCCTTTTTGTTTAGCTTCTTTAGGAGTATAGATTTTAGTAAAAAAATTTAAAACGTTCATTTCAACACTTTGGTAATGTTTGTACTTCCTTGCTGTGAGTATGAACACAGCCAGCAGCTTAGATTGCTGGCATGTATTTTGGAGGTACAGGACAGGTGATGAGACGAATTGGGGAGTTAAAGAGCTTGGCCCTGGCCACCTCTTTGCTTTTTCCCCCCTGTGGCCTCTTGCCAGGCCAATGCCCTCTATCAGTCCCTGCCCTCCACTCTGCCACACGCTGGGATCCATTGAGGCTCCAGTTAACCTCAAGAATGGGCTCACGCTCACAGGGGTGCAGTCAGTTTCTTGGATGCTCGCAACTATTTCTTCACAGTTGAGTTTGGCTCAACTGTTTGGTGGGAACAGGGAACTGTGGCTTAGAAAGCAAACTATCCCAGTTAGAAAGGCATGTTTTTGAGGACATAACACACGAAGTCAATTTTTTTTCTTTGCTTTTTTGAGACAGGGTCTCATTATGTAGCACTGACTGGCCTGGAACTTACTAGGTGGACCAGGCTGGCTTGGAACTCATAGAGATTCACCTGCCTCTGCCTCCCAGTGCCAGGATTAGAGGTGTGCACCACCGTGCCCAGCTGTAGTGATTTTTGAGTTCTTATGTGAGAGATGTAATTATAAATACATGCAACGGAAAATTCCTGCTTTCAGTGCCCCTTTTCCGCTGTGATGGGACAGTGGCAAGCCCATTAATTTAGGAAATTCTGCAGACATTACATTTTTTCAGAGTAATCTAGGATTACATGTCATACCCACCCTGTCAGGTGGGGATCAGCACGGTCTCCTTTCCACCGTGCTTATCAGAGAGTACCAATGATGCCGGAGGTTTTCCTGCACATCGGAACTGCCATTTTTCACTCAGAACTTCTGTGGTTTGTGAGAGGAAGGAAACGCTGGCTACACCCGAAGAGGACAGCAGTTGCCTTTGCTTCAGAAGGCGCTGCCTCTGTGGCAGTTAGCGCTGACGCTGTGTACTGGGCTGCAGCAGGCCAGCAATGCCTAATTACTGGGGTTTGGATTATATTCTCTTAGTAAGTTGGTTGTGGACAGGTTTCTGTTCTGAGCTGCAAACCCTACTGCTTATGTGCAAGAATTCTGTCCGTTGATCTGCTGAAAGCTTGTCAGTGCGTCCAGGCTCGACTCCAATAGGCAGAATGCACAGACCCTGTTTAGTGAGGTCAGCTTGGAACGAGATACCTCAGATATGAGAATCGAGGAGAAATATTGGTCAGTCGGTGGCTGGAGAAGGCATGAGATTGGGAGTAGGACAAATTTCTACTTTGCCTCTGTGGGAGGAAGGGCTTCACTGGTGTCCTTCTGGTCACCTCTGTTTATCTGTGACAGGGAAGTTAGCTGAAGAAGACTGGCAGAGAAATCTTTTTAAACCTTGTAAAAGGAAATAATAATAATAATGATAATAATAATAATAATAAAGCTGAGGAAAGGCTGTTATTTAAAGACTGTGCTCCACGTGGTGGCCACAGGAGAGATGAGAAGGGCACAAAGAAATTCTGTCTGGTGAAGAAGGGGTGTGGACAGTGGGATAGTAAGGCTAAGCACGCTAATATTTACATCCTTCCTCCAGCTGCGCTTCCCCTTACTTCCCTCTTTAATGCCAACTTCAGTAAATGTGGGCTGCAAAGGATAGCTTTTATGTTTCATATTTTGGAGGAGGAGGAGGAGGAAGCAGTGAAATGTCCTTATGTTAGACAAAGTGAAGATGGAAGGCAATGGTGTGTGTAGGGAGGGGTAGAGAATAGAGTGCAGATGAACACACAGGAATTGGTACTTTGTAGCGAAAGTATGGAGAGTGTGTGAAGATAGTCTGGAAGGAGCTTTCAGTGTCAACCTGAGGACATGAGTTCAGAACCCAGTAGTCATGCACACATGCATGAGCTTTCCAGCTGATTTCTCTATCTTTCTATTTCTATTATGTCTCTCAGGCGTTTTTCTAATATTTTGGATTAATTTGATTTTTGTTCTATCACATCATCACCTATTTCCACGTGAAACAAGTTATTGGAAAGTATCCAATAAAAGATGCTACATGTAAGAGCAGAGCACATCTTTTGGAATGTTTGAGTGACTTACTTTGAGCTCCTCTGTACCCAACATCTCCCTCTGTCTGAGCATAAGCCACTCACCGGGGTTTCACTTGAGAGAAGTGAGGACAAGGATGGGTCCCGGCTGCATTACCAGGGCTGCGAAATCCTATCTCTAGCTTGTTCACAAAGAGTTTCAATTACAGAGACCTGATGAGTAGGACCAAAGTTTTTTTTTTATTATTGGAGAACTTGTGTAAAAGGAGGGCATGATGCATCCCAGTCCTGTCTGGTACCGCTGTAGCGGCCTCTGAACCTCCAGCCTGGACCGCATCGTGGCTTATTTCAGTACAGGTACTCCGATTCCTCCAGTGAGATCCTAGATTCTTTGAACTCAGCAACCTCAATTTTGGTCTCCTCTTCTTCCTGCAGGAGTTTCATTTTTCCCTGGGTGTCGTCCTCTGAGTCGCATGAAAACAAACAAACCAGAAATAGCAAATTTAGGGCCTCATTCTATTTAATAAGACCAAGCTGACAGATAGTCTCACGGAGCCACGAGAATCATGGGCAAGGTAAAAAGAAGCACGCCGAAGCAATCAGGCTGGTGTCTACATATCATTATCAGCGCATCAAACAGGAAGTACAAACTATACTTAAAGGGGCCCACGCCACAGGGAATATTCCAGATCCACCTTGAAAATCATAATAATTTAGGAACAAGGGATAGCACATTCCCCCTTCCATCAGGGGCTTGTAAATTATGTAAGCAGGCCTGCTTTGGATCTTAAAGAATGATAGAGTGATCTTTCCACCCCAAAGCCTGCTTCGTGAAAACCACACTTCTCAGAGCACTCCTAATGCATCATAACTACAGAGTATCAAACTTTGAGCAGATCGGTACCAGTGGTGTCTTTTAAACTGTATTTCTCATTTTGTTATTCTTTCATCCTGAAGTAGGCCCAAATGTTTTCCATTATCCATGTGACTGTTGTGACTGGGAATCCCAAACCTCAGTGTTTCTACATCCTTTCCCAAGTGACCCAGAAATAACAGATGATGGGGGAAGGTCATCTTGGTTGAAACAGGAAGTGATGAACCCACTCAAATAGTGTCTTCAAAGGAAGGACTGACACAGAGTAGCTCAAAAGATATCTTCCCAGTACTAGGAATGGGAATGAGAAATAAGTGGTCAGCCACTGCCGGAGACTGACCTCCCATTTACCTTTTTGGGTTAGGGAAGCCCAAGGGGGGAAAAAGAAGAACTTCTTGTTAAAAAAAATTATATTTTCAACACAGTGACTGTGTTGCCAGGTGTGGGTGGCCACTGAGTCCATCCCTTTGAGAGCAACCTTGGGCATACCTAGATCATCCACAGGCATGAAACTTTGGAATAACTGTAGGCTTGACAAACCCTTCATTTCTGTAAATGGACTCTAGGCCATTGGTCTTCTGTCCACTAAGAGTAGACAAGGGTCCTAGGCTACAAGCAAGAAGATGAGGTAGACCTGTTCTTAGGACTCAGGGCAGGGTCATTGTGAAGGTAACAGTGACTTCTGTGGCCTCAAGAAAGTTCTGTTATCTGCTTTATGGGCTGTGCAAACTCTATAGTCTCTTCAACTGCAAACAACACCAGAGCCTATACTTGATAGCATTCTAGGTAAGAGTTGAGTGTATCAACCTCAAAATCTCATTATGTTACCCACACCCACTCTAAAAAAATATTCGGCAGGTGCCAATGTTTCAGTGAAAGAATATTTTGCCATTGTCTGCTACCTTTTAGTTTTTCAACATTTTTTTTTTTGTCAAAGCAGATGGTGCAGCTTGAGAAATACTGTCACAATATCTAAATCTTAGCAGATCCCTGAGACTGTGAGAGAAGTAGTGGACAGGGGTGGCAGGTTTCACAGTGTCAGAGTGAAAAAGTTAACTCCAAAGTAGATAATCTACCATTCTATTTCCTCCAGAATAGTCCCCCAAGGCTAGATCTCTCAGACCACAGTTTCTCAGAGTTCCATTTCCTTGGTTTCTTTTCTGTACAAAGCCATATCCCTCTGTCACTTCTGTTCCCAAGGGCAGATTATTTTCTGCCCTGAGTAGGACATTGCTTGGTGTACAGTGGCAGCTGGTGACAGAGCCATCTGCCAGGAATGGAGCATTCTTGAAGACGGACAGGAACAGTGATAGACACACACACACATGCACACACACACATGCACACACACATGCACACATCATACACACATGCACACATACACACACACATGCGCGCGCACACACACACACACACACACACACGTGCAGAAGAGATAAGCACCAGAGCAGAAACTCAGCCTTGACATTTGTCCTTTCATAAAGTAAAGATGCCGTGTCTCCTGGGTCTCCCCAAGAGTTAGCATCTTCACACCATGGAAATAGTTGAGGTTCTGAAGCGGAACTCAAGAGTGATGAAAACCCCCAAGGGATGATCACAGATGGCAGGAAATGCCGAGGAGGATGAGGGCCTTCCACGCGATCTCTGCTCCTTCTCCTTCTCTCATGGCCACCATGGGTAACATCCGTACACGCTCATGTGGACACGAGTTGAGTGAAGAAAATCAGTATTCTGAGACATTCTTACATAGATCTTCCCCTGCAGGGTCTCATATAACCAGACCCTTTCACATGGGTACCCCCAAATCCTGGCCCAATCTTAGCCTCAAGTCAGTCCTCATCTAACTCAGTTCTTGGCTCTGTGACCCCATTGACCTTACTGTTGTCATAAACAACACCATGGTTCCTTGGTGCTTCTAACTCAGAGTCATGCAGTCTGAGAGTTTGGGGGAACAAGTGTTATCATCCAAAAAATGCAGTGAGGACGGGATGTGGATTCAATATCCCAAACAGGTGGCGCCTCCCACCAGCTGCCCACAGCCTTTGGCATTCCAGGCTCCTGGTGTTGTCTAGAGCTACCTTGGAGCTTTGATTTCTTTCTGCATTGATGAATCATCAGGAGAAGGAGAAAAAGGAGGAAGCAAGGTCCCAGGCTGAAACCAAGGATACTTGCCACAAAGAAGATCCCGGGCCTAGGGTTTGAATGGATGGCTGGAAGGAACATATTTTGAATATGGGACTAGCAAGCGGAGCCTGTCCCTCTGAGGAGGTCTGTGGCTGTTTGGACGATGAAGTCACAGCTTCAGGCACAATGGGAGATTGTGAGAGCCTGGGAGAAAATAGGTCTCTGGGCCTTGGAAGGATGAATTGGTTTCTGGCCCCTTCTCTCTCTGTGTTGCCTTGGTAACCATGAGACAAGCAGCTTTCCCAAGCCACGCCCTCCATGCATATTTCTGCATTGCCACAAACGTAAACACAATGAGGTCAGCTGACCATGAGCTGAAGCCCTTGAGTCTGTGAGCCCTGACAGACCTTTCTCCCCTTTAGCTGCTCACCCCAGGTATTTAGCTACACTCATGAGTCCATGCTCCGATTTCATCCAGTATCAAAGTATGCTTACTTCATGTAAGCATTTCTGAAGGGGTATATTTGCACTTCGATCACACATAGGTCTGCCGAAACAAACCACAAAAGGCTACCAGAGAACTGTTTTCTCTCACAGTTAAAAAAAGGCTAAAAGGCCTGATGAGATGGCTTAGCGGGTAAGAGCGTTTTCTTTGCAAACATGAAGACCTGAGTTCTAATCCCCAGAACCCACATAACGAGCTAACATAGTTGCTCATGCCTGAGACCCCGGCACTGGGAGACAAGGATGGATAGATTCTGAAAGTTTGCTGCCTGAAGTGATGAGCTTCAGAACCTGTCTCGAGTCAATAAGACAGAGAATGACGGAATCTTGCCATCTTGCTCTGGCTTCCATATGTAGGTACAAAGAAGCAGCAGTTGTATATTTACAAGCATGTACCATGCTTATGCCACACACACACAAACACAGACACAGATACACATAGATACAGACAGACACACAGACACAGACAGAGTGACAGACACACGTATGCATGAGTCCAGAATCAAGGTGTCAGTAGGCTACATCCCCTCTTGATGTCTAGAGAAATATCCTGCCAGCCTCTTCCCAGCTTCTGGTGCTGTCCAGCAATTCTGGGTTAATTTTGGCTTGTGGAAGCGTTATCCTGTTTCTGTCTCCATCTTCACACGGTTTCTTCCTTGTGCAGAACTTGTCTCCACACAGTGTTCCTCTGTCTGTGCCCAAGTCTCCTCCCCTTGTAAGACTGTGATTCATTGGATGATGGGTCCACCCTTATCCATTATGACCTCACTTACTGCCTCTATGAAGATGCTATTTCCAAACGAGGCCACAATCTGTAGTTCTAGATGACAAAGATTTTCTGGGGTACACTATCAAGCCCAATACACATTACATCTTTGAACTGCCGACAAGTAATTCTCACATATAGAGCTTCAGTCCTCAGGCTTGATGTCTCCAGACGGTAGCCAGACTGCTTCACTCTAGCACCCTCTTCACCCTGATTGTCTCATATGATGGCAGTGTGGGACTGCAGAGTGGGCTCCTTGCCAACTCAGTCAATCTTCCCCAACTAGATGCTTTCATCTGCAAGTCAGACTCATCTTCTTCAGATAGCCAGAGTGGGAACACACACACAAGGACAGGAAGTACAAAAAACATTTTTGTGTATATATATGTATATATATATATATACATATATATATATATAATTTTTTTTGTTTTGTTGTTGTTGTTGTTCCCAGTACAGTTGGTAGCAGGATCCTTGCATTTGCAGCAACTCATACTTAGTGTTTTCAGAAAGCCATAACTGACTTTTATGGACTTATCCTGAATGTGGGGAGTACTATCTCATGGGGACAGAGCCCCAGACTTAATAAAAAGTGAAAAAAGTAGAAGGCTGGCATGGCATGAGCATTTCCCTTCTCTGCTTTCTGGTTACACTGTAGACAAGGCTGTTCCTTCTGTGACATCTTCCTCACCATGATAGACTGTATTCCTCTAAACTGTGAGCCACATTCTCTAAGGTCACTCCTTTGTCAGGTGTTTGGCGTCTGGGATGAGAAAGAAACTAAATACATACTCACTGCTGCACAAACAGAACAGAAGCTGAGAACCAATATTTTGAGTAGAGTCACTGGAATTTTTTTTTTTCTGTAACAGAAACAGTTGTTTCCCAGGAAGCAGGCCCCAGGTGGAGATTTGGGAGCGGACAGTTGACTGATGAATGCTCTCTCAGGGAACTGAAGGAGACAGATTGGACAGAGGATGAGAGGGACCTAAATGCAGTCTAGCAAGGGCTCCTTGGATCCCAAGGCAGCTCCAGAGTGTGCATGGCACTTTATAGCTGCACAAATGGAGGCAATGGTCCTTTATATCCATGTTGGAAAGCGCCACCAGACAGGGACTGTCCCAAGCACAGCCACACCCACCATCACTTATGGCATTAGGGTGTCTGTGTCACTGCACCGTCTCAGATTCTGGCCACCACACGAACTTCTCAGGCTGCAGGAACTGGACACTTGTTAACAGGATGAGGGAAGGGAGGGCCACAAGCTAGTTACAGAAGGGGGAAAGTTACAGGGAGGAGAAAGGATGTGGACCAGAGATAAAAACAAAACAAAACCACAACAAACAAAAAATGTAAGTAATTTACGAAGATGGAAGATGAAAAAAATTCTTTGAGTTAGAAAAACTCATTGGAAATCATGGAGATCAGAAGTAGCTAGCACAAACACTCCCTGAGTGTTAAAAAGAGTAGACCTGATAATTCAGAACGTGGGGAAATTATCTTTTTGATATACAGAGTAAATAGAGACGTGCTCTGATGAGGGGAAACATTGAAATCACACAAAGTAGAATTTAGCTAAAGTACTGCTGCCTCCAAAATACTCCAGAGATAAGTAATAGGCTAACCAGACCTCTTAGAGACAAGCAAAAATTACGATATTAGAATGTAAATATTTTTTCACCAGACTGACCATCCATTAGACCCATTCCATGCGTCTAACATTCTACCAGGCAGCTCAGGAGGAGTTCTGCTTAACTTTGAGTACACACTAGGACTGTGACGAGGACAGAAGAAAGTCCCTGAAGAAAGCAACATTTATGTTTCATCATGCTGGTCCTTATGTCTTCAAGTCACAAGTTTCAACTTCCTCAATGTGGGAAACCCTACCAGCCCATAATGAGGCTTCTACAACAGGAGGAGGTTTATGTAGCCCTATGCCCTGACGTGGCAATCTTCCAGGAGCCAGTTGAAACTCTGTTCAATATAGTCACAACCAGGATGTCAATTTTCAGGCAGGACCACATAATGATGGATTTGATGGTGGAGGTGGTCATGGTGGTGATGCCACATGCACATGTGTATGTGATGAAGACCAGTACGTGAACCTTGTTACCCTCGGAATAAGCCTCCCAGTTAAAAACGAAAATTACATCCAAATGATTTCTTACCTTCATCTTGAGCCCGACATTGAGTTTTTGTCTTCTTTTAATGCCCCATGTACCCACACTCATTTCTTTTTAGCTCTAGTCTTTTTTCTAGCTGTGGCTTCTCACAAGACATTGTCTTCTTGCTTATGTTTCTGCCTTCCCACTTCCAAGGAATCTGGCTCTTTAATTCCACTGTACAGTAAGAAATGGTGCAGATGTAGGTGCTTATGGATGGAGAGATATTAGCACTGAGAGAGACCTGTGTATAAATATAGACTTAGAGCAGCAGTTACCAACCTGTAGGTCATGACCCTCTGGGGGTCACATCTCAGATACCCTGACCATCAGATATTCACATTATGATTTGTAAGGGTAGGAAAGTTACCATTATGAAGCAGCAACAAAATAAGTTTATGGTTAGGGTAACCATAACATGAGGAACTGTGTCAAAGCGTCTCAGCTTTGTGCCTGGAGACCTGCTCCTGTCCTTGTGGGCATCGGGCCTGGATGGTGATTCTCATCTCCCTCCACCTTCTCCACCTCCATTCCCCATTTCAAGCCCTTCCAGGCAACATCCCTGCCCCTCCTCTCTGGGAAATTGTACCTTCTGAGAAGAAGAAGCAATTTTGCTTTTCACTCTCTCATTACCTGTCTTGGCAACTGGGCTGCCATGGGCTACATCTATGCAGGGGTTCTAGGTTATCTCCATGCATGGTCCTTGGTTGGAGCATCGGTCTCAGAAAAGACCCCTGGGCTTTTTGGTTTTGGTTTTGTTGCTCTCCTTGTGGAGTTCCTGTCCCCTCCAGGACAGGATTCCCTGAACTTTGCCCAAAGTTTGGTTATGAGACTCCGCATCAGCTTTGATACATTGCTGGGCAGAGTCTTTCAGAAACCCTCTGTGGTAGGTTCCTGTCCTGTTTCCTGTTTTCTGCCTCTTCTGATTTCCGTCCTGTTTGCCTTTCTGAGTGAGGATTGTTCATATTACCCAGGGTCCTCCTCCTTGCTTAGCTTCTTTAGGTGTACAGATTTTAGTATGATTATCCTATATTATATGTCTACTATCCACTTATAAGTGAGTATATACCATGTATGTCTTTCTGCTTCTGGGATACCTCACTCAGGATGATCTTTTCTAGGTCCCACCATTTGCCTGAAATTTCATGATTTCCTTGTTTTAATTGCTGAGTAGTATTTCATTGTGTAAATGTGACGCGATTTCTGTATCCATTCCTCAGTTGAGGGGCATCTGGGTTGTTTCCAAGTTTTTGCTATTACGCGTAAAGCTGCTACAAACATGGTTGAGCAAATGTCCTTGTTGTGTACTTGAGCATATTTTGGATATATGCCTAGGAGTGGAATAGCTGGATCTTGAGGAAGCACTATTCCTAATTGTCTGGGAAAGCACCAAAGTGGTTGTACAAGTTTACATTCCCACCAGCAATGAAGTAAGATTTCCCTTTTTCCACATCCTCTCCTGCATGTAGTGTCACTTGAGTTTTTGATCTTAGCCTCTGATGGGTATAAGGTGAAATCTCAGGGTGGGTTTGATTTGCATTTCCTTGATGACTAAGGATGTTGAGCATTTCTTTAAGTGTTTCTCTGCCACTCAAAATTCCTCTGTTGAGAGTTCTCTGCTTAGCTCTGTACCCCATTTTTTAATTGGATTACTTGGTTTGTTGGTGTTTAACTTCTTGAGTTCTTTATATATGCTGGATATTAGCCATCTGTCAGCTATAGGGTTGGTGAAGATCCTTTCCCAATCTGTAGGCTATCATTTTGTTCTGACGACAGTGTCCTTTGGTTTACTCTTCTGCTACCTTTTAAAATAATGGCTGCATTGAATGTTTGCTATCTGCTTCATGCTATCAAACTCTGTTTCTAGAAATGGCTAAATGGAGAATTCATTCTTCCCTTGTTCTTTATACGGCCCGAGTATATGGACAGGTGGAGATAATACTCATTCTCATTAACCTCAACAAAGCATCTGGAGCCTTATTTTGTTTAGCCATCCAGTGATCTTTAAGGCAAGAGTTCATTGATAAGCACAGTCTTCTGAAAACACAGACAGACAGACAGACAGACAGACAGACAGACACACATTGCCATTAAAAATCTTTTAAAAAGTTTTTATTGATTTTACGCACCCTAGTTCCATTCATCTCCCTCTTCTCTCATATCCATCCTTTGCCTTTGCAATTCCCTAATCCCGACACACACACACACACACACACACACACACACAGACACACACACACACACACAAAGCATAGAAACATCTCATTGTGGAAGCTGTAGTGTGTCATGATGTGTTTCTGCACAGTACATCCCTCTGTCCACACATCTTCACTTGCAAATATTCATTGCAATGAGTCTGGTTCAGGACCTCTGGCTTCTGTGACGCCATCAATACTGGGTCCTCACTGGGACTCTGCTTGGTTTTCTGTTGTTGCCCTGTGTCATGGAGATCCTGTAGCTTTGGATCAGCAGGACTGGTCCTTTCACTCACCCCAACTGACCGCAGATGATCTAGATTGTGGCATGGGCCTGGGTGGTAGCTGAGCTGGACAGAGTGCCTGCTCTCCCTTACTCATACCACCAGGGTGAGCTCTCTAGCACAGCTCTGGCCAGGCCACTCAATGCTGCCATTAGCAAAAGGCAGGGTCTGCCCTCCTGCCCTAGGGGTGGGTTCCCCTGCACCCACACTTCCAGAGCTAGCTCCACTGTGCTGCCCAGTCAGAGTTCGGGGCCCACTCTCCCAAGTGCAGCAGTTGGGGAGGGAGGACAGGACTAGCTCACCCATTCTTGTGATCCAGGGCCAGCTCTCCTGACTGCCACAGGTGGTGACGGGTGATTTGGGGGAGGGCATCACTGCCACACCCCTACCCTCAGGCCGTTCACCCACACCCCTGTCACCAGGGCCAACTCCATTGTGTTGCCTGGGGCGAGGCAAGAGCCAGCTCTCCCTAATGTTGATGAGGCCAGCTCTCCAGAGTGCTGCAGCCAGCAAGGGGTGAGGCCAGTTCTTCAGAGACCCTGGACTTCCCGTACTCTCTGGCAGCTGCCCCAACCAGAGACGCCCCCATGTTCTCCAGTGGTAATAGGATTCATGGACGCTGACATCAACCCCTGCTGTTGCATAGCCATGGACCCAGATATGGGTCTCAGCAGCAGCCCGGGTAGCAGGGCTGGCCACTCACAGGCTGCTCTTCTCCACCCCAAAGTCTTCCGTTCCACCTCTCTTCACATATTTAAGCTTCTTCACTTCTTTCTCTCCCATCAGTTCACCGTGTATTCACACATTGCTGTGGCTCCTGCTGCCAGGCTCCTGGGTGACATCCTTCTTCTGTGCTGTGAGACAAGGTAGCAAGCGGGTGTCTACAGCAAGCTTGTGGGTAGCCTCTTGGCCTGCAGGTCTCTGTCTTAATCCTCCCTTGATGCACTGCTTGGTGGATGGTGGGGCTCTGTGTGTCTCTGGCCTGCCTGGGCCGTAGGACAGAGGGCGGGTCTGTGGGCATTTTTTCTACCTGTACCTCAGGGTACAGTGGACTGCAGGTCTCTGATTTCCTCCCCCTCTGCTGCGCTGCCTGGATTTGATTTGATTTGATTTGATTTGATTTGATTTGTATGTGACCGAGGCATAAAACAGCTTTGGCCATCAAGCCAGGCTTTAAGCTAGGATGAGCAAAGAGGGCTGCTGTCCGCTCTGCCTCTGACTGATGAAAGAACACCACCAACAACAAGGTGTGTCTCTTTGCCCATTTCCAGGGAGTTTAAAAATATTTTCATGTGTCCCGTGAAAAGAAAGAAAATGTCCTGGACTTCCCAGATAGTCATAATTCTCTGGACTGCATCTAAGATTTAATGTTTGGCAGTTGCTCTAATCACACTGTATGGAATGATCTACCCTTATGGGAAAAAGCTGGCTTTAAAAAGAAAAGAAATGAAACCCGCCGTTTAACTAGGGCCACACTCCTAATGGCAGCATCAAAAGATCAGTCATTTCATTTAGTTTGCAAAGATTCATTTACTCCAAACAGTTTGGAAAAGTAACTGCATCATCCTCAGAGGGAGAGCTTTGGTGTCTGCTTAGGTGCATACCACACATTGACCCAGCTAGCTCTCTGCACCCATCAGGAAGGCAATGTGGAAGCAGACATTCCCGCTCAAATAGAAACCTAGGAATACAATGTACAGATCCAAATTAATAACTAGAGCAGAGAAAATAAAAGGGAGACTGACAACTTGAAATCTGTGTACATTATCCTCATTCTAAAGTGCCAGTCAAGAACAGACACATATAAAAATAAGTACCTCAAGCTTGTGCAAGAGGCTGTGGATGTTATAGGAGAAGTCAAGTCTAAGAGAGCAAGAGCGACCAAAGGGGCCTGAGCGATATCAAATGGAGACTTAATTTTGGGTGTTTATTGATGACGATATTATTTGTGAGTTTCTGGAAGGGAAAAACGTCATCACACAGGATCCCACACTAATCAGGTTGCTGGGTTGTGTTGTCTTCTATTTTCAGCCTTGGCTACTCCCAATCCCTCCTCATCTTTCTTCAGGACCCCAGACTCCAGGACTGTATTTCTAGGTATTTCTTTGGCTTGCTCGGCTGCCCCAAACCCCACCTGCCTCCTGAAGGAACTTACACCAACCAAATTGCCAGGGATAGTACTCTCCTTTTGTCCCTACAGGCAGAGCACCATCTCTCTCTCATCTCTGGCGCTCTAACTTGCTCTGCAGTCAAGCATGACCCTGAACTTCGACCTTTCTACTTTTATCTCCCAGCTGCAGAGATTACAAGCATATGCTATCATGCTCAAATAAAACTTCAAGCCTTTTACACATTCAACTGTACAGTAAGTAGATAGAGAAGTTTCACAGATATGAGAATGAAGATCACAATGTACGTACTAAAACATTATCGGGGGGGAGGGGCTGGGTGGGATGGCCCAGTAGATAAAGCGCAGCTGCCCAAGTGTGAGGATGTGAGTTCAAGTCTCCAGAAGCCATGTAAGAGCTGGGCAAGTGCGGCTGCCACGTATGATCTTAACATTCAGAAGACAGAGAGTGCTAGCCTAGCTAGACTTTGCAAGCTCTGGGTTCAGCAAGAGACCTAATGTTAACAAAGTGGAGCGTGATCAAAGAAGACACCCAGTGTCAACTTCTGGCCTTCACATGCACATGTACACACATGCAAATGTATCCACTCACCCACATGAAAACATCTGTATGTGCGTGCACCCTGTACATACACGCACATGCAAAATAAATGTCACGGATCCAATCTTTTCTGTAAATACTTCCCGGTCACTGGCATCCCTTAGCCTGCCTTGTCACTCCGTTTCTGTTTTCTGTTGTGCAGCTGAGGCCCTAGGATGATGAGGAGGAAAAGAAGGGCTCTAAGAGCCGTGCAAAAGATTCCAGGTGAAGAGATGTCAGGGACATGGGACCAAACGGACGTGGTGCCAGAGGAGGCAAAAACGGCCATGAATCTTTAAAAGTGTCATCAGCTCAGGTGAGCTTAAGAGCCAGGTCCTAAACTCCCTACAAGATTCAGCAGCTCAGGCCTCATGTGGGTCCTCTAGTAAGGGAAGTAGGGGCCACATCAGACACAGACTCACTTGCTAGCTTTTTGATCATTTTCCCCTGGTGGGACTGTTTTGCCAGGACACAGGGGAAGAGGACAATCTCAGTTTTGATGCAGCTTGATGAGCTGGGCTAGATGGGAAAGGGAGCTCCCCTTTTCTGAGGAAAAGGGAAAGGGGGAGGGAGGGTGAGAATGAGTGGGAGCAAGGGTGGGACTACAAGAAGGATGTAAAGTGAAAAAACAAAAAAAGAAGCTCAGGTCTTCTCCTGAATCCTCAGGACACGAGTTCGCTAGATCAGTTACAATGGGTACCTCTGAAGCTGGAAATACCACAGCCCAGACAGCAGCTGAGCTGTGTGAACTATTTTCTGGGTCTGGTTCTAATGCATTTCTTTCAACTGCATACTACATCTTCAAAGGCTCACGGCTCCTCTCACGTGGCATTATTATACCTACTGGTAATTTTGTCAGAAATGTGCAGAATCCATAGCACGGGTCTCTGAACACTTGGCATTTTCTCTATCACGAGACTTGGAGCAGAGATAACTTACTAAGCAGTGCATGAGAAACTGTCGTCCTTTAAGTTAGAGGGAAGAAAAGGGAGGGGAGGGGGAGAGGAAAAGAGACAGAGAAGGGGAGAGAAATGACTTCACTGTACTATGTTGACCTGAAGACTCAGAGCTGCTGTTACGGCATGGTTTTCTTCCAGATCAGGAGACCAGAGCATGAACTACCCAGAAGCAGAGAACAGGACAGAACTGCAGCTTGGGAGACGGTTGGGGCACACGCACAGCCTTTCAGTCCTCATGCCCTGCCCTGCCCCGCCCCCAGAGCGCTGCTGCACAGCCCCACAGGAGGGCTCCGTGCTGGGCACCCCACCTTGCCTGGCAAGAAGCTTCCACTTCCCAGAACGTACCAGGTCTTTCCTGGGTGGCTGTGTCCAGGGACGAGCCGCAGCTCAGCTGCTGACATCTCATCTCAGACCCCGCCAGGTCCCGGAAGTCACGGCACGCCTTTGTGTCAAGCCTTCACGCGCCCTGAGCACTGGTGTTCTCTCTCCTGGGATGGAGGTTCTTTTCTGAGGGGGCAGCAGGACCTCTTACCACTAGCATGGCGGGAGGGAAAAGGCCCCGGGAACTCATGGTATGTGGTACGTGGGTTTAGGGTACTTGTTGGGGCGGCAGAGGGACATTTTGAGTTTCATTCCTGCAGGAGCACAGTGGAGAGGTGCTGGGTCTGCGGCAGCTGAGGGTGTGTTCCTGCTTCAGGTTGGACTCTCTAAGGTTGTGAGATAGATGGAGAGAGAAGTCGTCTGAATTACTTGACAAGCTAGGGTACCAAACACCCACTGGAGCCCATTCCTTATCAGTAGCTGAAATTACACTATCAATTGCCATTATCCACATTTTCAAATCTAACACAGTGCATGTATGTACACACGTTAACACACACGCACGCATGCATGCACATAAGCCTTCACTAAGGAGGTGGACCTTTTCTGTCTCATTCATTCTCTTGTTGTAGTCAGGAGTTTCCTGACTGTGTGTCTCTTCAGCAACCTCATGTATAGAACTTGCTACGAAACCATGAACAGGGTCTTGATGTGTACTTATTGACCGGCTGGATGAACCAAACTTACTGAAAGATCTTTAAGCTTTTGCTAACCACTAGGATAGTAAACCATATTTAAATTAATACCTATGATTTGTGGTAATAAATATTCAGCATTAAAATATAATTAGTGGACAACCACATAAGAACACAGTATTCAATGTAATTTAATATTGTAACTTAGACTTTTAAAATCTTATTTTATTTTAAAAAATTTGTATGTTTTGCCTGTATGTATAAGGCTGGAGTTATAGATGGTTGTGAGCCACCATGTGGACGGTAGAAACTGAACCCAGGTCCTCTGCAAGGGCAGCCAGTGCTCTTAACCGCTGAGTCAGACCCTAAACTTAACCTTTAATGGGAAATTACAAAAGAGCTTAACAAGAACTATTCATAGCCTCTAAAAGGAACTGAACTGCCAGAGTTCAGAGAACAACAGATGACTGGGACTGAATGAGCAGACAAGATGGGAATATCTGCATACAATTTTAATATAAGAGGAAAAAAAATAACACATAATGGGTACAGAGTAATACAGAATTCAGGTCATACATAAATGAATTGAAACTCAGAGTAATTCAAGTGAATAAAAAGAACATAGAGGAACCAGATACGGTCTCCATTCTGAAATGCCAGAGCTGGTGTATTCTTTTCATGTGATCCCATTCACCCTTCTACCCAGGGCAGGTAGGAGAGGGCAGAAGGGCTGCAGAGGGCTGGTTGCTCTTTGGGCTAGAGACCCTGATTTTATCAATGTATTCTTACATGTTTCAGCAACGTCGGGGAAATGGAAAGGAAGGCGGTGAAAGGGACAAAGAAGAGAGTATGCAGTTGCCCTTTAAAGGGCTGATATCAGGCAACCCCTAGCATCTCATCAGAGGTAAACGTAGAGAAAGAATGAGGGCCTGCTTATGGCCTCACCTCATTTCCGGCTCCTTTTCTGATTTCTCCACAGTTGGAGATGTTATCTCTGCTTCCGGCTCTGGCTGTGTGCTGCCTTCCCTCCCCTGCCAGTGTGAACCATAAGCTGAAGTGTCACAGTACTTTCTCACAGCAACAAAAGCAGCAAACACAATGAGCATCGCATGGTTTAATCTTTGTGCTAGCCTCGGATGCACTGAGGTCCCATGGGACAGAGGCTAGTTAGAGCATGCCTGGCTCTCACAATCTCCCATTGTGCTTGAAGCAGTGACTTCACCACCCAAGGTACCCTACTGGCACCAGTAAGGGCCAGGGCAGCGCGTGTCCTTCTCACACACAAGGCATGTTCTTTTCAGAGATCCACTCAAATTCTGACCCAGGGATCTTTTTCATGGCCAGTGTCCTTGGTTTCATCATGGGACATTGTGTTTTATTTTTTCTCATTATCCTCACGATTCGCCAATGTCGAAAGAGAAGAGCATTCAAAGGTAGAGAACAGCAGGATCCCACTGAGGTAGCAGGTGGGGAGAACCAGTTGATGCAGGAGACCACATCTGTGTCCTGTCTTCCTCAAATTTTCTTTGCAATGACATTTGTGCTCCTAACTCTCAAACTCAGTGACTTTGGGTTAGAAGTGTCAAGAAACATGGTGTGATGGAAAAAATATATTCAGGGCCAGGAGCAGAACACGAGGTCAGGAATGAGGCTATGACTGGGACGAGGATTTTAGGGTTGTCCAGGTTCTTGCAGAGGATGAGGATCTGATCATCTGAGAGCAGGTTAGAGAGCTCAGGGAGAGTCTGTGTCAAGGCATTTCAGGATGTGATTTTTCTCGTTCAGCCTTTGCTCTAGTCATGGCCACTTGTGAATATTATCTTCATACAGCAAACAAATGAGGATGATCTTGATGGCCAAGAGATAGAGAAGAGAAAGTGTTGGGGGTCAGGTGGAGATGCCTTGATGTCTCTTGTGTGTCCTTCTGTCTTCTTCATCATGTGTGTGTGTATGAGAGAGAGAGTCTCAGTGTGTACACAGTATCTGTCCATGTCATCTTGAGTCCCACCTCAGAGCTGTGTCCATATTCTGAAAATGTCAAGAGATCTCTATGGTCCCAGAGGACATCAAGTCCTCTCTGTTTTCTGGAAGAAAACATTTCAAGGCTGAGTTTCTACCCCGAGCCTTGTCAAGTACTCATATATGTGAACGTCCATGCTCATGTCTGTCCTTGGAATGCTTCTTGTTTGATGAGTCAGTAGCTGTGACTGTGCATGGAGCAGTGTGAGGGCAATGGTGGTATAGGTATGTGCTAGGAAGTGTGGGGAAATGGCTCTCGAGACAGGTGGAGGAGGCGTTGAAGGGAATGCAGCTTTGGAAAGCTATAATTTCAGTCCTAGGAGAGGGATGGTACTGCTCTGGGGAGATGATCATCTAAGAAGAATGACCTTTCATCCCCTGGTTCCAACTCTGCTTTTTTTCCTGACACCTTTGTGACAGCCTTGTGGGCCGTATCTAGAGCTGATCTTGCAGGTTCAGATAAGTATTTTTCTAGCTAATGTGACCAATGTATCAGGTTGTAGGAAACTATAATATTAAAGGGCACAGACATTAAAAATATCATTCTTTGAAAGGTAAGATGTGATTAAGACTTCAAATGTTGAAGCTGACATGTTCAATGATTATCCAGAATGCCTTCAAGGTACAAAACCTGGGATCGTCGGTAATTGAAGACACCACTGGTTTTATATAGGCAAATACCTCTATACACATAAAGTAACTAAAAGTAGGTGACACACATACATAAAATCTTCAGTGTTATATGCAGAATGGCCCAGTTTTGATCCCCATGGAAAAGCTCATCACATTCCCCACCCTGGTCTTCTGTTAGAGGAGATGAGACTATTTGCAGAAATGAAGGGTCAACTGGGCCTGAAATTCCTCCTGAGTGTCATGCCTGTGAATCTGATAAGCTGCACATCCCCAGTGGGAGTCAAGCGGCAGCACAGGGCACTTAGCCCCTTTCTAGGCATCGTCAGGATTTACATTTATAATCCATCCTTTCTACTAAAATTGTCAGGAATCTATAAATGTACTAATCCATTGATGCCATCACGGCACTCGTGATCCATTTGTATGTCCTCAGAACATTGCATTGGGGAAATAAGCCTTCAGCAAATGAACTTTGTGGAGCTATTTAAAGCTCACATCCTGACATGAAAATTAAAGACTTCTAGGGAAAGCTAGGGTTATCTCTGTGGGTTGATGGGAAGTTGGGGTCTGTCAGATGTCCTCATAGATTAGATTGCTACAGATACATACTTTTATGTCACCAATTTCCTGAGATTTTTGCCATGGGAAAGCAAGATATTTCTAGTTGTGTTCTTGGATCCCATGTCTCTGTTTGTGTGGACAGGCTGAGAATAGCTCTTTAGAGTTTCCTAGTTTCCACTAATCTCTAGGACAGAAACTCCCATGCTTCTTAGCTGCTCTCTTGTGGTTCAGAGACACCTCTAGAAGATTCCTATTGTCTTTGGGTCATAACGAGAACAAGACCCTAAACTTCTAATTTATATTTGTTTTTCATTATTGCCCAGAGGAACTGATGAAAGAGAGACTCCTGACTGAGGAAGAGGAGGCTGGAAGCATGGTTTCTGAGTTCAGAGACACTGGGTAAGCACCAAAGGGACCCGTGTGCCTGTACTGAAACCATCCGCTCTATGGTCCAGGCTAGGGTTTCAGAGAACAGCACAGTGGGGACCAGATATGGTGAGGATGCATTGTGCCCTTTTCGCATAAACTACCCCACAGTAAACACTTGTCTCCTGCTCACCAGTCTCTGTAATTGGGACATCTTTGTGACCATCTGATGACCTCAGCTCAGATCGATCCTATGGAATGGGTAAAGCGGCCCCCTGACACACGTGTGTACTTCCTCCTCTCATGTGGCACTCTGGTTGGCAAGACACAGGGTCCAGCACCAGAGCTGAGGTTTCCCTCCCAACAGACCACCTCACAGTGAGGAGGACTGGACAGTCTAGAGGTGGTCTATGATGATCACTGCATGGTTTCTCCCAGAATTTTGCCTTTTCTCAGTGACTCTGGAGTGTGGCCACATAAGGCACGTTTAGGTGTGACAAGTTTCTGACAAAAATACTAAGTAAAGCCCAAACACCTGAAATATGAAAACTCATGACACATTCTTGGAATAGGGGGCTAAAGAAGTTGGTTGGGAGCAGAATGTTTTTCTGTTTTCAAACTATTAATTTTTAATTTTTGGCTGTGGGGGGATTATTAGATTTCAGCTTACGTCTAGGCTTAATTAAGTCTTTTAATGGTTGAGTGAATGGGACACAGCACCTCAGAGGCTCTCATCTGGATAATAAACATGAACCTCTACCTGAAGCCTATCCCACATATTCTCAAGCACAGTGTATTTTATTTAATTTTGTTGATAAGTTAACGTAGTTTTGCTGTCCTGATAATTGAACTTAGGGTCTCACACATGGCATGCAATCACTCTACTTACTCCTGAGTGACACTCTTCCAGACATACAGTGATGTGGTTTTTTTTCCTTTTTTCTTCTTAAGTTATGAGCATTTATTTGTTACTCTTAAAGATTTATGTTCGACTGGACTCAGACTTAGCAGTAGAAACTCTCAGCGAGGACCATCTCTAGGAAATCTGTTCCTGGAGCTTTTCTTTGGCTTTCTTCATTCTCTTGACCAAAAGTTTAGCTTATTCTGCAGCTTCCTCCTTGTTTTTCTTAGTACGCCGTTTCTTCAGAGCAATAGGTTGGCGTTTGCGTTGCAGGACACGTGGAGTGACTCTGTATCTTGGCTACTTTGGTCCTGGGCTTCTTACCTTTGTTTAAGAGCTTTCAGACAACATTGGTGGACATCACCTTCTTTAGAGAGAGCTTTTGGATTCTACTAGCTCTTTTAGGTCCCAGCCAATGAGGCACAGTAGTGTCTGTCAGTCCAGGAATATCCTTCTCTCCTCTCCCTCTTCCCCAGTAACCAAGTTGAGAACATGCAGATTGGCATCCACAATGCATCCACAAACAGACTTGTGCCTCCTGTCTCCAGTTCTCCTTGGTCTATAACAAGAACGCCCCTTATTCAACAGCAGGCATACTCTGCCATGGTTCAAAATGCCTTGCTTCATAGGAAAACCTTGTTTGTCATTTCCACCACTGATCCGGACCACACAACCCTCCCACTCATCATCCAGGGCACCAGCAGCTACTTCCATAGCCATGTGCTTCTCATAGAGCATAGGAAGCTTGTGCTCATCGCCCAGGTCATTGAGTTTCTGATAGCCAGTAGCAGGGAAGATGTTCAGCTTCATCTTGACACAGCCAATAGCCTAGGAGGCCCCATAAAAAAGAGCTACAGTGATGTTTAAAAATGTAGTTAAAGCACATGGCTTTCAGTTAGAAAGAACAATTTTAAGTTACTGGTTCTTACTTCATCTGTCTATAAGAGAAGATCAGAAACTCCCCCTCCTTTGGTGGGCAAGAGCAGCGCTTGACGTGGACCACAGTCTACTGCCAGGCTCATCTAAAAGGGTGCAGAATACTTTTGCTCAAAATATGTTTTGAACCAATCATAGTTTGTTCAAAACGTTATAGCTATGATGAAGGTGGGGAAGCTGCCTTGGCTTATCACCTTAGAGGTGCTCATTTACAACATCTTGGGAAAGAGTTGGGAATGATTCTCTCTGAAGTGCTCTCCATTTCCACCATTGCTAGTCTCCACCATCTTGGAATTACTTGTCTGAAGAGATGAAGTGCTTTTCGAGGTGGGGAATAAAGGAAAGTCAAATGACAATGGGTAGGCACAAACGCCTCGGCTTGTGTCTCCGCGTTCTGCCCCAATGTGTCCATCAGTGGGAGAGGAAAGAAATAAGGTGGCTCCTTTTCTGTGTGTGATGTGGTCAGGGGTATCATACACTGAACAGAGTAAGATCAGTCTTGCTCTGAACTCCCTGGGAGAGATCATTAGAGTTTGCATATCAAGTAGGCATGGATATAGTTTCTGTAGACAGCATGGCCAAATTCTCCAGGCCTTCCAGAAACAAGGAGTGGTTGAATCACTGGCCATATTTATTTTCTATACAGTTTTTTAGGGCTTCTGGATGTGCCTGGAGTATCACTCACATAATATTTCTGGGTGATTCTATTGAATTCTCAGTCTCCTTTTTTTTGTCTATCCCTCCCCCAACGCTTTCCATCTTCTCTCTACTTCATTTCATCTAGTATGTGAATAGTTTTAGAGTTTTCTTGTTCAGAACCGCCCCTAAGAGCTTGTGTCACCTAATCAATAGTCTATTCCTATTTTGTGTTAAAGGTAAGGTAAGATGGGTTAGAGCCTGAACTGTACCAAAGCTGTTCTCTCCTGACCCTTCCATAGGAAGGACTTCTCTCTGTGCCTCTTCCATCTTGCCCCATGGATCTCTACCTGCCCATCCTAACCTTTGTTCTTTTATATCAATTGAAAGGTTTTTATTTCTGTCTTCTACAATCAAATCTTCCCATCCCAGGAATAGAGAGGTGGCAGGCAGGAGATGAAGCCAACGAAGCAGTCCTTCCCACAGAGACAAAGTAGAACTTTGTCCACCTCAGATGGTCTGTTTGCTTCACGGTCAGGGAACCAGAGGAGTTTTATGCTTCCTTATAGTCTCTGTTTGGTGACTCTTTGCTGGCTTGGCTCAGCTTGGGCATTAGCTGACCCCACCAAACAGGATCTGTGTGTTCTGCCTATTAAAGATCTGTGTTTTGTTTCTAAGGGCAATGCCCAAATTTCAGAATAGAATTCTTAACAGATTTTTGTTTTTTAACAGAAACAGTTTACTTTGGATTGTAGCTACAAATAGGAACCTTGTCCACTGCACAGTCTTATTGCTAGGAATATAAACCCAATGATAATAACTGGGCATGTGCCAAACTTTTGAAGCATGCTACGTGGAGAACATCAACTCTTGCTTCTGTTGCATAGAGCCCATTCACGGTTCTTCCTTGGATGCAAAGCAAGTGTTGTGTTTTAAATTTCCATATAGTACGTTTTTCCTTCCTGCTGCAAACCACTGTGGATACAGATATGAATGGGCTTATTGATGAAAAGAAAAAAAAATACCCTGAACCTTTGGTGATATTTGGTAAACAGTAACCAAAAGGTCTTTGCTGATCTCCACTTGGTATAAAGTTGTGGTGTGTGCTATGCATAGCTTAGATTACTTTGGAAGATCTACGGTGGGTGCAGAATTTCTCTAATTAGAATGATCACCACTGATCCATCACAGAAATGAAAGGACATTTAATTTTAGAATTTGAAATCAACATATTCATTGGTAATATCTAATGAAGTTTGGGTCCAAAATGACAACTGCTTTTCACTGTCTTTCTTCCTCCTTCCCTCCCTCCCTCCCTCCCTCCCTCCTTCCCTCCCTACCTCCCTCCCTCCCTCTCTCCCTCCCTTCCTTCCTTTCTTAATTAATTCAGTTTACATCTTGGTCATAGGCCCCTCCTCTCCTCCAATTCCCACTCTCTCTTCTGCATCTCCTCTCTTCTATTCCTCAGAATAGGGGAGCTCCCTATGCAGACACCCCATCTATTCACATGAGGACTGAGTTCATCTTCCTCCCCTGTGGCCCCTGAAGTCCATTTAGGAGGATATTGTAAAAAAGTAGGCCACATAGTCCATAACAGAGATATCCCCCACTCCCCCCACTAGTGGGCCCACATGAAGCCTAAGATGCCCATCAGGTTTATGTTCTTGGGGTATGCCTATCTTGTACTATATGACGAAAACCCACTTATAAGTGAGTATATACCATGAATGTCTTTCTGGGTCTCTGTTACCTCATCAGGACGATCTTTTCAGCTTCTATCCATTTGCCTGCAAATTTCATGATTTCCTTGTTTTTAAAGCTGAGTAGTGTTTCATTGTATAAATGTACAGTTTCTTTATTCATTCTTCAGTTGAGGGCTATCTAGGTTGTTTCCACTTTCTGGCTCTATTACGAATAAAGCTGCTATGAACATAGTTGAGCAAACCTCCTTATTGAATAGTGGAGCATCTTTCGGGTATATGCCCAGGAGTGATATAGCTGGGTCTTGAGGTATGGCTATTCCCAGTTTTCTGAGAAAGTACCAGATTGATTTCCAAAGTGGTTGTACAAGTTTTTACTCCCACCAGCAATGGAGGAGGGTTCTTCTTCCTCCACATCCTTGTCAGCATGTGTTGTCACTTGAGTTTTTGATCTTAGCCATTCTGACAGGTGTAAGATAGACTCTTAGAGTCATTTTGATTTGTATTTCCCTAATGACTAAGAACATTGAGCATTCTTTAAGTTCTTCACCATTCAAGATTCCTCTGTTGAAAATTCTCTGTTTAGCTCTGTACCCCATTTTTAATTGGATTATTTGGTTTGTTGATGTTTAATTTCTCAAGTTCTTTATATATTCTGTATATTAACCCTTTGTGGGATGTAGGGAGTGGGGGTGGGCTGGGGTGGGGGTTGAGTGGGATGGAGTGGGGTGTGGTGGGTTGTGGGGTAGGGGTAGGGACAAGTGCCTCTGACTTGTGGCTGTGCTGTGGCTTACCGGCCTAGCAGAAGCTGATCTCCTGGAACTCATATTCATCTGGGCTCCACTATCTTGGATCCCGAATTCAGTACGATTTTATTGTCTATGTGGTCTCCTCAGGGGGACCAGTGGTAGTGTAGAATAGTGGTTTTGAGGTTGGGAAGCTGTCCCTGGAATCCAAATGCTGCCCAAAAGGAGGTTCCCCAAAAGTGGAGGGCTTCAGAGAGTGCAGGGAGCTCACAGTTCATGACTCCTGGACCCAGGGGACCGCCCTGGGTCTGATCGTCCCTAACTCCTGGGTTGTCCCTTTCAGTCCCAGAAGCACCAAAGTCTGGTTTTTGGATCCAGCCCCTGTTTACTCTTTGGTTTCATAGTCTCTTATCTTCTGCTCCTCAGATACAGTACATGCTGGTAGCTGCTATCTTGAAATCCCTTAATTTTACTGTTTTCAAAATACATCTGCACAAAGTAGGAATGTCTGTTCTATGCCATAACTCCCTCTTCCTGCAAGAACACGAAAGTAACAGACTGCTTTGTCTCAAAATGATCTCTGGAAGAATAGCAATGACAACAGGAATAAATAAGCAACAAATGAACCCTGCTGGAGTAAACGTTTTTTTTCAGTAGATTTTCAAAATTTTAGTTATTTTTTATTAAAAAAATATGATGTTGTAACTATCCTATATTTTCTTCATTGTTGAAGCCTGAAAACATTTCGTGCAGCTTCCTACCATCGCAGGAGAGTGGGAGGCTCAATAATTGTTATTTTAAAAGCCTTACTTTAAATTGCTGATGTCCAATTTTGATCAGTCAGAGAATGTTTTTGCTGTCTGTTTTTAGCTCCCTCTTCCTTTATCTGTCCCTTTTCATGTCTAAACTTTGTTTACTGAAAGCTAAAGTTTAAAACTAATTTATTCTCATTCGCCTCTGTTTTCAGCCAAAGCTCCTCCTGTTATTTCTTAAGGCAAGTGGGTAGATCCAACCAGAAAGAAAATCATGGGTGGCGATTTTGTTCAAGATGGCCTCTGGCACACCACTGTTTATGTCACTGTCTCCCAGAAACCTCTGTTGAGTCTAAACGTTCTAGGGACTGTGGGGGATGATTATTAATATTTAATATTGATATATCTTTTAGTTATATAACAGCAGTTATTCTTAAACCAGCTGTATACCCAAATCACCGCACAGAGACTAGGATTTATTTAATTAACCTAGAGCACAATGCTGGGCAATAGTTACTCCATCCTAAACTTCCAAGTCAGCATAGCTTCCTCCCATTCAGATTTCCCAAATTATACTTGCTTTTTAGTCATATCTTAGGTCTAGTTAGTTTCTCCTGATGTTTCCAAGTCCTCTCCTCCCGCTCCTTCTTTCTCCTCCCCTCCGGAACAGGATGTCCCACCCTATTCTCTCAGCATTAGCTAGTTGTTTTTATTGGCAACATAGAGAATAAATGGTGGCATGTTTACACAACCTTGAGGCATGTCCGGATTGAAACCAGATAGTGGGGTAGAGAACTCATCATTTGAACAAACAAGGGTAAATTGTATACATTCCACAAGAACATTATACCAACAGGACTAGAAAGAGTCTCCTAGCATTGTATTTTCTCAGAATCCAAAATGAAACACAGGCACGTATACAGACACTTTAGTGCACATCCACCCGTGAAGTGAAGAGTGTACCTCAGTGCATCCTCTCTGTGTCCTGCTGAATAATTCCCCAGTTGTGGTAACACATGGTGCCTCTTGCCTTTTACATCTGGGATTTTATTTCCCTAGTTGTGTGTGAGGTTTCTGCAGAGCATTAATTTGGACCTTGAATGTCTTGTCCAATCCAGCACTGTATAGCCTAGGCTTTTGGGCAGTGATGTCTGTTTTGTGTGAGGAGTGAGAAGTTTGGCCACCTTGAGAGAAAACATATGGTCCTTCTGTCAGGCAGAGACTTGGTATGAAACACTCTATAATGTGACAGGACCTGGGAGCAGGTATCGAATACAGAGATGCAGTATCATCTTGTCGTGGCTATCTTGTCGTGGTCATCATAGGGAAGACTGTGCTTAAATAAGAGTTGGGAATACTGCATATTTGGAGGGATAGTGCTGGAACAGAGTTACCCTGTGTCAGTGGGCTGGTGATTTTTGGGAAAAGTGCCTTTAAGTATGAGACAACTTCTACTGTAAGAAAGGCTTCAGAAAGAGGAGCCTCAGCTGATCTAAATTTGGGGGGAAATGTTATCTGGGATTGTGTACTGGATTAGAAAGTAGAGATAATAATTCAAAGGAAGTCCCATTATTGATTGCTATGGTTTCTAAGGGTCAATCTAAAGGCTATGCTTTGCAAGCTTACTTCCCTTACAGCACTAGAGGTTGGCCTTAGGAAGAAGCAAGCTAACACTGTGTGGCAAGAGTGGATCAGGCATCCTGAGAGTAGGTTGTTTAAAAGTCAGCCAGCTCTCATTTTCTGCATGTACCTACGTGACCTCTTCTGCAATGAATGGCATATCACAAAGCACTCAGCAGAGATGGTCCCAGCCATGGACTTCCCAGCCCCTAGAACAGCAAACTGAAGAATTTTTCATTCTTTACCAATTACATAGTCAGTGACATCGGGCCACAGTAGTTGAAAATGGATGAAGGCTGGGGCTAGAGAGATGGCTCAGTGGTTAAGAGCACTACCTGCTCTTCCAAAGGTCCCGGGTTCATTTCCCAGCACCCACATGACAGCTCATAACTGTCTATAACTCCAGTCCCATGGATTCTGACACCTTCATACCGATGCACATAGAATAAAATTAAATAAATTATAGAAAAAAGACTTGACTAAGGCGCTGAGGAAGACTTTGTACTGTCCAGGGAGGGCCCACAGACCACCTTTTTTGCCTTTATTCCCACTTTCTTTTGGGAAATGCTGCCATGGACCCGAGAGCATCTTGTGAGGATGTTCAAAGTATCCATGGCATGATAATTCCATTGAGCTCAGAAGGGAGACACCATTCTTATCTTTAAAAAAATGATGTTTTTCCTCTCCATTGACCCATGTGGTGGAGAGGAGATATTCCTGTGCTTGGGTAGGGATTTCTGGTGTACACCAAGGCAGGGAATGACAGGGATTCCAGGAAAGAACACAAAATCTTCCTTGAGGATTATAAATTCTTGATTTGACTCTCACATTTAAATGTTAATCTCCTAAGACTAACACTAGGATTGGGAAATCGAAAGCGGTGTATTCACACTCTTCCTTGTGAAATATAGGTGTTCCAACTGTAAAAAGGTGCACTGCAACTAAAGAAAGCCGTGGTAGTGGGTGAGAGGATGTGTCAGTGAGGAGAGTGCTTCCTGTGAGGACATAAGAATCTGAATTCAGATCTCCACATCCATGTAAAAGCTGTGTGAGAGGTATGGGTCTGTAACCTCATTGTGTGTGTGTGTGTGTGTGTGCATGCACACACGTGAGCGTCAGTCTAGCTGATATGACGTTTATTGATTTTTTTCTCAAAAAAAAAAAAGAAAAAAGAAAGGTGGAAAGAAACAGAGCAAGACATCTGATGTCAGTTTCTTCCCTCACATGCATACACAGAGTGATCACATCTACACACATGCACACACCATGTACACACACAAGAACACTAGAAAGAAAAATGTGTCATAGGAGAGAAATGACTCCTGTCACAGATAGAATCAGGCTTGGCCAATCTCCATTCAGATCCTCACCAAGCCCATTGTTTCTGAAGCTGTGATGTCATTGCTGTGGTCACCTAGGAGGTCAAGAAGCTGAGGCAGAGATTCTATGCCTTCCCTCCTGTCCCAATGGCAGAGATTGAACCAGGAGTCAATCTGTTCCCAAATGGTGTCCCTTGGCTCTATGCGGTGTTTGCTATGCTCTTTGTATTTTTCCTTTTTGTCATGTTCTCACCATTTTTGCTTGAGATAGACCAACATATCAAGAAACGTAAGTACTATAAGTACTAGGGGGGACTTAAGAAGACAGAGGAACTTTAGTGAAGGAATGTGTGTATGGATCTAGGGGGAGTGCCTGCTATGCTGTGGGAAACAAGACTGATGTTTTTTCTGTGCTCCAAGGTCCCTCAGCCCCACAGCTCACAGGTCTTGGAAATTGTAATCTTGAGATAAAAAGCTTAGAGGTCTGAGACCTGAGCTGCGCTAAGGAATCTACGGCTTATATACTTGCAGAGCAGGAGGGAGTGTCAGAAGCCTGTCGTGGGTACCCCAGTACAAAGCCATGGGGAGCCCCAGGGGCTCTGGACTGTGATAGTCTCTGCAGTGGACCCTGACTAGGGTGCTTTGCCTTAGTCTTTATCAGATGCCGATGCTCTCTGCCCAATGCTTCGCACAAGGATAAAGACAATAATGAGATGAAGATGGACCATCTGGGAAGGCCAAGTAAGTTCTCTGTCTTTCACCTGTGGGAACTGGTCAGACCCACAGCCTACGTGCTAATTAAGGGGATTCTATGCTCAATCCTGACCTTGGTGTAATAGCTTCTATATTTCGAGTATACCTTCTTCTGCCAAGTTTGGTCTAAGGGCTCTGAGGCTTTTTTCAGATGATCTCTTGTTTGTTTTTAAGGCAGAGGCTTGGTTCTGAACTCTCAGGTAGGGTTGGAAAGTGTGTTTTGTTATTTATCCTTGCGATGTTTCCTTTCCCATGGTATCCTTGTAAGGAAAAGGTAACCTTTCTACAGAAAGTGGCAAAACGTTTCCCTCCCCAACAGCAATGAGGAAAGAAGGACTTTGCAAAGATACACCATTGGATAGAAATCCTGTGGAATGAAAGGTCCATCTTTTCCTGGGTGATGCCCTGATGACCTGCTGATTAAACTCATGCAAATATAAGTGCCACTTCCTTTTTGTGGTATCAGGGATTGAACTCTGAGCTTCACCCAGGCTAAACATACAATTCATTACTGAGTTATATCCCCAGCCAATGACCACAGTTCCTGAAAATTGTGTGTGTTACTGGATTTGCTTCTTCTATGAAGGTCTCCTCTGCCCTCCTTACCACTTCATGACTCTTGTGACATCACAAGAGAAGAAACACATTGCATTCTAAACTTCTCTTCACTGTTGGTTCTTGTATATGTGCCAGTTTTCTCTGCCCAGGTTGCTGTCACATAAAATTGAAACGTCTGTGAAACATTATTTTGCTCAGAAATAAGCAAAACAGGTTGAAAAATGTTTCCACGTGAGCAAATAATTGGATTTGAATTCTTTTTGTTTCTAAATGTAAGAGAAGAATACTACTATTTATTGGATTTTTCACATTCCCAAACATACCCAAAATATGTTAGGTGTAGACAGCCAGAATATCTAGCACCAATGAGCCATTAAATTAGTCAAAACATAAGTTTGCAATGACTACATATAGTCATTGTAAATATAGATAATGTATTTGGCTAGGTTAAATGAGCTTGCCTGAAGCCACTAGCTCCCAGTCACATGTGCAAAGGCTTTTGCTACCTCAGCTTGTTCCCCAACTCTCTCTGCTAATGTTCTAGGGCCCTGGCTGCTCCAGAGCTCAAAGCCAGGGAGTGAGCATTTTTGATCCAAGACCTTTGACTTTTCTGCCTGGAATTTTACTTCTTCTATTGAACAAGAAGCTCACAGAACTTTGGGTTCTTAGGCAGTGTCATGGTGGTAGTGATCTTTTTGTGCTTTGAGTTTGCACATCTTGTGAGGAAATGCATGCAAAAATACAGAGTCCTCCTGGACAGCAAGCCTTGGGGGCAGGCAGAGAGACTGTGTGGGAAGACCATCATTTGCCCAACGGGTCTCTACTGGTCGCTTTAGGCAAGGCTGAGCTGAAAACAGGATTATTTTGTGCATTGGAAAGTGGTGCTGAGACAGAGTCATCTTGTGACTGGCAATCTCTGGGAAAAACGACTTGAAGATTAAGGCAATTTCTAATATAAAGTTGTCATTAGAAGCAAGGAAAACTTTGTCTTCCTCTGCAAAAGAATCAAAAAAATCTGGGCCCAGGGGTCTTATCTGAGACTGATACTCCAACCAAGGACCATGCATGGAAATAACCTAGAATCCCTGCACAGATGAAGCCCATGGCAGCTCAGTCTCCAAGTGGGTTCCCTAGTAATGGGAACAGGGGCTGTCTCTGACAGTGGCTGGCTCTTTGATCACCTCCCCTTGAGGGGGCTGGGGCAGCCTTACCAGGCCACAGAGGAAGACAATGCAACCAGTCCTGATGAGACCTGATAGGCTAGGGTCAGATGGAAGGGGAGGAGGACCAACCCTATTAGGGGACTGTGGGAGGGGCATGGGAGGAGAAGAGGGAGGGACGGTGGGATTAGAAGGGGATGAGGAGGGGGCTAGAGCTGGGATACAAAGTGAATAAATTGTAATGAATAAAAAAATTAAAAATGCAAAAAAGGAAGAAAGAAAGGAAGGAAAAAAAAGAAACAAGGAAAGCTGAGGTTGATGAGATAGCACTCAGTGGTCAAAGCACTCAGAACCACAAGCCTGATACTCTGGAGCCCATGTAAAGATAGAAAAAGAAAAAAATAAAAGATGGAAAAGGAAAACCAGCTTCACTAAAATGCCCTTTGACTTTCACAAGAGTGCTGTGGCATGCATGTGCCTGTGCTCATGCAGAACATGCACACACACACACACACACACACACACACACACACACACATAGGGAGGAAATGGCAGGGAGAAAGAGAAAGAGTTGATTTAAATTCTTGGGAAAATGTTATCTGGGTTTGCGTAGGAGGCAAGGAATATGCTATTGCATGAATGAAGTTCAAACTAAGAGCAAAGCTATGCTCTTCTCCCAGGTGACATTACTTAACCCCTTGGCTGTGCTCCAACTCTGTTTTGCATGTTCTGGTGACATGCAGAGGAGCACAGTACTGAGTGTAACAGCTCAGTGCCAAGACCAGCAGAGCCCGCTATTGACACATATGACTAAGAGGACGTTGCTGCAGTCAGTGGTACACACACGTTTCTGATGAGTAATCACCCTAACGGAGAATCACCCAAAACAGAGGGTTCCTGTGAAGGATGTGGAAATCCTCTTCATGAACGTTTGCTCTTTCTGGTGTGTCTATAATCCAACTCCTGAGCCGGGGATTGTGGTGAAAGAGGCAGAATTTTTTACGTATAGATCTGATTTCAGTGGAGGAACACACAGTATTTCTGGATGGGCTATTCCTGGTGCTTGTTAAGTTCAGATATTCTGGTGTTTTGGGTGTTGGTGGTCCTTCTAGAACTGAAGCTTACTGATCTTACCTAGTATTTTTCTACATTGGCCAAACTCCATGCAGTAGTCCCCTTTCTGCTGCTTTGAGAAAATGCCGTGACAAAAAAAATGTTAAGAAAAAGAGCTTATTTTGGTTTATGGTTCCAGAAGGATGAGTCCACATCATGTCAGGGACCCATGAACAGGAAGCCGAGAGTGCTCATCTCCACCACAAGCAGGAAGTAGATAAAGCTAACAGGACACAGAGCAATACTCTAAAGGCAGAAAGCCCACTCCTGTGACACCCTTTCCAGTAAGGCCATACCTTCCAAACCAGATAGCGCCACCAACTGGGGGACATTGTCGTCTAAACCACTCCACTCCACCAATGTCATTGTGAATGAAGCCATGGCTTCACCATTGGCTCAGGGAGGAGTGGCACCAACCAGTGACAGGGCTGGGGAAAGCATTCTCAAAGTGAACAGTATCTTGCATGGGTTTAAATCAGAGGCCAGTTTGCACTTACTCTGATCTGGCTAGATACATCTTACTCACAATCATCCCTTTCCTCATTTTTTGTTTCTTGTTCACTTACATTGGTTGGTAAAACATATGAAGAAATATCTATGTGAAACCCAAGAGAACATGTATAGCCAATTAAAATGTAAGGGTTTTAAAAACATGCTTTTTACTATGTGATGTTGGAAAAACTTTGCTCAATCAATTTTCAGATTTTTCTGACGACCTTTGCCTAAGGGTTCTTATAAATTACATACATGGCAGAATTGCCTGAGGAGACACAAGTCAGCACTTGGCTTGGAAGTTCATTTCTGGTGTGTGTATGGACAGTTATTCGTTTGGAACCCTGGCTGGCCTGAAGCCTAGCCCAGTGTAAGGTACTCTTGGTCAAGTTTCCTTTCACACGATCCTAGCCTATGAAAAGCTAATCTGCATTTGATCTGAGGTCGATGGAATAACTAGAATATTTTGGCAGACTATGTATTTGGATTTGAGAACATAGCATTAACTCAGAAAAAAAAATAATGCTACCTAAAAAAATTATGGCGGTTTTATTTGTGGACAGCCAGAGTGATATTTCATCCGGTGGTATTATGGAATGAGTGTGAAGGCACTGTAAATGGAGGGGTTAAGTGAGCAACCTCAGAATTCAGGAGAAGTTGGAATAACTCCCAGTCAGCTGCGCAAAGGCCTCTCCTTGATCTCAGTTCATCCTCCATCTCCTCTTCTTGATACTGTTCTTAAGGTCCTTGTTTGCTCCTGAGCCCAAAGTCAGAAGTGTGAGGGATGGCATCAGAAGACCAAGTGAGCAGCTTTGTGTCAGTTTCCTATTGCAATGACAAGGGTATGTCTTTCATGAAGCCGAAAGGGACCAGTCTGATATCTATGAATGGGCTGGGTAGTTTTATGCCAAGTTAACATAAGCTAAAGTCATCAGAGAGGAGGAAACTTCACTGAAGAAAATGCCCTCCATAAGATCTGGCTGTAGGCAAGCTACATTTTGGCTTAAACAGTGATTGATACTGGAGGGCTTAGTCCATTGTGGGTGGTGCTATTCTTAGGCTGGTGGTCCTGAGTTCTATAAGGAAGCAGGCTGAGCAAGCGATGGCAGGCAAGCCGGTAAGCCGCATCCCTCCAGTAAGCATCACCCCTCCATGGCCTCTGTATCAGCTCCTGCCTCCACGCTCCTGCCCTGTTTGAGTTCCTGTCCTGGCTTCCTTTGATGATGATGTGGAAGCCTAAGCCAAATGAAAGTTTGTTTTTTATTTCCTTTACTCCCCAAGTTGCTTTGGTCATGGTGTTTTACCACAGTAATAGTAACCCTAATGAAAGAGAAAGATGAAATGGGTACAGCTGTTTTTGCCAAGAGTTCAGAAACTGAGTGGGCTTTTTTTTTTTTCTTTTTTGGAAGCTGACTTTACATGTGATGAAGTCTGGAGGGATCAGTTTAGACACTAAAATACGGGCATTTTTGTGACATGTTGTGCTTGATGGCTGCTGCTTTATTCTAAAGATTTATTTTATTTGTGTGTGAACATGTATATATACGTGAGTGCTCATGGAGGCCAGATGGCATCAGAGGGAGCTGGAGTTACAGGTGATTGTGAGCTGCTGAGAAGGGTGCTAAGAATTTGTGGTGATTTGAATGGTCCCCACAGACTCATAGGGAGTGGCACTTTAGGAGGTGTGGCCTGGTTGGAGGAAGGGCTTTGAGGTTTCAAACGCTCAAGCCGACCCAAGGGGCTCACTGTTTCTTCCTGCTTCCTGCCAATGCAGGTAGAGTACTCTTGGTTCCTCTCTAGCGCCGTGTCTGCCTGTGCACTGCCTCGCTTCCCGCCATGACGATAACGGACTACAGCTCCGAGCTTGGAAGCCAGCCCAAGGTTTCCTTTATAAGGGTTGCTGCAGTCAAAGTGCCTCTTCGCAGCAATAGAAAGCCTAAGAACTGAAGTCTGGTCCTTTGGAAGAGCAGCAAATGCTCTTGGCCACTGAGCCATCTTTCTCCAAGCCCTGCCTTTAATAATTTAGAGTCTCCTCCTCCTCCTTTGGGGCTGAACCTCACAGTGTAGACCAGGCTGACCTTGAACTACAGAGATCTGCCTGCCTCTGCCTCATGAATTCTGGGATTAAAGGCATTCATCGTTCACCATACTTGGCTATACTTGTGTTTTTTTTTTTTTTCAAATAAGTATGATGAATTATATATAACATGTGAGAGGAATGTTCTGGATTTTTTAATTCTCTTTATTTTTCTACCCCCCCCCCCATCTCATAAAAAGTTCTTTTTTTCCCCTTCAGTCAGATGGGAGTTGGTCAGGTAGGGCTTGTAGGCTACCGCTAGGATTGAGGAAACAAGCCACCAAAGCTGAGATGACCCACACAGGAGCTTTGAGACCCCAGAGGAGGGTCTCACCGAAAAGCTTAGCCTACATTCGTCAGTAACTGGCCTGGAACTTTATTTGATTACCCCCCCCCCCATTTCTGGTAAGGTAATCCTATTTAAATGTCTTGAGGTGAATGTCTCCATTTTGCAGAGAGTTCTCTGATCACTCTCTCTGGCAGTAAACTCATGTGATTGTCTCATGCGCTGTGACAGCACAATGCTTGGAATGTGGTTTTGCCTTAACGTGAAAGCTTTGAGGCATTCACTGATTGGAAATGTTTGCAATCGGAGCCTTTTTTTTTTTTTTTTTGGCAAATGGGTTCTGTCATTTTGCTGCAGTAAACAATGAGCCATGTGTCCTTGTGTTTCAGGATGCCTTCTTCAGGCCCCTGGGAGAGAACCTCCAAGAAGAGAGGGAGCTGGGGTGAGAGAAGACAGCTCAGTTCTGGTGGAGACGGTAGGAGAAAGGACCCAGGAAGTCTGCCCAGTGACATCAGTGTGAGGGTGACCACATCTGTGAGGGGTCCTGATGTCCTGCCCCCTTTCAGGAAGATCTGACTTTCTCATTATTTGTATTAAAATGAAAGTGATGATAAAGATATTGGGCATCTTGGAAAGTATTGTTATCAGTTCTTTGTTGAACTTCTATCCCAATTTTTTTCATCCCATCAAATCAAACTCCCAATAACATCTTTGCTGTGGGGATCAAGTCTTATGGAACCACCTGTGGTATGGTCTTCCCCAAATGCTTAGTGTCAAGAACACACTTTTAAAAAGAGAATAGGTACATTCAGTTATAGGCCGTGCTCAAAATTTTCTCAGAAGTGAGTTGTAGCTTTGTGACTGTTAACCAATGAAGTTCTAGCAGAAATAGTCACACTAAATTATGTCACCAGTGGATGGGGGGGGGGGGAAAGCCTTCTTTGTCCTTGGGCTGGAAATGGCTCCAAATGAGACCAACTTAGAAGGTCTGCTTGGGGAGAAATATTTTTCTAGCCAGGATTCTCAGAAAGTCTTATGGCACAGAGGCTATGAACGTAACTATCCCATCCCTATTTAGCCCTCTGTGAGCGATCTGCACTGTCTCTCCTCATCGCTTTTAAAATAATCTAACACATCACCCTAAACTGCTGAGCCAGAGGTTCAAAAAAAAAGACTCAGCCACAAAATCATGTATTTTTTACATTTGAAAATTGTGTGTGTGCGCACATGCTTGTTCTTGTGTGTGGAGGCAATTGAGCATGCCATATCACATGTGGGGAATTTAGACGACAAGCTCAGGTGCCAGACCTTTGTTAAAATTTATTTATTATATATTTACATATACATACATATATGTATAGACATAGGATCTCCTGGAGCTGGAGTTACAGGTAGTTGGGAGCCATTTGGTAGGAGTTCTGGGAACTGACCCACTATCATTTCCAAGAGCAGCAAGTGCTGTTAATAGCTGGGTCATCTCCCAAATGCCCACCAGGTTTTAAGACAGGGTGGTTTCCTGTTCACAACTTCATATGACAGGCTAGTTGGCCCACGAACTTTCAAGGATTTTCATGTCTTCACCTTCTTGTAGAAGGAATTCTGGGCTTATATATACATGCTCTATCATGTCTGGACTTTGGTGGGGTATAGGGATTCAAACTCAGACCCTCACACTTCTGTGGCAAGTGCTCTACCCACTGAGCCATATCTTCAGTCCCACTTCTTACTTTTTAAACAGTAGTTTTATTTGGTAGTGCTAGACAGAAGGTCCCTTATCTCATTTGTATTAGGTTCTTTAGAGAAACACAACTTATAGAATATATATGAGTTTGTTAGAATATTTACAGTTTGTGGTCTAGATAGTCCAACATTGGCTGTCTACCCAACAGAAGGTCCAAGAATCCAGTAGTTGTTCTATCTATGAGGCTGGATGTCTCAGCTGGTCTTCAGTATGGGCCAGAATCCTGAAGAAGTAGGTTCTAGTGCTAGTAAAGGAATGGGCTTGCTAGCAAGATTGAGAGTAAGCAGGCAAAGAGAACAAACTTCTGTCTTCCATGTTCTTTATATAGCACCTATAAAGCAGCCTATGTAAAGAACATGGAAGGCAGAAGCTTGTTCTCTCCATACTCAATGACCACTGGGTCAGGGAAGAAAAAAGGAAAGAAGTTAAAGACTTTGTAGTATTCAATAAAAATGAAGGCACAACATACCCAAACTTATGGGACATAATGAAAGCAGTTAAGAGGAAAGTCCATACTGCTAAGTGCCTTCATAAAGAAAGTAGAGTGAGCTCATCCTAGCAACTTAACAGCTCAACTAAAAGCTCTAGAAAAAAGGGACGCAAACACACCCATGAGGAGTCAGCAGCAGGAAATCAACTCAGGCAGGGCTGAAATTAATAACTTAGAAACAGAACAATACAGAGAATCAACAAAATCAAGAGCTTTTTGTGTTTTTTTTTAAATCAACAAGATAGAAAAACCATTAACCAAACTAACTCAAAGACAGAGGAAGAGTATCCAAATTAATAAATCAGAAACAAAGGGAAATGTAACAATAAACACTGAGGCAATGCAAAGAATCATTAGGTCATACTTCAAACACCTGTACACCACAAAACTGGATAACCGAAATGAAATGGATGATTTTCTTGATAGATACCACTTACAAAAGTTAAATCAAGATCAGTTTAACAATTTAAATAAATCTATAACCCCCAAGGGAATAGAAGTAGTCATCAAAAGCCCCCCAGTCAAAAAGACTCCTGGGCCAAAGGATTTTAGCACAGAAATGTACCAGACTTTCAAAGAAGAGCTAACACCAATACTCCTCAAACTATTCCACAAAACAGAAACAGAAGGAACATTGCCAAACTCATTCTATGAGGCGACACTCACCCTGGTATCTAAACCACACAAACACCCAACGAAGAAAAGAGAATTTCAGACCAATCTCCCTTATGAACATTGATGCAAAAATACTCAGTAGAATACTTGCAAACTTCAGGAATACATCAAAAACATCACCCACCATGATAAGGTAGGTTTCACTCCAGGAATGTAGGGGTGGTCCAATATATGAAAATCCATCAACATAATTCACCATATAAATAAACTGAAAGGAAAAATACACATTATTATCTCATTAGATGCCAAAAAGGCCTTTGACAAAACCCAACACTCCTTCATATTTAAAGTCTTGGGGATATCAGGGATACAAGCCACATACCTAAACACAATAAAGGCAAAATATAGCATGTCAGTAGCTAACATCACGTTAAATGGAGAGAAACTGAAAGCATTTTTGCTAAAATCAGGGACAAGGCTGCCCACTCTCACCATATCTCTTCAATATAGTGCTTGAAAATCTAGCTAGAGCAGTAAGACAAGAAGATCAAAGAGATACATATTGGAGAGAAGTCAAAGTATTGTTATTCACAGATAATATGATAGTATACATAAGTGACCCCCAAAATTCTACGAGAGAATTCCTATGGCTGATAAGCACCATCAGCAAAGTGTCTGGACACAAAATTAATTCAAAACAGTCAGTAGCTCTCCTTTATACAAGCGCCAAAAGGGCTGAGAAAGAAATTAGGGAAATGACACCCTTCACAATAGCCACAAATAATATAAAATATCTTGGTATAACTCAAACCAAGCAAGTGGAAGACCTGTATGACAAGAACTTCAAGTCTTTGAAAAAAGAAATTGAAAAATTTAGAAGATGTAAAGATCTCACATGCTCATGGATCAGTAGGATTAACAGTGAAAATGGCCATCCTGCCAAAAGCCATCTACAGATTCAATGCAATTCCCATCAAAGTTCCAACACAATTCTTTACAGACCTGGAAAGAGCAACCATCAACTTCATATGAAAAAAATAAAAGACCCAGGATAGCCAAAACAATTCTGTGCAATAAAAGAACTTCTGGTGGGAACAACATTCCTGATCTCAAGCTGTATTATAGAGCAATAGTAATAAAAACTGCATGGTATTGGCATAGAAACAGAAAGGTTGATCAATGGAGTCAAACTGAAGACCCAGAAATAAACCCACACTCCTACATGCAACTTGGTTTTCAACAAAGAATCCAAAACCTTACAATGGAAAAAAATAAAGCATCTTCAGCAAATGGTGCTGGTCTAACTGGATGTCTGCATGTAGGAAAATACACATAGACCTATATTTATCATGCAGCACAAAACCAGAAACACTAAATCTATTAAAAGACAAAGTGGGGAAAAGTTGAAACTTATTGGCATAGGAGACAACTTCCTGAATAGAACACCAACAGCACAGGTTCTGAGACCAACAATTAATAAATGGGATCTCATGAAACTGTGGAGCTTCTAAGTCAAAGGACGCTGCCAATAGAACAAAATAGCAGCTGACAGATTGGGAAAATATCTTCACCAACTCTACATCAGACAGAGGGCTAATGACCAAAATATACAAAGAACTTAAGAAATTAAACATCAACAAACCAAATAATCCAATTAAAAATGGGGTACAGAGCTAAACAGAGACTTCTCAACAGAGGAATTTTGAATGGTGAAGAAGAACTTAAAGAATGCTCAATGTCCTTAGCCACCAGAGAAATGCAAATCAAAATGACTTTAAGATTCTGTCTTACACCAGCCAGAATTGCTAAGACCAAAAACTCAAGTGACAAGGATGTGGAGAAAGGGGAACACTCCTCCATTGCTGGTGGAGTTTTAAAATTGTACAACCTCTCTGGAAATCAATTTGGTACTTTCTCAGAAAATTGGGAATAGTTCTACCTCAAGACCCAGCTACACCACTCCTGGGCATATACCCAAAAGATGCTCCACCACACAACAAGGACATTTGCCCAACTATATTTACAGTGGCTTTATTTGTAATTGCCAGAAACTGGAAACAACCTAGATGTCCCTCAACCAAAGAATGGATAAAGAAATTGTAGCACATTTATACAATGGAATACTACTCAGCTATTTAAAAAACCACGAAATCGCTCTTATTCCTCTCTCTCTTACTCCTCCACCCTCTTATTCCTCTCACCCTCTCACCCTCTCTATGGGGCGCCCCTACCCCTCTTCCCCTTTCCTCCTCTCCCTTCCCCATCTTGGCCCACGCCTGTTCCCCCTTCTCCCCTAATAAACCCCTTTTCATAGTAAACCTGTTGTAAGCCTCATCTTATTTTTTATTTCTAATATTGGCGAGCTGCCAGGGGAGGGTAACCCCCGGTTCTCCTGGGAACCCTCTTTCGAACTAATCAAACTAAAATAGATGGCTTTAACAGGTTTACTCTGTTCTTACCTAAACTGCTCTTTCATTCCTCCGGAATTTTCCGGCTACCTATGCTTTTCCCACGTGTCTGCTTACAACCCTGCTGTGTGCGGCGGGCAGGAACGGGGCGGCCGCCGCCACTGAGACCAGCTGCAGGCATGCGGCTATGGTTTTAGGTTTTATCTGTTCTTTCCTTCTTGGCCCTCTGTAGTTTCCCAGGCTACCTCTCCTCCCAGGCTTGGAGACACATGCATCCTTTTGCAACCAGGTGCCCTGCTGAGCCAGCCGCTGCCTGGCCGGCGCTCCCACTTCACATATGTAACTTCTACCTGGGTAAGCATCCCTCTTTCTGGCTCTGGTTCCCCTCCCTCACCAAGCTGCGCAGCGGAGCTGCTCCGGCTTGCGCGCAGCCCTGCTGACCCCCCCCCCCCCGCCCGGACCATGCTTGGACTGGTACTCTGAGCCTCAGACGTTTCTCACTGTGCTAAAATCAGCTTGAGGGTACTTGGTGTTTAGGAAAAATTCCCTGTTGCACTGAACAAGATTTTAAACTTGCCGCGGGATCTTAAACCTACCGCGCAAGACTTGCGACGCCATGTTGCTTTTGGGCAACTGGGCGGAACCCTCTTCACTATGGGCTCAATGCTGTGTCGGTGCCATCTTTAATTAGGGCAGGAGCTTCCCACTCCCATGCGGTGACCCCTCCCCCACCTAGCCGCGTTCTTTCTAGCTCCGGGAAATTCTCCAAGCTGTGCTTTTAAACTCAGACTTCAATCCTTCTAATATTTCTCCAAACTTTTAAATAGCAAAAAATCTTTTCTCCCTAATTTCTGTATACTCTGCTCTTACT
>CM053761.1:20278943-20294483 GCA_028658305.1 Pachyuromys duprasi
GTCTAAATGTAAACTTTTACCATCCCTTATTTAGCTAAAGGACAGTTAATGTTCATAGCAGTCTCAACTATGTCTCATGGTAAACAACTATACAAAGGGCCTAAGATCTTTAATGGTCAAAAAAATGTTCATAGCAGTCTCAACTATGTCTCATGGTAAACAACTATACAAAGGGCCTAAAATCTTTAATGGTCTAAAAGTCTTAAAGTTGGTAAGAACAAGCTATACATACTTCAGAGTCTTAAAAAGTATTTTAATATTGGTAAAAAGAAGTTATACATATCTGAGAGTTTAAAATTGTGTCTTAAAGTTGGTAAGAACAAGCTATACATACTTGAGTCTTAAAAGGTGCTTTAATGTTGGTAAAGATAAGTTATACATATCTGAGAGTTAAAAAGTATCTTAAGGTTAATAAACACAAGTTATACTTATTTAAGAGCCTAAAATTGTGTCTTAAAGTTGATAAGGACAAGCTATACATATTTGAGAGTCTTAAAAATGTTTTAATGTTGGTAAAAATAAGTTATACATATCTAAAAGTTTAAAGTATCTTAAGGTTAATAAACACAAGTTATAAAAAAAATTAAAAAAAAAACCACGAAATCATGAAATTTGCAGGCGAATGGATGGAACTAGAAAAGATCATCCTGAGTGAGGTTCAGACCCAGAAAGACGCACATGGTATATACTCATAATTGGATATTAGACTCTAGTACAGGAAACCATAGAATAGTCCACAGACCCAAAGAAGCTAAGTAACAAGGAGGGCCCAAAAGGAGGCTCCCTGAATGTCACTCTGAAGGAGAAATATAATAGACAGCAGAAGTGGATGAAGAGAGGGAACTGGGCAGGGGATGGGATGGCGAGGGAAACAACGGTGAGGCTCAGACGTGGGGAGAACGGGGGTGGGAGGTAGAGAGGGCTGGGAACGAGAACGGAAACGGGAGTGGAGTTAGGAGCTGTTTCTCACGTGGACTTATTGCCTCTTTTAGAACACTTCTTCCTGGCAGGGCTGCCTGGCATGGCCTCAGGGAATGAGGATTGCTCACACCTGGTGTGACTTGATGTGCTGTGGAGGGTTGACATGGGGAGAGGGGCTTCCTTTTTTCTGGGGGGAAATGGAGAGGGTAAGGAGGAAAGAAGGGGGACAGGGAGGAGAGAAGGTTGGGCACCCTTGGGATGTAAAGTAAATAAACTGAAAAAAAATAGGATAGAATATTGATAAGATAATCTTATCAGTAAGGAGGGATATGTGTGTACAGCGCTGGACTTCAGAGGCCGTATGCCTGTATTCCATCTCACCCATCAGCGGTCCTTCTTGGCTTACACCGTAATATGGCATTTTGCATGTTTCACTCGTCAAATTGTCAGCATTTCAGTCTAGGTTCTTGTTGATAAACTTGGAGACCTTTGCCAAATTATTTTTCTGAACCTTGTATTTGTTTCAGTTCCTAAAAGTGAGAATTCTAACTGTGCCTACATCATAGGGTTACTGACTTCTGTATCACGGAGTAGAGGAAGAATTTGGGAACGGGACTGTAGTAGTTTGAATGGGACACAGATCTGAACACCTGCTCCCCAGTTGGTGACGCTTTAGGGAGGTTTAAGAGACATGACCCTGGTGTGAACGAAGTTAAGGATGGTGAGGGGTGGTGGAGGGAGGTGGGGGGCCAGGCTTTGAGAATTGAAAGTCTTACACCACTCCCAATTCTCTCTCTTCCTGCTTCCTGCTTGTGGCTGAGGACATGAGCTCTCAGCTTCCTGTTCTGGGCACCTTGCCTGACCAAGTATAAACCCTTCCTTCTGTGAGCTGCCTTGGTCGTGGTGCTAATCACAGCAACAGAGACATATCAAATACAAGGAACTTTCCATACAATAGTTAATGAGATTTGGCACTCAGGTTAGAAGAAAGCTTGGGTTTTCTCACAAAGTGATAATGGTCTAGGTCCTTGTTCTTGCTTTTTTGTTTTCAAATAAAATTGCATTTCTAGATTCGATATTTTGAGACAGAGTGTTTAGATTTTGAAGTAATTGATAGTACCAAGGGTTCCCTGCATGTTTCATGCCACCACCTCTAATTTTAACGTTTTATGTAACCATGCTATGTCTCTCAAAAGAAAGTAGCACAGGCATATTATTATCCCAAGCTATAGATATGTTCTTTTCACTTCTGCTTTCCCTGGATTCTTTATTCATTCTCAGTTTAAATCACCTTTCCTAGGGCTCTAGATTTGTGTCATGTATACTTTGATGAAAAAGCCTGATACTTAGAAGTTGAACACTAGTTGCCCATGAATTAATAAGTTGTTCTGCTAGAAACAATAATGATGTATTTGCTCATACTTAGCATGCTACTGACTAGAACATCCACCTTCACATGAAAATGCCAGTAGGTGTCATGCCCTAACCTAACAGCTGCGCCCTGCAGAAGGAACTCACGCACAACTGACACTTCTTTAAGTTAGAAAGCTTCAAAATATTTCCCTCAAATATTTTATGTTTGTGTCTTCAATCTTAAAATATAAACGAGCAATGGAAAGCCTTAGACAGTTGCTGAGACTTGAAAGTCTTACTGTGTAATAATTTGTAACTTTTCAATAAAACAATTACATTTGAAAGATGAAGTTGAGTTATTCTGGCAAGTTTATAAGGTTGGGTAAAAAATTTGAGAAATGTTGGTAATTGGATGTGGCTTGTAGGGTGAGCCTTAGAGGAGGCGGGAGAATGAAGACACACAGAACTTCCACATTCTACAAATCTCGATGTTACACTAAAGTGTGTGAGTCATACAGAGAGAGAGAGAGAGAGAGAGAGAGAGAGAGAGAGAGAGAGAGAGAGCGCAGATGTGCTTATTTACAAGTGTGTTCTTAGCAGCTGGCATAGGTTATCAGAGCTGCTTTATAAATAAATACTTCATAACAAAGTATTAAAAGGTAAGCTTGGGAAAGAGAGCACACTTTCGAAACAGTTGGGTTTTTGCTGTATTTGTTCACAGAAAACATCTCTTCACAGGGGAAAGGTAGAACTCGGCTCTCCAGTCCATCCCACACCAACCTAAAGTTGTCGTAGCTTGGGGATATAGCTTATCCATAACCTCTTCTGCCTTTGCTCCTTGAATTGTTTGCTGATCATAAAACTGCAGACAGTTTCCCTTCTCTCTGTACTCCAGAGGCTGAGTCCTAGTGTGTCTTAGTTTGCCTCCATTACTGTGGTAAAACCAGTGATGAAAAGCTAACTGGGGAGGAAAGCTAACTGGGTTTATTTCATGTTAGGACTCCCAGAAACTATCATTTAGGGAAATCACAAAATGAGCTGGAAGCAGGAACCCGCATGCAAGAACTGAAGCAGAGGCCATGGAGAAAAGCTACCCACTGGCTTGTTCTCAAAGGCTTTCTCAGCTTACTTTCTTGTTATCTCAGATGCAGGCTAACAGGTGCCTCTGACTGTTGTCAGAGCTGTGGAACCTCCTTCCGGCAGACAGCTTCCACCTTTGGCCAACATCAGGATTCCAGTCTTTTCCTTTTCCTGCTATGAGATCCCTGTGGAAATTTTGATGTCTTTAGATCCATTGTTTCAATATTCTGAGAGCTAAGAGAAGAGAGACACACGTCTCTTTGGACTACCTTCATTTCTGCCAGGGATCTCATGCTGGGGGAACACAAAGATGAGGCTCTCCTTGTGCCAACCAGGAGACTGTCTCTTGGAAAGAAATTTGTAGTAAGAATTTTGTAATTTTAGTTTCTTTTTTTTTTTAACCAATGCTGACATGTGATTTTATTTTTTATTTTTTTTACATTTTTATTTTATATTAATCACAGGTTATGTACTTTGTATCCCAGCCGTAGCCCCCTCCCGCATCCCCTCTCTATTCCTCCCATCCCTCCTTCATCTTTTCCCTACCCCTTTCCAAGTCCGCTGATAAAACAAAACAAAACAACACACACACACACACACACACACAGAAGTATTATGGGATATGTTTTTTATTTTAATCCCAGCTGTGGAGATATGAGGCTGCTTCACCACAGCTGACCATGATTTGCCTTGTGTTCTTGCAAAGGCATGGTTTTGCCAACTGCAGAGAGTTTCTGTGATTGTGTGGTACTTAGGATTCTGGGAACTTTTCAGAGGATTATATAAATGCTACAGCCTGGATGGGTTGCAGCAGGTTGGTTGTTGGATGCTGTTGGTTGAGGTTTAAGTAGTTGTGTGCAAAGGAAAAACAGTAACAGGAAGAAATTAGATATCATGATGGTAAAGATCAAACTTGCTCCAAGGAGCTCAACGCCCCTAATCAGTGGGAAGTAGCCTAATGAATATGGTACCCCCTTTCCTCTCATCCATTTTTCCTTTCCTATCTAGTTTTCAGGGGTTAAAAGGTTGGAAAAGGGTGGAGAAATGTGATAGAAAAAAAGGAACCCACAAAGTAGCTGGATGTTGGTTAGTAGCTGAATGAGATTTTAACACTATCCTGACAGCTCTTTCAGATCACCTCATAGGAGAGAGCAGAGCTCAGGAGATGAGAATGGGTGGAACCACACTTTGACTAGATTTTGTGGCAGTTTGGGGTAGTTTAACTTTTAAGAGATATTTTGTTCTTCTTTCTTTGGTTCACACTCCCTCTTACCCAGTTTTACTGCATCGCACATTCCCCTCCCCATCACCGACTTTGTTACTTCCCTTTGTTTACTCATTTACTCAGTAAGGGGTATGTGGCAGGTCTGCTGCTTTGTTTGGCAATAGATGAATGAAGAACATGTTATTGCCCAGTTTTTTCCAAGAAGCTTTGGCTGATTGTCCAAGCAAACCAACCCCTGGCATTAGTGGTGGTGCTGAATGCTGCTGATTGAGTTCCTGATGGTTTGCCAAATCTATACACCTTTCTTCAGCCCCATTCCCAGCTCTCCTCCTCCCTCTCTTTGTATTCTGTTCTCTACACCCAGTAAACCTTATGCTACATGTGAGAGAGGAGTGAGAGGAGATAAACAGAGGAAACGCACAGGCAAAGTGAGTGAGAGTGCATTCTAAGAGTGACTTGGAGACTCCAAGGAATCTGGACTCGATGGAGAAAAGTCCATGTTTTAGAAAGGTGACTTTGGAAACAAATGGAAAGATTAAGTCCTAGGGATTCATAGAGGCAATTTTCTTTTTCTTTACACAAGTTTTCCATGTCCAGAGCACTAAGGACCTTGTTAGGCTGGGCTGCTTTAGTGGATATGTTATTCTTGTCAGATATTTTGAAATAAAATTCACCCCAGGAATTTCTTTAAGAATGATTATCCTATAACAATGGAGCAAAGATAGGGGAAAAGTCCAAACAATAATTGGCCCAACCTGAGACCCACCCCACAGTAGAGGGCCAGCCCTGACACTAATCCCAACCTGAGACCCACCGCACAGTAGAGGGCCAGCCCTGACACTAATAATCATGCTCTGCTGTGCTTGAAGATGGGAGCCTAACTTGACTGTCGTCTGGCTCCAGACAACAGCAGACAGACACAGATGCTGGGATTTGCAGAGTTCCATGGGGTGGAACTCTGGGAATTTTGTGGAAGTGTTAGGGGAAAGATGGAAGGACCTGGAGGGGACAGGAACCACAAAAGAAGACCAACAGAGACAACTAACCCAGTCCCATGGGGGCCTTCAGAGACCGGACATCAACCAAGGAGCATACATGATCTGAACCTAGGTCCCTTGTACACATGTAGCCAATGGGAGGCTTGATCTTCAAATGGGGTGCCTGGCAAATGGGGGGGGGCTGCTTCTAACATGGACTCTATTGCCTGCCTTTAGATCACTTCCTCTTGGCAGGGCTACCTTGCCAGGCCTCAGGGGGTGAAGATATGCTCAGTCCTGGTGTGACTTGATATGCTGGGGAAGGTTACTAAGGAGTGGATCCCCTTTTCTGGAGGAAAAGGAAGGGGGGATGGGAAAGGACAGGAAGGAGAAATTGGGAGGAGGGGAGAGAGGGCTCCCTTGAGATGTAAAATAAATAAACTAATATAAAATTTAAAAAAAGAAAAAAGAATGACTATCCTAAACATTTTTTATTGAATCTGTTACATCATTATCATACTTGATTACTATATTTTCTACTACATCAGAAACTGAACAAACATTGCTACAATCATTATTATGCCCATGCATATTGTACTTAGAAAAATACCCAAAGCCCCTGAAATTCCCTACAGAACCAAACAAAGATGGAAAAACAAGTGTAGAATGGGTAATTATCACGTCAATGTTTCTATCATCATTTAGAACTCACATTATTTTTTTCCTGTTACATTTTGTTGCCAATGAAATATTATTAGTTACATTCAATCTCACTGATTATCCCAAAAGGCCATTGATTTTTCCCAAATTGCCCTACAACATTCTGAGAAGCCATCTGTAGGAGTTATCAGAGCTGAAGATGAGTTATAAGGAGATAAATGATCAGACTCTGCTGTCAATACAGGCAAGGCCTGGTAATCTTAGGAAACAGAGCAGTAAGTAACACAGTTTAAAGAGCAGGGAGCTAACCCGGGTATAAATGGCAGCATATGAAAATCTCTGGTTAATACAATCTTGTTGAATTCAACCTATCTGGTTTTTTTTTTTTTTTTTTGCACCTTTTCTAACTCGATAAAAAGCAGGTGATGTGCTCAAAAATTCAAAACAGTTATCTCATGCATGCTCCGCGAAGGCAGCTCAATTGTAAAATTTAACATTATTAGATAAAAGCTAAGTCATAACCCACAAGCTATGGAAAGCCTTTACTGAAAAGGAGCTTTTGAAAACCCTCAGAACATCTGCCCTGAGTTTGTAGAAATGTTCTGGTTTTCATTCATAGCAGAAAGCACAAAGTTGGTTTCTCTCAGTGCTGCAGTAGGCGTGAGACAGAGATGGTGCCAAGAAAAATAGTGGCATGCTTTCCAAGGCTTTGACACTATTCAGGCTTTAAAACCTCTTCCTTTCCTATGGTCTGTCACCGTCCATTTCCCACAGTTTATATGCTATAAGTTTAAAGTCACTACAGATTCTAGATTTGTGCCCAGTTATCTCTTAACCGGAACAACTTACTCCATCTCTACTTTTCAGAGTTAAGTGTTTTTTTTTATTTTAGAATTTATTATATAATCCTACCTATATCAACTAGTCTTTAGAAATGTCCACGTTCTGTTCATTGAAAGGCACAGTGGTGGGCTGGAGAGATGGCTCAGTGGTTAAGAGCACTGGTTGCTCTTTGAGGGGACCCGCATTCAATTTCAAGCACCACATGGTGGCACATACTATCCTTCACTCTTGACCAGGGTATCCAATCACTTTTGTGGACATCAGGCACATATGTGGTGCGCAGACATGCTGTCAACCCCAGAGAGGGAAGAGAAGGATCACAGACCCAAGTAGTTATGGCCAATGTAATTAAAACAAGCAATTAATTAATGCAAGCTTTTAAATTCATGTACATGGGCTGCTTCCGTCTAAGGAAGAGTTCAAGAGGTCAACAATGGATGTGAGAAAGACAAGGTTTTATTATCTCGGGGGACTGGGGGAGAGTTCTTCAAACAGGAAATTAGGCAGGGTTACAAACAACTTTTTGAAAGACATGGTTGCCATTTCCTGGGACAGGTCATACAAAACCATTTGAACTTAAGGTTACAGGTGGAGTACATAGCCCAAACCTTGAGCAACAAGAGGTTTAATCATAAATAGGAATCAACCTAGTTTGTCTCTACTTTAAGATGGATTTTAAGCCAAGAGGGGCTGGGGCTAGTGGTACATGCCTTTAGTCCCAGCACTCGGGAGGCAGAAATAGGTGGATCTCTCTGAGTTCAAGGTCAGCCTGGTCTACAAAGTGAGTAGGACAGCCAGGGCTCTATTCCACAGAGAAACCCTGTCTCAAGGAAAAACAAAACAAAACAAAAACCCAACCAACCAACCAAAAGCCTAAGGTGGAAGCAGGCTGGTTCATCCATACATGCTAGTGAAACTCATATATATATGCTCACTTGAGTTTTTCATCTTAACCATTCTGATGGGTGTAAGGTGAAATTTCAGGATCATTCTGATTTGCATTTCCCTGATGACTAAAGATGTTAAGCATTTCTTTAAGCGGAAATCAGTCTGGCACTTTCTTAGACAATTAGGAATACTACTTTAAGATCCAGCTATACCATTCCTAGGCATATATCCAAAAGATGCCCAAGTATACAACAAGGGCATTTGCTCAACCATGTTTATAGCAGCTTTATTTGTAATAGCCAGAATCTAGAAACAACCCAGGTGTCCCTCAACTGAGGAATGGATACAGAAATTGTGCTACATTTACATAATGCAATACTACTCAGCAATTAAAAACAAGGAAATCATGAAATTTGCCGGCAAATGGTGGGAACTAGAAAGGATCATCCTGAGTGAGGTATCCCAGAAGCAGAAAGACACACATGGTATATACTCATTTATAATTGGATATTAACATGTAATATAGGATAATCATACTAAAATCTGTACACCTAAAGAAGCTAAGCAAGAAAGAGGACCCTGGGTAAGATGCTCAATCCTCATTCAGAAAGGCAAATGGGATGGACATCAGAAGAGGGAGAAAATAGGGAACATGACAGGAGCCACCACAGAGTGCCTCTGAAAGACTCTACCCAGCAGGGCATTGAAGCAGAGGCTGAGACTCATAGTCAAACTTTGGGCAGAGTGTAGGGAATCTTATGAAAGAAGGGGGAGATAGAAAGAGCTGGAGGGGACAGGAGCTCCACAAGGAGAACATTTGGGCACAGTGATCTTTTCTGAGACTGATACTCCAATCAAGGACCATTCATGGATATAACCTAGATAACCTAGAACCCCTGCACATATGTAGCCCATGGCAGTTCAGTGTCCAAGTGGATATCCTAGTAAGGGGAACAGGGAATATCTCCGATATGAACTCAGTGGCTGACTCTTTGATCACCTCCACCTGAGGGGAGTGCAGCCTTACCAGTCCACAGAGAAGACAATGAAGCCAGTCCTGATGAGATCTGACAGACTAGGGTCAGATGGAAGGGAAGTAGGACCTCCCCTATGAGTGGACTAGGGGAGGGGCATGGGAGGAGAAGAGGGAGGGAGGACAGGATTGGAAGGGGACAAGGGAGGGGGATACAGCTGGGATACAAAGTGAATAAATTGTAATAAATTTTAAAAAATTAAAAATTTCTCAAAAAAAAAAAAAAAAGAACAGCTACCAATGTGAGGGTTAAAAGCTACAGGGGGCAAAAACATCAAGATGGGCCCAGATAAGCATGTTCCATGTTTATGGCTTCCATGAGATTCTTTGTAAATGAATGTTTTAAAATGACTTATTTGTGTGTGTGTGCATATGCACATATGTGAGTACAGTTTCTCACGGAAGCAAGAAGATCCCTTAGGCATATGTGGGCCATCCCATGAAGGGGTGGGAAGAACTAGCATTGTTTCAATATCCACACTGTTCCAAAGTGACTTCAGATAGCAAATGCAGCTGGAAATGTAGCTTAGTGGTGGAAGGCTTGCTAAGCTTGCACAAAGCAACACACACACACACACACACACGAACAAGAAGAATGTTGGCAGTCAAAATCAAAGCATTATGGTACTGTCTAGAGACATTGGCCAATAGAATAGGGAATAGAATTCAAGAAAAAAAATATTTATGGCCAACTGATTTTTGACAAAGGCACCAAGAATAGACATGTAGTGGAGAAGAAAATTAATTAATATTGGAAAAACTAGACATTCATAAACTGAAGAGTCATGATTAAAATTCAACTCAAATGGAGAAAGAATTTAGATGTAAGATTTCCAGTCACAAAATTAAGAGAAGAAATCAAAGCAGAAATGTCTCATGATATTGACAGAGGCAATGATTTCTTTTAAAGACTTTATTTTTAATCATATGTTTATGTGTCTATCTTTGTGTGGATATGCACATGTCTCTCTATGTGTACACATGCATCTGTGTCTATGTGTGCGCACGTGTGTGTGTGTGTGTTCGTGTCTAGGAAGGCCAGAAGAGGCATTGGATCTACTGGATCCCCTAGAGCTTCAGTTGTGTGATGCTCAAAGTTGGTGTTTGGAAACTGACCCTGGTCCTTTGCAAGAACGGGACTTGCTCTCAACTGCTGAGCTCTCTCCCCTTCCTACAGACAAAGGATATGACTTCAAAATCATGGTCCACAAAACCAGAATAAATAAAGGGAGAATGTCAACCTACAAAGAATCTACACAGAAAGAAAACCAACAGAACAAATAGACAAGATAAGACTGGGAAAGTTATTTGTGAAATGCATATCTGATAATACTCAAAATACATAAGGTCTTAAAAAACCCTCAATACAAGAAAATAAATAAACTAATAAAAAATAAAGGTAACTTCATATAGACTGAGTGGGTTGCATTTATGTATTTAGAAACACACATGTAACAACAAAGAAATACAGGTCACGAATTTGAGAGAGAGCAAGGAGGGCTACATGGGAAGGATTAGAGGTAGGATGGGGAAGAGGGAAATTATATATTTTAATTTAAAAAATAAACATATATTAAAAAAAAACAAAAGCAAACAAGCCAAAGGAAAACAGGTGTTGATAAAGGTCGGGAATGACCTGTTTCGGAGAATGTAAATCAGTGCAGCTCTTATAAAGCTTCCTCAGAACCTCCTAATGGCTGTTCTACCTCACAATTCCTCTTCTGATTTAGTATGACAAAGGGATAGCTACACACCCATTGTTCCTGCAGCATTACTTACAACAACCAAGATACAGAAGAAATGTAAACATTTATTGTCACCTGATTGGGTTAAAAAAAAGTAGTATTTATTCACAGTGCAACGAAGTTCATCAGTCTTCAAAAGGAGTGGAATCTTTTCATTTGCAACATGGATGGTTCTGAGAAAATTACATAGTAAATAAAATAAACCTGGCAAGGAAAGACAGCACCTCCAATGCAGTCCCATGTAAATGTAGAATGCAAAAATATTGAATTCTGAATGAAGAAGAATGATGATTACGAGCGTCTTTAAGATGTGTTAGGCCACGTCCTAGTTAGGGTTACTATTGCTGTGTTGAAACACCAGGACTGAAAGCAGGTTGGAGAGGAAAGTGTTTGTTTGGCTGACACTTCCACATCACTGAAATTAAGTCAGGACAGCCTACTTTTTTATAGGATCCAGGACCACCAGCCTATCGACAGCTCCATCTATAATTGGTGGGGGCCTTCCTCCAAGCACTAATTAGGAAAATGCCCTACAGCTGGATCTTATGGAGGCATTTTCTCAATTGAGGTTTTCTCAGATAAACTCTAGCTTGTGTCAAGTTGATACAAACCTAGCCAGAACAGGATGTTAGTAAAAAGTTACAAAATTTCAGTCAGGTAAGAGGAATAAATTCAACAAATACATTGTTTAATATGTGGCTGTGATTTATAACAATTTATCCAGGTCTTGAAAATAGCTGAGAAGTAGGTTTTAACAGGTTCTTGCAAAGTAATGTATACTAATTAGCCTGCTATAGCCATCTCATTACATATGACTATTTAAAAACATATTTTCATGATAAATATGTTTCTAATTTTAAATGTAAGTAATTTGAAAATAAATTGCAGAAAAGACAGGAGTACTGAACAAGTTTATAGATGATAAGCTTAATATTGAATTGAGTGACATAATATTGTCTTTATGTTAAAATTTATCATTATGTAAATATAGTTTTCATAACATGAGTTTATTTGATTAGTTATATTTATATAGGAACCTCATTGTTTAGCATAGTTTAGCTTCCATGATACTTTCCTGAGGACCAAATAACTAAACTACTGAATCTTTTTCTTTACCAAGCACTTTTATGCATTCCATGTCAGTGAGCAGAATTTTATCAACAAAAAGGATTGGCTGTAGCTGAGCTTGCTTTACACTTTTTTATTGGTTACATTTTGGGACATCTCATATTTGGAGAGGATGCATTGTGATCACGAGTCCCCTGCTGGCCTCCCCTCTCCCTCCCACCCCCTCTGGACTTCTTTCCAACTAGTCCCTACTCCTACACTCATGTCTCTCTCCTTTCCTCCATTTTCGTTCTTTTCAAATTTTTTTGAAGGCCCCCATACACGCAGTCACAGCTGCTGTGTGATCACAATGACCATATTCCTTTATTAAAAAAAATCCAAAGTGAAAAATAAACTCATTTAATTTGGTTACAAGGGAATTATTACTTAAACTCAACTAAAAGAAAGTGTATACCATTTGAAAATTAGCATGCCGAATGAAAAGACATCATAGTACATTCATGAAACCCTAGAAGAAGTCAGAAAAACTCAAACAGAAATTTGTAAAATCAAGACAGAAAGGTTAAACCAGGTTCTGGTGGTGCATGTCTTTAATCCCAGCACTTGGGAAGCAGAGACGAGCAGATCTCTGTGAATTCTAGGCTTGCCTGGCCTATATAACCAGCTTCAGGACAGCGAGGGCTACAGAGTGAGTGCCCATCTCAAACAAGCAAACACAAACAAACAAGTAAAATTAAACCAGTAACAATATTGTTTATTTAATCCCCTCAAAAATCTCCCATCTCTATTAAGTGGTCACATTCACAAATACGGTTTCTGTAGGTTCAGTAGAGTACCAGGAAACAAAGGATGGTATGAAGATGCAGTTGTGGTCATCTGTGCACGGCCTGGGCTCTTGCTCCATTTATCTGGCTGCCATGTCAAGGTTGCTTAAACACCAACCTAACCCATAAACAGAAAAAGGTTATTTCTGTTTTTACATAGAAGAATGCATCCTTCTCATTCCATATATGTCCAAACTCATTCGTACGAGAAAACATACTTTCCTTGCTGAGCAGAGAATTAAATGCAAATAGTTTTGAGCGTTGGTGTGTGTGAAAAACACTTTGCCAAGATCAAGAAATGACATTCAAAAAGTCAGGCGCAGTGGTCCTCACCTCTCACAAGGCTGAGACCAGAGGATTGCTCTGAATTTGAAACCAGCCTGGTCTACATAGTGAGTGTGAAGCTAGCCTAGGCTACAAGCAAGACCCACCTCAAACAAAATGAAGCCAAACCAAACCAAACCAAACCCAGAAAAGAAAAAGATGCCATTTCCATGGCAGCTGTCACACAGCGGTTGCTGTCTCAGGAGGTGAGCTGTCACTTCAGGAAATGTTAATGTACTCTGAGGTGATACCCCAGCATAGGTCAAACTGTAACTATTTCTACCTATACAGAGATGTATTCAGTCCTTGATACAAACATTTTAATGTTACAGATAACACGACCCACATGAACAGAATCATGTTAATATTTAGTGAGTTAAACCAGAGGCCTTCCAGCCATTGTACTGGTTGACATTTACTTTATTTTTATTTATTTATTTGCTTATTGTCCATTAGTGACAAACGACAATGTGAAGTAGCCTCTGACAAGGGTCTTTGCATGAGTGACTTTATCTATGTGGACAGAACCCTCACAGGTTCATAGGGTGAGTGAAAGGATTTATGAAGCTCTTTGTTATCTTACTGTTCTCTAGAGGCCGCAGTGCCTGTCTGAGCAGTGGTCGTTTAGAATGTCCCTTTCTCTTAATCCTAGTCATTAGTACGTCTTGATGCTGTTTTAAATGTCTGTTAGTCTGATTTCTATGGAGACCTCATTGTAAACCATAATTTGAATTCTCTAGTCATAGAATTGAATTTGAGCATTAACAATTTTCTATTGATCCTGTTTATCTGTTTACTTTTTATCAGTTGTGTGAGCCTTGCTATCGTGGGTCTGTGCAAGTGGGTGCACTTGTGTGTGGAAAGCCAAGACTGATGTCAAGTATCTTTTCTGCATCGCTCTCCATCCTAAAGTGTTTTGAGGCATGGTCTCTCACGGAACCTAAAGCTCAGTGATTTGGCTAGTCTTGTTAGCCAGCGAGCCTCAGGGTGTGCCCATCTCCTCCAGTGCTGGGGTTATAGAGCTGGGCCAGCTGTCCTTTTTCACATGGATTCTGGGGATATGGACTCAGGTGAGTCCTCACACTTTGTTGCCAGCACTTTACCTCCTGAGCCATCTCTCCAGTGTCTTCAGATTTTTATTTCAATTCATTTTGTGAAAAATGGCTTTATGTAACTTTGCTCAGCTGTTCCTTAGATACATATATATGTGTATACGTATATGTATAATGCATATAGATATACATTAACACTAACTTCTATTCATGTAATGTGGGAACTTTAAGAACTTCCTGTGTACACACATGTGCATAATTCCTTAAGTTGTGTGGACATTAACATTTCACAGCATAAGCACTTGTCTTTCTTCTCAGTATAGTGTTGGTGGTTAAGCTCAGAACCTGATACACCCCAGATGAGTGCTCTACCCCTAAGCCACACCCCAGCCCGACACTTTATGGTTTGTAAACTTTCCAAGAGTTCTATCTTCTATTCTTTGTCTCCACTTAAATTTCTCACAGATCATTTTTTGATTGATTTTTTTTTCATGGATGATAATTGTAAAATGTGAATTGGAGCATACTTTGCTTAAGTATAGATAAAAACGTGAACAATGTATGCACTTGAGCAGAAGCCTGTTTCCTCAAGGTGTGGCCAGCATCTATGCCTCTATAGTCTGTATATAGTACACCTTTCCCCTGGAATGGTTCATATTTCAACCATGATTAAGATTTAACGTAAATATCACATCTTCTTATAACCTTCCCAAACCGTCTAGATGAATTTTCTGCCATTTGTAGTGTCTTGTACAATCTTTATCATAGCATGAATTATACAAGTGCTATAAATGCCTGACAGGATCCCTGTAATGTTTCAAAATATTTACAAACCCTGTTTTTCCTTAGCCTTATGGATGTACTATTATTCTTGATAAGCACACACACACACATCTTAGCAAAGGTTGAGTCATATTTACAAAGAGTTGATCTATATCTGAACATAGATACATATTTATAAGCATATACACATATGCATATTCACCTGGACATATATGTCATGCTTTCTTTTCTTTCTAATACTAGGGAGGTTGTCTGTCTCAAAAGGAGTGTGCCTGTTTTATAACAATGAACAAATTCTCACTCACCTCAGTGGGTTATAAATAATCATTTTCCCTTTTAGTGTGCCACTGAATGGCTCCCTTTTTTTATTCCAGAAACTGGAGGATATTTAGACATAGATGTTAGTCCATCAACTTCACAGTCACTGGAATTTTCTGGAAGGAAGAAGGGAATATATGCCAGCCCTGACCTCAAGTGTCTGAGAAACTCTTTTTTTCTTCTTTGTTAATTCATTTATTTACTTCACATCCTGATCAGGAATTCTCCTTCCCCTCCTAGTAGTCCCTCCTCCCTCCCCTTTCCTTCTTTCCCCTCCCCTCCCCTCCCCTCCCCTCTCCTCCCCTCTCCTCCCTCCCCTCTCCTCCCTCCCCTCCCCTTCCCTCCCCTCCCCTCCCCTCCCCTCCCCTCTCCTACCTCCCCTCTCCTCCCTCCCCTCCCCTCCCCTCTCCTCCCTCCCCTCCCCTCCCCTCCCCTACCTCCCCTCT
>CM053761.1:20294983-20313525 GCA_028658305.1 Pachyuromys duprasi
AACTTGGAGGGGGTGGGGAGGAGGGAGATGAGGGAGGGAGAGGGAGGGTGGGAGGGAATGAAGGAGGGGGGCTACACCTGGGATGCAAACTACCTAACCTGTGAGTGATATAAAAATAAATAAATTTATTAAAAAAAAAAGAAAAGACTAAAAATTAGTACCATAGCTAAACACTGGAGACTGGTAGATCGGTAGAATGGAAATTTCCTATTGAAAATGGACACTCACTGTCGCAGATGATCCAAGATTCCTCGGAGGGGCTGGCCTGTCTCTGCCTCCATGGAGACGAGGGGCACTGCCATAAAGTGTCAACTCCTTTTGGACACTGCACATTATCTGTCCACATGAGCCTGGCTTTTGTCCTGTCTGAAGGTGCAGGTTTCACTGTCCCATTGTCTGCACAGCCCAGCTGACGGCACACTACCCCCACAGTGGTCGGAGACATACTCCTTCTACCGATACTGCCCCATGTTCCATTGTAAAACACTTCCAGACGACCTGTGCAGTTATCTCCGTGGGCTTCACTGGTCAGCCTCAGAGACATGAACTCTGGGGGAAAAGAAGAATTGGTGGTTTCACAACTTCTCTGAGGAAAACGCTTTCTCTTTTTCTCTAATGTAGAGACGACTGTAACAGATACACTGTGTCAACTCCTAGTAACTCGTTAGTAACTTCTGAACAAACCTGTAGATCTTAGTAGGATTAGGTTCTACATACCATCTGGCTTTCTAATCTGGAGTTTCCTACTAGCAGATCTCATTTGAAGACTGTCAGTGCTCTAAGACACTTGTGAGATTCAGTCAAAGCCTCCGAGCTTTTTTTCAGTGACACAAGTCTCCCTAAATCACTGTAATTTTAACCCAACAAGTCTTATTCTATTCTTGTGTTTAATTGACATGTAAACTATGTACTTTAGGACTAGGGTGTGAGGTCTCAGTGCAGGTACACCTTGCTTCATGATCAAGTCAATTCTTTGGTGCATGTGTTGGTATGGGGTTTTGGGCAATGCCTTTGGTTCTTAACATTAGACACAGGCACTAAAATCAACATTTTGTGTGCATTAAAATGAAATACTTTCTTTTTTTTGACACACCACTTTGCCGCAGATGCCCCCTAGTGGGTCATTAAATAGGGAAAGGTCTCTTCTGATAGAGACTTGTTTCATTTCACTGCTTTACTGAGTCATACTACTGTTTTCCTTAGCACACTGCAATCAGGGCCGTTTTTTTTTGTTTTGTTTTTTTTGTTTTTTCTGGTTCATGGAGGTCTCTGAAGCTTGTTATGTGTACAAAGCAAGAGCAATGGCCTCTTTGTGTAAAATTTGCCCTACTGGCAAATAAAACCCATTTATGTGCTTTTAAGATGTATTTAAATATTTATTTAAATAGCTCTTTCGTTTGTAAGTGTTACACAGGATTTACTTTTATTCTTTTCGGTCTACCTTATCTGTGTTATAACTATCAAGTGAGCCATCGGATCCAATATCCAGCTCTACAGATATGCTGACATTTTTTGGGGAGAGCCAGGCCTGTTTCTTTGTTTTTCTCTTAACAGTATACTAGCCAACACACGAGACTGTATCAACACTTTGAGCAAATGTTTTGAGGATTCGGACTGCTGGTGGAGTACTGCAGGTTGGTGTTCACTCCCGCGCGCTCCTCAGTCCTTTCCAGTGCGGCTGTGACCAGGAGTTGGGTGCCAGAACTAACCTGAGCAGATAACCCCCGCGTCTTCCTTGTGCCTGCAGTTGTGACGGCCCCAGCCGTGCGATGGGCACTGCCAAATGCGAGATTCCTCCCCACGGCAGCTGACCTCGTCCAGCCAGATATGCCCGGTCCCTTCCCCGAAGTGGGCAGAGCCGGTGGCGTTGACAGCCGCGCCGCAGTCCAGCTGCCTGCACACCACGTCGGCGTCTGTCAGGTCCCAGCTGTCATCACAGACGCTGCCCCAGAACCCCTCGTGGTAGACCTCCACTCTCCCGGCGCAGCGGCCGCCTCCACCTACCAAACGGAGCTGGCCGCTTGCTGGAAAGAGAAATGAAGGGAACGATGGGGCGCGCCTCCCGAGGCTCGAGGCCGTGCTAGTGGGTCGACCACAGATTCTCACCTATGCAGGGGACCCCGCTTTCTTCTGGGACGGGAGAGCTCGCTGTTTGGACCGAAGAGGATGAGTTACACGGCAACAGAGTCTGGGACCGATTTCCTGGAAAAGCCGAGAATTTGGCATGTCAGACACAAAGGGTGAAGAGCGAGTTCTGCAGGTGAGCTGCTCACAGCATAGCACAGAAGGAGGAAGGTGGCTGTCGTGGGCCACGTCATAGCTGCTTTGGCGGCTATTTGAAATGCAAGTCTCAGCACAGGAAGACAGGTTTTTTCCAGGCCTTCCCTTGGAGACAGGGAAGGATTTGCAAGTCCATTGCCTTTTGTTTAGTGACAGCAGGTGGGAGAGCTAGTTTGAAGTCTCAACTCTGCCTCACTTCCTTGTAAAAATTAACCCTTTGTGTAAACTGTTTGTATAAATAAACAAGGCTGGCTGGCTTCGTGGCTTTTTTTTCGGGTAAAGAGCGTATTGACGCTATAGGGCTCATTGGAGCCACGAGCAAGCGGCCAGAAGCCTCTCGGAACATAATTACGTGTAGTGTACATTATTAATTTCAATCCTCACTCCTGACTCAGAACCCCGTTCTGCTCTGCTGGCGGGCTCCCGCAGAGGTGGCACCCACGCCCAGGAGCTGCAGGCCTCTGATGAGGAGGCCTCCTCCCAGGGCCCTGTGGTCTCAGGATGCCCTTCTGTACCAACAGGGAGGACAACGGATGGACCTCTTGGAAACGAAGCAGGCGCTCTGAAAAAGCCAGGGGTTCTCCCCCAAGGGGAGGCGAACACGAGATATCCCGCCTATCACATAGTCACACTATGATTTTTTAAACAGCAGCGGAACTACAGCGATGAAGCAGCAACGGAAAAAACTCCACGGTGGGTGGAAGGTTCGTTTGCCACATGAGGGTCGAAGCATAAAAGGTCGAAGCACCAGGGAGGTTGAGAACCACCTCAGAAAGCAGCAATAAGGTTGATGAAAATTAAGCCCACTTACTCCCTAGTAAGACAAATGAAATCACCACCCTAACTCACGTCTCACGAACCCCCAAGACAGACCGTTTCCTTTTCCTTTGCTTCGTCCCGGATGCAGGCCCACCTGCTTCTAAAACACACCACCGTGGAGGGGCCCGTCGATGGCTCTGCCCTTCACCCCCTCACCTGAGCATATCACAGAAGCCACTTGCCCTTCGGAACACGGGGGCGCGCCCAGAGCCGTCACGAGGCAATCCCCGACGTGCTGCTCAGTGCCAGTGCAGTGAAACATGTGCCTCCAGACCTGATCGGCTCCTTTCCCAAAACGTGCTCCTCCCGGGGCAGAAAGGGCGACTCCGCATCCGAGCTGGTGACACAAGACATGGGCATCTTCGATGTCCCAGTGAGAGTCGCAGAGGGGCCTCCACGCTCCAAGCACCTTGAGTTCCACTCTCCCCTGACAGGAGGACTTGCCCCCCGCCAGGCGGATTTCTGTGAATCCTGAAAAGAGACGGGGGCAAGGGGGGGGTGCTTCAGAGAAGACATCCGGGACTCCCTAACCCTGTCTCCTTCACAGCCCAGGAGTAAATTAAAGACTTTTCTTCTGTGTCTTACGTGAGCAGACTAGGCTGACATCCCTGCTGTGGCTACAAGTTCCTTCCAGAGGGGGCGCCACTGAACACAGCGAAAGATGGGACTCATCCCCAGTACACTGGAATTCTTCCGTCCAGATCGGTCCACTGCCTTCTCCAAAATGTGCTCCCCCGAGGATGGAGACCACTGTTCCGCACTGTAATTCTCTGCACACCACTCCGGCAGCTTCCAGAGACAAGTCAAAATCACAGACGGAGCCCCACACGTCACCATGTTTTACTTCCACGCGACCAGAGCACGGAATTTCCCCTCCAACCAGTCTGGGTTCCCTGTGACCTGAAAAGTAACAGCATTTCTGTGAGAAGTACAATTTCTGCATTTTCACTCATGATGGGGCTAGGAGCCGGGGTCCTCTTCGATTTTCCACACTGCACCACCTGGATTTTCTGTCTGTTCTGAGCAGAACAAATTGTGGATCTCACAATTCTCGTTGGACCCGTCCTTCTAAGAAAATTCTAGAGCTTTGCGTTTTGGAGAAGACCAAGATTAGCATTGCTTTTTTTTCCTTCTAGTATTTTACTTCTGTTTGTTCATTTGGATTCCTTCAGTCAGCCCAGCACTTGCTGCAGGCTGAAGTCTGACCAACCTCATCAACAACCGCACATAGGTTTTCAACGTATTTCCGTGTTGAAGACCGAACCGACACCAGACATTTACGAGTGGAACACTTGGTATCTGTGACTTTCCTGTCCTCTTCCCATTTCTTTATGACGGGGCTTTACCCCAGGGCTTCGCAGGCAAACAGACCTGTGCGTGTTCTGCCGCCCTCTGTGCCCACCTGTGCTGCCAACCGGAAGGGAAGCACTATGTCAGGCTCCTGGATCTGGTGCCTCCAGGACCAAGAGAGAAAACAAACCCGTGTGTCACGCAGTGTAGCTGGGCCTTAGAAGGTAACAAAAGAGATGCCAGGCAACAAGAAATGGAAGTCAGATTGGGTTGTGCCCCTTGTCAGGCCAAGAGACTTAGCCACCAAGACAAGTGAGGACTTCCTTTAACACCATTTGAGCTTCGTGAAAACACGAACTGCTTCAAATTCACTTTTTAAAACAACAACAACAAAAACCAAACAGAAGGGCATTTGAGGTTGGCTCTTCTAAAGAGCATTCGTCCCCACAGATGCCTATGGAAACCTTTGATGCTGCCCTTGGCATGGTACAAATGGACAAATAGCCCTTAAGCCCTTGAAGTGTTCATACTCTCATTGTCTTCTTAAGATCATATGTCTTTTCCCTTATACTAAAACATCTCTGAAAATGTTCTAGATGTGACTCCTTTCTGCATTAGAAACACAAATAGAAGGTCTCAGCATGCCAGAATTTCACCATTAAAATGAATTCCTATCCAAATATGAGATGAAGAACCCACTGATTTCTAAATGCAGATCAAATTTAAAGCAAACAATGCTATACACAAATAATTGATATTTGAACTGTAAAGTCCTCAGCTTCTTGTTGAGTTGGGGGAGCACCCCCCCCCATCTAAGATGTCACTGGCATCTTGGACAGCCCTTAATTTTCTGAGATCAAGGCCAAACTAGGCTTATTCTCATGTAGCCATTTCAAATGAAATAAAGCACAACTAGAGGAAAGCAAAACCAAAGTTAACTGTGCTTTTTTTCTTGGTTAAAATGTGTTACATGCTTGAAAACAAACCCTTTCTCTTTGCTCAAACAAACATTCTCTTTGTTCCCCAATCCTAAAACATTTGACTCTAAGTCTGAACAGAAAATCTTTCACCCAAACTTGGGGACTCTATTTTTTCAGCCCTGATTTTGTGAATCTATTAGCTTATGTTCACAGCTTGTTTTCTTTAGATCACTCATTTTGTGTATATGGTCAGAATACTGGAGTCTTAGCTTTTGAAGGGACTTTTCTGTCCAACAATCATACCTCTTCATTAATTTTTATATAAGAGACATTAAGTACAATTTTGTGAATGGATTTGGTTTTGATTAGCAAGTTAAGTTTTCATTTGCCAAAGTAACTAAATCAGCATTTATTCTCTCTCTAAAAAACCCTAATGAAGAACAAGTGTAAGAACAGTGAGTAAGGACTTTCTCCTTTTGTTCCCTGACAAAGTATATAATAAGCACAAACAAGGATGAATAATCATTGCTTGAAACACCTCGAGCGTCTTGTCTCTCAGCTGGGTTGGTCATAAAATGCACTCAAAGCAGAAGATGAAGTTAGTCCTCTGTAAGAAAAGCAGCAAGCCTAGCAGCAAAGCAGCCTTCTGGTCTTTTGCTCTCATTCAGTCATAAGGTTTCAAATGGCTTTAAGTCTGAGACCAACAATGGCAGGCAGAGGCTAGCATCCGCACCGATCAAGGCATGGTTTGACCTCAGCTTTGGATAACAGTCTCTCGCTAACTTTGAGAATAGCTGTGATTAGCCTCATGTGTGCACTGTGGCACCCAGCTCTTTCTGTGTGCTGTTGGTCTGCACTGGGGTCCTTATTAAGTGTGTGGTAAGTGCTTTACCTACTGATCCAGCTCCCCAGACCCCCAATACATTGTTAGTTGAAGGAGAATTCACAGTCTGTCAATATATCACTTATACATAATACAGACACATAACAATCTGTGTCAAGTACATTACTGCTTTCGGAAAAACAGTGCCATCAGGTTTATTTTAGAAATAAACCCCAGAGGGTTTTTGGCTCAGAGGTTAAGAGCACTGGCTGCTCTTCCAGAGGTCCTGAGTTCAATTCCCAGCAACCACATGGTGGCTCATAACCATCTATAATGAGATCTGGTGCCCTCTTTTGGTGTGCAGGCATGTGTGTAGGCAGAACACTGTATAAACAGCAAATAAATAAATCTTTAACAAATTTTTGAAAGGAAGAGGTTTAAAGAAAATCCCAGTTCTGTGATTAGTTTAGGCAACGCACCTGCATATCCTCATTCATAAGGTTGAAGGAAAAGCATAAAAAGTAAACCACAACCATGGTATCTATAGTGTCTTTGGCATTAAGTTGCTTCTTAACAAATGAATTGAAGGTCTCACCTGAACAGATAACTTGGGCTGCTTCGAAGTGATCACAGGAAAGGCCTCCCCACTGCCAGTTTCTGCATTGCCAAAGAGAAGTTTCATTCCCAGTACAAGTGCCAGGAAAGAGCCATGTATTTGCCTCCTTGTATTTGGAGTAGATGCTAGAATGCGTTTGAAGTGCGGTTCCACATCCAAGCTGTCTACAAAGGATGTCAGCCTCTATCAGAGTCCAGCCCCGGCTACACACCTTCCCTGTCAGCTTCTGGATCTCCACCTCTACCATCCCGGCACAGCGGCTGCTTCCACCTACAAGTCTCAGCTCCAGATCTGATCCGTCTGCAGAAGAAACAGAAGCAGAGGCTGAGGGAGCCTGGGGAGGGCAGCTCTGGAAAGCCTGTATTCCCTCCTTCATAGACACCGAGACCCTGGACTCTGTGGCTTTCCCAGTGCCTCTTGCTTGCTTGTTTCTTGGCATTAGTGAGGATCAAACTGAGGCCCCTTCAAAAACTAGAGAAGGGTTGTGTGCCTGGTGCCTCACTATATTTTTGTTACCAGTTCTGAGATGGTGTCTCAGTAAGTTGCCCAGAACGTATTTGAATTTTCCATCCTCTGTCCTTGTCTCTCTCCCAAGCGGCTTGGATTACAGGCCTGTGCCACCATACCCAATTTTGGCTTATGTTTTTACTGAGGTTTTAATAAACAAATGCAAACTGTGAATTCTATTATAAATGGAATATAGTTCTTAAGGACTAAAAATATTAGTTACACAGACACACACAGACATACCATTCATCATAGTCTCTTAAATAAGAAGTCTCTGAACTACACATAGACATAGACACCAAACAGTACTCCTAACAACAGAGAATGGAGCCAAGCATCCCTTCTACAAAGAACGTGTCAGATCTTTCACAGCAATGAAGGAATTCCCAAGAATGCGTTCATTATTCCCACCGCTCGCAGCTCGCACCCATCTCTATTTCTAATGAACACAGGTTTCCCCTCTTTGCCTTCTTTTTCATTCTAACTTACCAGAGCACGTCACGCCAGCGTCTTCTCGGTGATGACAGTAATGCTTTCCCCACTCCTGGTGTTTGCAGTCCCAAAGAGCTGCTTCGTGTCCTTTACAGGAAATGCTGTCAAGCCAAATTGGTCCAGACCCCTCGCTGGCATTAACTCGACCAATGGCAGTGACGGTGGTTGGACATTCCAGCTGCTTGCACACCACAGAAGCGTCATGAGTGTCCCAGCTATCATCACACACAGTCCCCCATTCCTCTTGGAATCTCACTTCCAATCTTCCCGAACATCTGGACACTCCATCCACCAGTCTGAGGCTCAGATCTGCCCCCACTGCAATGGCAGCAAATAACAAGTCAGTGAAAGAGAAACAAGGATAAGGTGACGAAGAACCTGCTCTAGCTGAGCTGGAGGGGGCGGTGGAGGGATAGATAGAGGCAGCCGTTCCATAGCTCCATTGCATGTCGCTATGGATATAGAAGGAGAACACTGGGCAAGGACTTTTTAGCACAGAGTAGTTTCTTTGGGAAGCGTCTCAGAGATTTGTCAAGAGTCAGTTTTGCGCCTGTTTGGTCACCACAACTGGTGTTAGAACTTGCTCTGTCTTGTTAAAGTACATCTGCCTGTGTTTAGGTTTTTCACCTCTTACTCCAGTTCAGGTAAATATCTAGCATCCGCTTTCACTGTTAACTACATGATCTGTCTCTACTGCCCAGCCTGTGCTGTGCACCTGGCCCTTTGTGAGTGCCTGTGGGGGTTGGAGTAAGGATGTTCCTCCATAGGCTGAGGTGTTTGAACACTGCCTGGCATTTGCCCCAGTTAGTGGCACTGTTTTGGGAGATTGAGAAGTTGTGGTCTTATTGCCACTTTGCTTTGTTCTTGCCTTTTATGATGTGGGTGCTCAGCTTGCTGTTCCTGTCACCAAGTCTCCCTGTTGAGCTTCCTTCCCCACTGTAACCATGATGGAAACCCAGATAACCAGGAATTCCTTCTACAAATTGCCTTGATCATGGTGTTTTACCACAACAATGGAGAAATAACTACTAGAACAACCTCCTAGCTTACAGGCAGGACAGAGGGGAAGGAACTGAGCAGCCCACTCCTGAATTAACACCTCTTAAAGAACCCTCCTTGCTTCCGAATGAAATCCTGTGATAAGCACAAGCCTGCAGCCTGGGTCCCTGTCTAAACGTTACAGTCACCGGGCTGAAGCAGTGCTTGCTCATGGATAGCCTGCGCCTTTGGGAGGTGCCGATGTGTTCACACTGTCATTTTTATCACATAATTCTGCGGATTTGACCTAATGGTTTGGGAATGTGGCTAGGGTTAGGTCAATGTGGCTAAAAAGGAGGAGGATGACCATGGTGGTTTGTTTTTAAACCAATCTCAGAAAGACAAATAGTAAATGTTATTTCTGTTCTGGTTCATAGATTTTTAGATAGATATATACAATTATATGTTTGTGATATTTCTATATTTGTATCCCAATCTTCTGTCTATCTATCTATCTATCTATCTATCTATCTATCTATCTATCTATCTATCTATCTATCTATCTATCTATCTATCTTCTATATCATCTATCTACTTATGTTGAAATGATGTGAAAGTAGAAATAAAATGGTCTAAAAGGACAGCAAGTACTAACAGGAGGGAGAAAGACAAGGAAAGGGTAAGGGGGTTCTGAGGTGTGAATGTGCTCAGAATATAATATTCACCTGTACAAAAGCTTTAGAAGATTCACTACCAACCCCTTTCCCCACTCTGCCCCTCCCCTGCTTACCCCTTTCTTTCTCAATTTTCCTCTTTTCACCCCTCCACCTCAGCCCCCTGCCCCTCTTTACCCCATCTTCAGCCCCCATCAAACTTTCCCAAAACACTCTTCTTAGGATGGAACTGAATTTCATTATTTATAATTTTTCCTGTAACTGTTAGTTGTTTGTTTATCTTAAAAATTTTTTGCATGTATAATGTGTGTTCCTGAGCATGCATATATATATGTATATATATGTACATATATATATATATATATATACATACACACACACATATGCACCATGTATGTGCAGTGCCCTTGGAGATTAGGGGGAGGGAGCAGATTTTATGGAACTGGAGTTAACAAGGCAGTTGTGAGTCACCGTGTGGGTCCCGAGAGCTGAATCCCAGTCGTCTTCTCCAAGAGTGGTGAGGACTCTCTTAGTTACTGAGCTATCTCTCCAGCACCAACCTGGCCCCCACACCGATTTTAATTTTCTGATTTCAGTTAGCGAACCCACAAACATTAAAGTTGGGACCCCAAGTGAGACAATAATGAGACAGAGGCTGACTACATTATGCTTTCAAGGACGTGGGCTTACAGTTCTGCTGCCATTTTCTTTACGGTTCTGGTCCGTTTTTTTTCCGTCTGTCACAGAGATCAGAAAGCCTGGCGCCGTCCTTACCTAAGCAGATCACTCCCACGTCCTCCCCGTGGTCACAGTTATGCTTTCCCCAGCCTCGGTGCTTGCAATCCCAGAGAGCCGACTCATTTCCACTGCACGTCACGTCGTCAAGCCAGATCGGTCCAGAACCAGCTCCAGATTTAGCTGATCCAGAGAAACTGATGGCACTTCCACATCCGAGCTGTCTACAAATCACGGAAGCGTGGTCTTTGCTGAAGTTGTCATCACACACTGTCCCCCACTTTCCCTGGAACTTAATCTCCACTCTTCCCATACACCTGTTGCCCCCGTTCACCAGCTTCATCTCCACATCGGATCCATCTAGAGAAAAGACCAAGGTTAGGAAGCGAAATTCATTCAGAAGCAATGAATTATTTCGGGTTTCGTGGATACTTGGAATTTGATGCTACTCTTAAAAATTAGCGTTTGGGATTCAGATTCTGCCTATCTCCACATACCAAAGAATTTTGACATGTTAAAATCCAATGAACAATAACTATTTTCTTCTACATCTCCTCTCCAGGGAAATTGTGTTATGGATCAGAACACTCTTTGGTATAGAAACGATCAATATTGCTCATTCTTCACTTAAAAAAAAAGAAAAGAAAGAAAGCAGAAAAATGAAAATTGGCCTTCTAATCAAGTTGTTGAAAATGAGAAAATAATCATTTACCAAATACTTAGATTCCTTATTTTAACCTCTTCATAGTAAAAGAATTCTAAGAATGGATAATTGATGTTGAATTTGAAATTAGAAATCAAGAAAAATATTCAAATGCCTAAATAAACACAACTTTCAAAACACTGTGTGCTATCAAGCATTTACTATCATTTTTAACAATTTTTTTTCTTCCTTCCTTCCTTTCTTTCTTTCCTTCTTTCTTCAACAAGATTTGTTCCTCATGACATGAGTTTCTGTAAGGAGTAAAAGAAGGGAGACTGAAATCTGGGGACACTGGGGAGGTGCAGCTGGACAAAATGTTTATTTCTTGAACAGGAAATCAAATTTTATGAGCTCTAAACTCCAACCAAAGACCCCAACTTGGCAAGGCTCATTTTTCATTGTGGACAATTAATAATAATAATTGATAACAAATAGAGGTCACAATCAAAGTACGCATAGACGCATCACACTCCATATTATTGAGTCCTTACAAGCTTAGACACTATGTGCTATCATCCTTTAGTCCACTTCATGGATCAGCATGAGGCTCAGTAGCTGGATATGAGCGCCTAGAAAGACAGCAAAGCCAAGACATGAGTGGTGCAGAGGCTGGGGAAGTGGCCTGGCATGAGATTTGTGTTGATTAGTATATAAAGAAGTGGACTTCCTAAAGACTCAGTAGGAATTAGGGTGAAGGATCTCACAAATACAGAGAGCAGATTCCTACAAAACCAGCCAGTTCTCGAGTGGCTGTCGGCTCTTTTTCTCTTATTCAGTTCTGGTTGGATCTTTAGGTTTATAAACTACAAACAGGAAGTTCTAGCATCATTCTTCGTTATGAAAGAAAGTGAGAGCAGAAGGTGCCATCCTTAAGCCAGAGCTGAATATCAATCCCATATACAGGTAAGAGCCTGGAAAGATTTCTTAGCAGTTTTGAAACTTGTTGTAAATGCTGTGCTTGTTATCCCCTCATAGAGATTAATAATAAAATAAGTGAGGAGGAGGAGATGAAGATGGCTGACTCCACATGGCAATGAAAAGTGGGGGTCCATGAGGAAACTAACATTTTCCACAAGTGTTATATACCAGACAGTATGCAGAGAGCTTTGTACATGTCTTATTATTGAGTTATCAGAAGCTTAGAGAGTATTTAATTTGCATGAAATCATAGCATCAGTGAATGACTGTGCTAGACTTCAGACCAGCATTATCTCCAAGAGACAGACACTGTGAACTAAATCAGAAATACACGCATGGGATTTGCTCCGACGTAGGCAAGTCTTACCTGAGCAGGTGACTCCAGCATCTTGTTCGTGGGTACAGTTATGCTTTCCCCACCCGTCATGTTTGCAGTCCCAAAGGAGAGACTCATTCCCTGTGCAGGAAACCTTATCCATCCAGATGTCCCCAGAGCCTGCACTGAAGTTAGCCCATCCTAGGGCTTTGATAGAAGTTGGGCATCCTAGCTGCTGGCAAACCACGGAAACCTCATTCATGTCCCAGCCGTTGCGGCACACTGTTCCCCACTTCTCATGGATCTTAACTTCTACTCTCCCACTGCAGTTGTTTTCACCGCCAGCTAGTCTAAGTTCCTTTTTCATTCCTCCTGCAACAACAAGTTCAGACAGCAGACAGCGGTCAGATAGAGTCCAGAGAGCATGCTGCGTCTTTAGGTATCTTAGATATGATTTAGAGCCAGAGTTGAGGCCCATCCTGAGCCCGCTGTGGTACAATGGGAGAGTGCTATTTCACAGAGTCCAGAGAGAATGGTTAGCACCACAGGCTTCCAGTGGAACAAAGACAAAACCAGGAGAGCTGACAGCACAGTGCGGTATGGGATTTTAATTGTATGGCTTGGTGTCTTAACGGTGCCAATTGATAGCATCTAAAATAAAACACACAGGGTGCTACAGGATGAACTGCGCATGTTTCTCCCTACCATAAAGGCAATAGAAATAAAACTGATAGTGATTTGTGGGGATGAAAAAACCAGTTGAAGGGCATTAAACACCATTTCGCACATTTATGTAAAATTGCATGGATTTGTACACGTTGTAGTTGAAGTCTGCTAAAACTGGTCTTTAAAAATGGAAATCAAGAGAGTTCTTTCCCTATTATCTTCCATCACAAAATAAACATTTCCCTCCCTCCTTTCTTTAGACTATCTCAGCTGCTTTTTTTTTTTTTTTTTTTTAATGTTGGCTTCATCCAGGAACCCAGTGGGCCTAGGAGCCAGACCTCCTGCAATACATTTTTGAAAAAAATAAAGTATAGGCTTTGGATTTAACAACATGTTCTTGGGACTCCCTTCTCTCCCAGTAGCTCAGAGCTTTCTTCCCCCGCCCCTTTTTCTTTCAGTCTATCATACACTGCTTTCAGCCTTTATGTAACATGAGATTGCTTTGCATAAGGGAAGACAATGCTAGTAATTTTGTGTCTCCTGGTTAAAATATTATTGTGTGCTTTTACTATCTGGTTCTTCAGATCCTTGGAGGATGGAGTTTTAGATGGCTACTTAACATACAGGGGAATTGTGGTTTTGTTTGACAATTTATGTCACAGTACTCACCAGGAGAATCAGTGACAGCAGAGACATTGAAAAGAGAGACCACAGCCATGATGAAGAAACCTATATGGACAAATCTTTTATAACCTGTGAAATAAAGGGCAGAAGTGAAGCTTACTAACAAAAGATAAAAGGCTCAGGGTTTGAAGTCTGACAAAGACTAAACCACTAAAAAGGAAGACCCTTCCTTCAAAATGGAAAGCAAATGGGAAAGGTATAGATCCAGAATCAGAGCATCAGTAAGAACATCTGCCTAAATGCAGCCAGGAGTGGGGATTTGTGAGAACGCAGGGTGTGGAAGCAAAGTTTAAAGACAAGTCTTAAACCTGCAAGGTTGAGAGAGACAGCAATAAAACTAGGTGTGGAACACATTCTCTGCATACTACATGGCAAGTTTCTGAGCTTTCTGACCTTCTACCTTCTCAGCATCAATTAGACTTGCCCCCAAACCCCTGTCTACCTGGTCCACACAGTTAGAGGATAAGCTTCATGAGAGAATAGCTGGTATTTCTCATGTTCGTGACTGTCTCACCAACAGTACCTGCTAAAGAGCATTCTCAACAGTGACAGTCTACCTGGCATCCCAAATCCCCAAATGCTAATTTTACCATCTCCACACACAACCTAAAGCACATTTAGTGCTGTTATGGATCTTAGCTCCATAGTGACCACAACTCAACCCTCCTAGAAAACTGCAGAATGATTTTAGCTGGTTCATGAGCATGATGAAGTAGAGTTTTGCACCGAGTTGGTTTTCCAAATTTCCTGCTAGAAATCAACTTTCAATCACTATTGATTCCTTCTCAGGACAGTTCTGCTTTCTTCAGGTCCTGACTTGATTTCACCTCAGTAATTTTTATAAAATTAATGCAAACACTACCCTCTTCTTCACTATTTCAGTTTGGGATGTATGGCTGTGGAAAAGCACTTCCATAAGACTTGAATGCCCATTTCTATTCCTTGCTCTCCTGTGCCAATCATGGCCACTTGCTGTCAGAACATCTCTTAACTCCACTAAAGGATAAATATAAAAGAGACCCTTTTACCAGGAGGTCCATTGTCTAGAAGAACCATTCTGTGCCTGCCCATTCCAAAGTTTGATGATTTTGGTGGCTCTCGGGTCTTCATGGACACGTTCTCTGTGGAAAGTGGACGGCCACCGAGGGAAATAATCATCTCACTCCAGAATGAGGGAGGAGTCAACCTTAAAGGGAGAGTCATCGCCTTCCCCTTCCCACTTTCGGACATAAAACAACCAAAGGAAAATTTAACATTTTCCATAGGTTTACAAAACAAACAAACAAACAAAAACCATGTTGCTTTTGGTTGAATATTTTAATTGATTGATTGATTAATCTGCCCCCAGAGGCATGGCAGGTGTGGTTGCTGTGTGTGGCAGAGAGGAGAGAGGCTATGTCTACGGGCAGTGTTCTGACCTGTGAACATCTGAATGGTTACTATCCTAACACTCCCTTATAAAGCAAGCCTGCAACCACCATCAGTTTGCTGTACAGGGTTCCAGGGTGGGGATTGAGCCAGAGACTAGAAGAACCCTGACCAGGACTGGGTTCTGGGTAGAAGTGAGAGAGATGACTCTCACATGGGCCCATGGAGCCTGGACAGGGAGCTAGCCTGAAATGACCACCAGTCCATGGCAGTGCAGGCCTGGGATCGGATGACACCCGAGATGACCCCTGCCCTTTGCCATAATGCACGAGCAGGTCATAGCCTTCTTGATACCACTCCTGAGACAACCCCAGAGATTCAGAGATCCTGGGCATCTCTAGGAGGAGCAAATAAGTGGTGGAGAAATGGAAGAGAAAGAGAAACAGAAGGATGTGGGCACAGTGAAGACAGGCGGGACTGGAGGCTTGAGGGTGCAAGGAATAGCCTGCTGTGAGTGGCCTGTGATGCCCCCTGGGACTATGGTGGGGTCCTGGACTGTGCTGCCTCCAGGAGCCATGTCTGTGTCAGTGGGGTCTGTTACCACCAAAGCCCAGGTAGATGTCACTACTCTGTGCTGGTGCCGGGGACACGTTGGTGTCTGAGGCTGTGCAGAACTGGCCCCACCCCTCACCTGGGCATCACGGGAGAGCTGACCTTGGGGAACTGAGAGCAGGAGAGCCGACCCTACCCCTAACCAGCTGCCATACTCAGAAGAGCTACCCATCACAGTGCAGGAGTTGTGGGTGAGCCAGCCCTGAGGGTCTGAGCATGGGAGAGCTGGCCCTGACACTTGTCTCCTGTGTGGTGGCATGAACCGGAGAGAAATACCCTCCTGCCTCCTCACCTGGGCAGCACAGTAGAGCTGCCCCTGGATGTGGGGGTTGCAAGTGAGCCAGTCCCAGGAGTATGAACAGGGGAGTTCCAGTCCTCCGGCCTCTTGTCCTGGAGATCTAACATGGAGCCTTGTAGATATCAGGCAAGTGTTTACTGTTGCGCTAGTCCCCCTGCCCTGGAGTTTTGTTTTTGACAAATATGTTAAGCACACACATGAAACGACAATAACGGTGACATGCTTAAACTACATGAAAACACTAAAACACTCAAAAGAGGGCACTTTGCTATTATTTGCACCTTTGCCCTTACTTCCAGAGCTGAGTCCGTCTACTGGGTGGTCATGTGCATGTGGCACACAGGCAGCCTTCATACCACCGATCTAATGGATGGGACACAGCAATCGATTGGTCAGGAGTGGAACAGCTCCACAAAGGAAGAGTCAAGGGCGTACAGTGTAGCACTCAGAGTGGCCTGGGACTCACTATGTCATCACTCCAGTCAGAGACCTTGTCCTTGAAAATGTTTCACGTATTTCAGAGATGTCTTTACTCAGACACTAAAGTTGCCAGCTATGGACAATCTCTCTTAACATACATGTTGGATACAAGACATCTTTAACCGCCCTTCCTTTGATATTGATTTATACTACATTTTGTAACCCCCTTTTAAAAATTTCCTGGGAATATTTATTATGGCCATGTTTAATGGAGATTATGGATTTACCCATTACTTCCCTCCTCACATCACTCAGTGTTGTGGTTCCTTAGAGAAGAGTTTCCACCACAACCATGCTTTCACCTTGGTCAAATACATTACCAAACTAGAATGGGCACATTCTCCTCCAAATAATGGCCCAAGTTACATGTCCACAAACAACTTAAATAGCTTTCCTTATTTCCTCCTCTGCCCATTCTCTCTGATGAAACCATACCCCAGTTCACACTGTTCATATTAGGATTTCTCATAATTGGCAGTCCACCAGAAACTTGTTAATTTATGTCAACCCAAGAACTCTGGGCAAACGAATAGCATTTAGTCCTATCATTAGGGCTGTTCACAGACACAGAAGGTAGCAACATTGTGAGCACAGGTGCTTCCACTAAAAGCACAATTGTCGACTAGCACCTGGTCGCCTTTTCAAGTCATGTTCAACGGCTGAATAATGTGTTATTTTTAATGCAACAAGCACACAACTAGTCTAAATGGCCAGAGATAATAGATTGATCCTTACTTGTCTTCTAGCCACGGAAAGATGGGTTTGCACTATTCTGGATACCTCATGCTGTGTGTATATTAATCTGAACAAATACAGGAATAGCCATGAGATATAAGTCAAACAACAAAGATTCTTGTCAATCACAGTCTTCCAACAGAATTTCTTAAATTCAGAGGCAGCTCACTCTTCCTGTGTCCACTGCTGACATAGGGTAATTGGTTGAAGAATGGGTTCTGAATACTCAACATCTGCCTAATAAAACTTTTCTTTAGCTGGGAGTGATGAGGACATGCCTTAAATCCTCCAAAGGAGGCAGAAACAGGTGGATATCTTTAAGTTTGAGGTCAGCCTGGTCTACAAAGCAAGTCAGGACAGCACAGCCAGGACTCCGTTACACAGAGAAACCCTGTTTCAAAAAACAAATAAAAAAGACTTCTCATTATCACCACTATCAAAGTTGGCATCAAATGGCCAAACCAAGATGTCTTACTTGCCTTGAGCATTGGCAAACTATGTAGCAAACTTTACTCAACTCAATTAGTACTGTTGAAGTTGAGGCATCATGGGATGAATTTCACTGAGTATTTAGCAATTTTTTCTTTTCTTGACAAATTAGTGCCCTGCTTGTAATCACAGCACAGTGGGCAGACACAGCTGAGCCCCTGGGTAAGCTGGTTCAGTGAGTGTAAGAGATTCTGCCTCAAGGTGAAGAGATCGAGGAAGACACCCAATACCATTCTCAGAGGTCCACATGCAATGAACACACACACACACACACACACGCACGCACACACACACACACACACACACACACACCTACACACATGTACTTGTAAACATGCACACATGCCACAAGCTCATATCTGAAAAAAAATTAAAAACTAAATTCAATGAAAAGGCAGAAAGAAATAACCAGAGAAGAGTGTCTTCAGCAGAATGGCAGAGCAGGAGTCCTTTGGTGTCTCCTGGATCCACAGAAATCTGTCCTGAATCTGCCAAGAGGCAAGATTATCACCCCAAATATCCCATAAATTTGGATGCAAGCTTTGGCACTCTTTCTGCCAGCAAGATGAGTGATTCTGCTTGAATCACTCCACGAACCACACGGAGCTTTCTTTCGAACTTCCCTGAATCCGTCATTTCCATAGTGGTTCCCTCATCACTGTGAGGTTCTTCTGAGCTGACTTGTTCTGATAGGTAGGCTCACCAGGGATCAGTTACAAATAGAGAATGCAGGTGAGGCTCTCAGCAGCTACAACATCCTGAGACTTAGCTATGGTGTGGCAGTTGTCTGCTTAGCATTCAGGACAGGCTTTCTGTGGAAGGATGGTGATAGAAGAAGCCGGGCTGTGCAGTATGGAATGAATATTTACACATTTCATGTTCAAATGTCTTTGTATGGCCAAAAAAATAAAGAACATTAAAAAATAAAAAACCTAAGAGAACAGGTTAAGGTGACAGTGAACAACACAAAAACTTTGAGGATAAACGGTCAGCCTGACAATTAAAGAAATAAAACTGCTTATGCAAAGCTCGGCGAGCTTCAAGAAATCACCAACAATTTAGAGAAATTTCAGAGAAATTTAATAGTGGCTTATATAATTTCAAAAAGTCCAGCAGATCCTAACTCATGATGTTCAGAC
>CM053761.1:20319511-20332579 GCA_028658305.1 Pachyuromys duprasi
CTCTGACAGAGGGCGAGAAGTAATGATAGATCTGGGGGAGGTTGTTGAGACTTGGGGAGAACAAGAGCTCCACAAAGACCAAACTGAGCAGGGCACAGGGGTCTTGTATGAGACGGTTTCTACAATTAAGGACCATGTGTGGATGTGGACTGGAACCCCCACACGGATGGGGCCCATGATAACTCGGTGTAGGACTGAAGACCCTATTCAGGGAAACAGGGACTGTTTAAGTCATGATCTTGATGGCTGACTCTTTGACCCTCCCCCATACAAGCCAGGGAGTGACAGACTGGCTAGATCCCAGGGGAGGACATTGCAGCCAGCCCTGAGGAGACAGGATAAGCTGGGGTTGGATGGAAGGGAAGGAGGTCCTCCCCTGCTGGTGGACTTGGAGGGGGCGGGGAAGAGGGAGATGAGGGAGGGAGTGGGAAAGTAGGAGGGAATGGGGGAGGGGGCTACGCCTGGGATTCAAAGTACCTAACCTGTGATTGAGATAAAAATAGATAAATTAAAAAAAACAATTCCAGGAACAAATAAATTATATAATTTATTAAAACCTCAAAAATATTTAAAGATATTATAAATTACCCTGAGATTTCTGTGAAGTGGTGGACTTCCAACACATTCCTCAAGAGTGTTTTGATCTACATTGTGGCTTCAGCAATGAGATTATTCCATGGTCCAATCTACACACAGCAAACACTCAATTTTTCAATCTGTTTTCAATCTGGCAGGTTCTTCTATGTAACCTAGGCTAGTCTCAAACTCACCACCCTTTGGCCCCAGCAAGTATATGCCAGCTCTATTCAACTTATTTATTTTTTTTAATTTAGGGATTAAAGATTTAAGTTGAAAGAAGATAGATCTAGTAAATAGGGAAAGAATTACAAAAATGGTAGAAGCAGATGGATAGAGTGAGCTGACCAGATAAGGGACTCATTTAGAGCCTCAGGCAGAGGGTAGCTTTGAGTTTTAAAATCAGAAATGAGATGTGAACAGAAGAGGCCAGATGCAGTAATAGATGGCCTACATCTTGTAAAGCAAGATGGCGCTGTAATTGTGCAAGAAGGCAGATTACCGGCGGGAACAGAGAATGCAGGAGGCACAGAGACATTGCAGAGATCATCTTACGCCTTGAAAGCTACTAAGTCTGCAAAACTGTTGTCAAAATTGCAAAGTATTAGAACTTTCCTTTAAAAATTAAGAAAAACTCAACTTCTGCAAGGGGTAGCAATTTCAGGTAGGGGCAAGGTGACCTGTGTTGCCCAAGGAGGCTGTGAGGAAGCGGTTGCAGTCACCGGGATGCCCAGCCCCTGCAGGTCACACAGCCATAGATGAAACTCAGCTGGAGCTGGACCGGCTCTGCGGTGCCCACTACCTCCTGCAGCTGCTGAATGCAAGTGCAATAGTATCCTTAGCTTCCTTGTCTTCACTCTTCAGCAGCTCGACAAGGGAAAAGGTAGGAAGAAGCCCAGGGAAGAGAGGGAGGCCTTGGGGAGACAGGGAGGTGGGCCCTCAGATGGCCCTGTGTGTCTGTGTGTGTGTCACCCACCAGCCTGTGGGACTGTCTGTGAAATATAAGCTTCAGGAACCTCACTGCCCCTCATCCACCACAGAACAACAATGAATCCTGGGTTTGAATGTGCAAAGGAAACAGCCCGGAAACAAAGGTTACATCCCACATGCAAAAAACAAGAGCGAAGGGAAGGAGGCTAAGGCTTCGGTGGGACTCGGTCCTTGCAGAGGACCCCCTCTTCACTCAGGGGTGTTCGGTACATGATTTTGAATCCCCTCTTCAATCTTGCTGGCCACCGTGTTCGACTGCAGATCCGAACATTGAGGCTAAAGGGTTAAATGTCTTCCTGAACTGTATGCTGTGTAGAAGAATGAGTGCCCCGAAAGCATGCCATTGGATTCCACCATTCATTTCCATTTAAATATGCCACCTCAGCATTAGAAAAACTGTGTATAAAGATACTTGGAACTTCATCCAGGATGAGGCTAGTTGCACAATGAGTTTCTGGCATGAAGAGCACAAGTGTAGACAAAGGCTAGAAACTTTTGGTTAGCCTGAGGAAGTCAGGGAAAATCCTCTCCAAGCAGCACTGAGACGTCTGAAGCGCCGTTACAAAAGGGCAAAGATACCTTGCCATGGTTCCGGCCTCTCTCACTACACCTGGCGTTGCTGCCTTCTGAGTAAGAATGTAACTGCTGAAACACAAGTGTGAGAGCGTCCTTAGCTTCCTCGGCTTCGGACCACAGAAGCCCTGTGTATGGAAACAGTATTTTCTACAGTGAAAAGGGGAACACCTTAGGCCACAGGCATGCTTAATCTTATACTGAAATTTCCAGAGCAGCCTTAATTTTTTTTCCTTATATTTTGTCGGCATTGAGATGAATGTTTTCACGAAGAGATTGTTTTTTTCAAAAGGGTATTTTAAGGACAATGTTCTTCCCCTTTTAAAAAGCAGTTGAGGTTTGCGAAACCCATGAACAACACATCCAGTTACTTGCTGAAAAGCTCAGCTTTTTTCTTAGCTCGTAAGAAAAATGAGTACAAAATGTTCACAGCACAGATTATGCCCCACTTGTTTACTATTATGTAAGCCAAAAATATTTAAGAATTAATTCATAGGTACTGATTCTAAGGAAACAAGTGGTCATAGGCTAAAATATAAATAGGTACAGTTTATTTTTAGAACAGTGAAACAAGCATGTATTAAAGAGAATATTTTTCGTATAAAATTTAGAATGGTCATTTAATGGAATACTATCAAAATATATGGACAGGGTTAAGGGAAAGGGTAAGAGGGAAAAAGGAGTATTCATATTTTAATTAAAAGTAAGGAACATATTTTAAAATGGAGCTATTTATAGATTAAATTTTGACAATGACGTGGAAATGATCTGGAAATTGCCTGAAGTCTATGTTCAGAGACCGTCAGAACAGTCTTCAGAAAGGCTGAGATCTAGGATGTTGCTGGCCACCTAGAGGGTCAGGGTCCAGAGAGGAAGGAAGACACGGGTCGGAACATTCAGAGAGGAGCAGGTCCGTGAGGCATCTTTGCTTGGGAAGCATAGCTCTCGTTCCTCATCAAGGAAGCTTGTTTGTGCAGCGGACATGGACCGTCATAGAAAACCACAACTGGTCAAAAGGCAGAGAACAACTTGACCGTGGGGTGCTCTGCTTGCAGATCCCACTCCTAAGGCTCAGGGAGCATTGCAGGAAAGGAGGCAGAAAGAGTACAAGAGCCAGAGAACCAGGGAGTAAGAGCAAGGCCTCCAGAAATGGCGGGGAAAGCCATACTCACAACACCGGAACAGCAGGGCTGCCTAAACAAGACCTGAAAAATAACAAAACAATGACAAAACCGATAGATGGACTCAGGACGAAGGGGGAAAACTCATGGATCCCTGCCTCTACAAGAACCACAGGCAAATGGTGCCACTTGAGAGGGAGAATGAGTCTTCCTAGGGATGAGCCCATGAACTGGTTATCCAAAATCAAGTGGTCAGCCCTGAAATCATGTACAGACAGGCAACACTAAATGAACTCAGCGGTTTGTACTTATATACGTATGCATATACACGAAATAAAGCGAAGAGGCTATGCCTCTGAGAGGAAGTAGAGCTGCGGGCAGCCTTGGAGGGAGACAGCACAGGAGGGGTTGGAGGGAAGAGAGGGAAATGATTCCATTGTGTGAATGTACCACAATTTTTGTATCCATTCCTCAACTGAGGGGCATCTGGGTTGTTTCCAGGTTGTGGCTATTATGAATAAAGCTACTACAAACATGGTTGAGCAAATGTCCTTGTTGTGTACTTGAGCCTCTTTTGGATATATGCCTAGGAGGATATAGATGGATCTTGAGGTAGCACTATTCCTAATTGTTTAAGAAAGCGCCAGGTTGATTTCCAAAGTGTCATCAAGACACCTGCCCTGAGATGGAGATGATGTGCATAAAAGCAAATGTTCTAGAAGGCAACATGACCAGCCTCTCCTTTTATATCACTTATCATATCTGTTACTAGTTCCTGTGATGGGAGTTGGGAGATTAAGCAAAATCTAGATATTGAACAAATGTTCACTTACACAAACTTTTGTCTACACTCATGGCTCAGTTCTTTGATTCAAATAACTTCAGTGATCACTCTGAGGATAAGGAAATCACCTAAATGGAGGCATATACCTTTAATCCCAGCACTCAGGCTGATTCCTGTGAGTTCAAGGCTAGTGTAATCTAGAAAGTGAGTCCAGGACAGCCAATGCTACACAGAGAAACCCTGTCTTGAAAAGACCAAAAGTAAAAAAAAAGTATTTTCAATTATCTCAAAAAAAAAAGAAAGAAAGAAAGAAAAGAAAGTCACCTAAAATGTTGTGGGTTGTCTCCACACATACTTATCTGGTTGAGTATAAAGTGAGATGGTGTCTACTTTTTATTACTGTAGTTGTTTCATAATGCCACATCTTTCAGGTATCCTTAAGGGTCATTATGGTATTTAAGAGCACTCTTTACACCAGAAATAGGTGTCTGTACCTACACTCAACTCAATACGCCAGGGAAAATCCCCACTTTATTGTCTCTTGTTTGGAAGCAGCCACTATGAAGCCTCTCTGAGGACAGTATCAGAAGGTGATCGGGGATATGGAATGAGCTGAAAGTGACCATGTCTGTGGAGAATACAGAGTTTAAATATCCAAGAATTCCATAATGGATGGGACTCAACTATAACTGCGCTATAGCAGAGGGATTTCTTCTGGAAACTAGAGTTTCAGAATTGGTGTTCATCAGCCTGCCCTTCATTTGTAAATATGGTGATGTAAGCACACACACACACACATACATGAGTGTGTATACACACATGTATGCACGCGCATAGCGACTGGGTGAACAATAAGAATCAACATTGTATGTGTGAGCTATTCTGTCAGAAAAGGAATGCCGCATAAAGCAACTCCAGAGAATGGGGGAGGGGCAGAGCATTTTATTTAGACCTTTTGTCATTCTGAATAGGGCTCCAGATATAATGAAATATAAACAAACATAGAAAGTAAGGTGACACAGTAATAAAAGCTAGGATGCAAGCTCTGTGAAGTTAGAAAGCTTTGAACGTTAGAACTGTTATAGCAAAATAAAAATACTACAGAAAACACAAAAGGTAATTGACAGTGCAGGAAAGTTTATGAAGAGAAGCTTCAGTTACATCATTGACAAGAACAGAAAGGTCTGTGGGGGGCACAGATTAATAATATAGCCTAAGAAATAAGCCCCCTTTAAAGCACAAATTACAATGGATGGGATAAAATAATTTGAATATGCACTAAAATAGTAGAAGTTTTCTACGTGTGAAAAATATGTTAAATACGTGAAATGAAAAGAAACTTTTTTACTTTGGGAAGTAAATAATGAATACGTACACATAAAAATTTGAATGTCTTTTAAGTATAAGGGGAGAAGTCTGGGGGGGGGGGAGGACACTCGTGAATTTAAAGAATAGATAACCTGCTATCTAAAACATCAAAACTAAGCTGGCCTCAGTCTTACTTTGTACACCAGGCAACAAGTCCTGGGTTGCTCAATGAAAATGCTTCTGAACTGGCCCTCTATTCAACCTGCTTATCTGTCATGTAGAAAAATGTTACAACAGATGTGTGAGCTTTCAGGGAGTGCACCCCCATATGGTGTCCAGCATTGCTTCATAGTGAAGTCAGGGAACAGGGAAGACAGCCCTGGGAGGTAAGAGAAGGGGAAACGTGTGTCAGCAAGACCCAGGCCAGCCCTGTTGGAGTCAGCAAGATCGAACATGAGAAGAAACGCTGAGACATTGTTTAGGAGAATCTGTGGTTGATTTTTGCACGTTCCTCTTCCTTCCCCAGCCTTCCTCTCTGGCGTTTATCTCTCCCTTAGCAAGAGAAGGAGAAAGTAGGCATGAAGGGGAAGTATGCTTTGAAGGAATGAGGAAATGAGCTCTGTGACCTCTTTCTAAACGAGGCCAGGAAATGAATATGGAACTGTGATTTATGCAATGAGGGATTCGGGGAAGGTTTGTGTGACCCAATAGCTATCGCTTTGGGATAAGGGGGCTCATATTCTGGCTCCGACCATACTGTGGAATGATATTCATTGACCTTGATTGTTGTGGATCCTTTCATGAGCAGGGGACACAGAAAAGCAAGGACAGATACAGTTCAGTGGATCAGATCCAACCCTTCAATGTTCCAAATTCTTTCCTATACAAAATGTAAAAGTGTATGTTAAGCATTCAAAAGTATGTGTGGAAGCTAAAATTTGCTACATATTAGTTCTAAACAATTAACTGCGTTGGCATTTGTTTTTATTTAAAACATGGCCCATTCACCCCCAGCTGTGTCTGTTACACCATAGTTTGTAGTTCTTCCTATAAGGCAGGCTGTCGGTGTAGTTCCTGGGGTCTTTTTAGTCTCAGTATGTCCATCTGCCTGAATGAGTGTGTGAGTGGGAGGGGGGTGAGGAAGGGGAAAGGAGGGAGGGAGAGAGGGAGAGGAGGGAACATGTAAAATAAACATGTAAAATAAAGCAGAGATAACCCTTTAACAAGCACAGATTTATAACTCTTCTCTCCAGGATTCGGCTCCTTTCCCATGTGCGCTCTGTGATACTACTTTGCCTTTCTCGTGTGAGATACTCTTCATCTTCTACACCACTCCCAGCTTCTCTAAAATAAGTCATGCTCTCATTCTTTTATGACACGTTTGCATGTACTCTGTGTAATAGTTCACTCTCTCAGACCCACATAGAAGTGTCACAACGCGCTTAGCAGGGAAGCCAGTGGGTTTCTCCCTCTTTCCCTCAGTGTCTCAGTAGGAGACAGAGAGCCGAGTTGGCCTCACCTGATATGGGCCTTCCTCCACGCTGTTCCTGCCTTGCAGAAACTGGTAACGTTACGCTAGGAAATCATTATAAAATCCGTAGTGGACACAAATAAATGTAGCTGGGCCAAGCAGAAGAGGTTTTTTTTTTCTAGAAGCTTGTGTCAGGAAATGCAGCCACAGCTAAAAATAAGTGATGTAAAGAGGTAAAGTGCAGTTCCGGCAGTGTTGTCTTGGAACTGTCCGGGAGACAGTGAGGTGGAAATGAATGTTAGCTGCCATTAATATTTCTCTAGGCTCATTCTAGACACACCCAGCACACCGCGTTGAACATGTGTCTCTGGTCAAACTTTAAAATATGAAAAGGCCAGTGGAGGCGTTCAAAACCCACATCTGTAGCACTAATAGTGAAAACTGTAGATGCTGAAAAAATGAAGAAGCCTTTATCTATTTTACCTGTTTTGTTCTTTTCCCTCTCCAGTGCAGTTTTGGTTTCTAAAATAAACATTTTTGGCATGGATTCATTATTTTTCCTGTTAAAATGACTTTCTAAGTTTTTTTTAAATTTCTTTTTCTAGTAATGCTATTATAGTCACATTCACTTATACTTTGCTTATGAGAGCGACAGCAGTGATATGCCTTTAGCATTTTTCTTTTTATTAACTGGTATTAATTGTGCATAATCATGCATAGGACAGTGCCTTTTTTTCTCACACACGTTTAATCCACTTTGATCATGTGCGTTCACTCTTGCAAACTCCAATTCCCTCTTCCCACTTCTCAGATCCCCTTTCATTTCCTGAATGGTCCCCCTTCTGCTTTCATATCTTTGTTTCCCTCCTAGGTTCTACACATGAGAAAACACATGTAGTGCCTGCCCTCTCTGAGTCTGGCATATTTTGCATGGTATAATGATTTCCACTTCCACCTATTTCCCTGAGAATGACATGGTTGTGTCATTTATTTATCCACATGAGAGATGGATACTTATCTATATAATCGACTATAAAGTAGCCCATTGTAAATACATCGCACTCTCCTTACACGCTGATCAGGCTCCTGGGCTGACTTTATATCATGGCTGTCATAAATAATGTTGTAAAATGGATACGTGTGTATTTCTATCATATGCTAGCACTGGTTGCTTCTGATACTTACGGAGGAGTGGCATTGTGAGGTCACATGGTAGTTTCAATTCTATCTTTTTCAGGGTAGGGACGTGTCTGTCCCCTCTAACCTCCCCATATGTCCTCAGTCCTGCCACTCGTTATTTCAAAATGGGGTGGCCACACCAAGTATCATGCCCTCAATATTTCCTGTCTCAAAACCAGGAAGAAAGAGTGACAGGCAGAGTTCAAGTACGATTGAGATTTGTATTCACACTATTCTGCTGGTCCAGATCACCTGATTCTGTGAGATGAGCTTCACTAATGTCTGCAGAGGGGTTGAGTTACACAGGTATTTCCTCACATTATAATGTTCATAAAGCATCACTTATTTTTAGCTGCAAAATATGTATGTGGTGCATAGGAAGCCAGAAAATGTATCCTTTCTTCTCTTGGATATTACGAAATGACTTGGAGAAAATTATTCCACTAATTCAATGTGTATTCTTCCATGTGTCTGTCTTTGATTAAGAATATATTCATGAATGTATTCCTTTTTGTTCACATAACTTTAGAGTCTGATACCAGCCCCCTCCCTCCTGTGAATATATTCCTATTGGGTTATCAGATTTCTGTACAATCTACAGTCTTGGAATTTTAGACATTTGAGTTGGATGGTTGGCTTATTTAGGCCTGTACCAGGTAGATATATAATTATCAATTATTTAGTCATAACAGCCCTTCTTTAATCCTAGGAATGGGATCTGCCATGGTATGCTGTTGAAGGCTAGCTTTGACATTTCAGGGTAAACTGAGGTGGGACATAGAGTTGGAGACCTAGCAGACTTTTCTCTGAGGGTAAAAAGCTTGATTCCCCAGGCTGGAACTGATTGTCACTGATGGGGGCTTCCACTGATAGTGCAAACGTAGGCCAGAGCTTACTGTAACTGGCGGAGGAACAGAGCTGATGGCTCCTGGCATGCTCTCCTGCTGATAGTGGCCAGTGGCTAGAACAAAAAAAGACAAAGAGCGCGCGCACACACACACACACACACACACGATGGATGAAGCAATATAAGCTCTAACAATCAAGTTCCAACAGGTTTTAACAACTTCACACATACACATACACACATACATACACGAAGCAAAGCTCCAAAGAACAAGCTTCAACTGTTTTTTTACATATATACATATGTTCACATATACACATTTTGTGGATGGAGCAAAACTCCAATGAGCATGCTCCAACAATTTTATTTTTTCTCCCACAGCTTATATATCCCAGCAAAATCTTTCAAGGAGTACAAAAGTCACAATGAGGTTATATTCTATTTTTGTTTAAGTGAATGATTACAATGAGTATACACAGGAAAAAAAACATGTTCCCAAATACCCTCACATGATCAAATGTTTTATGTATCATGGTGAAAAACAAATTAGTTACATTTGTAACTTTTTATAGATTAAAACAGTATATGCAAGGAATGTAATTTTTTTTCAGCTAGTCTTTCTTTATGACAGGCTGTAATTTGCAGTTACCAAGAAAGAATCAATTATCTTAAAAAGTAATCTTATAAAAATCTTAAAAGAATCACAAATCTCTGCCTCTGTCTTTATGTGGCTGTCATCCCTGCTTTGCGCTCTCTCTCTCTCTCTCTCTCTCTCTGTGTGTGTGTGTGTGTGTGTGTGTGTGTGTGTGTGTGTGTGTGTGTATACAACACATGGTGAAAGCTAGAAGATAACTTTCGGTATTGGTCCTCACCTTTCTCCTTGTTTGAGATAAGGTAATTTCCTTCTCTCTCTCTCTCTCTCTCTCTCTCTCTCTCTCTCTCTCTCTCTCTCTCTCCCTTCCTTCCATTTTTTGGTGGTCACCACTACACACAGCAGTCTAGCTGGCCCTCCATCTTCTACAGATTCTTCTCTCTCAGCCTCTCATCTCATAATAGGAGTATAACGTATCACACAAGCAAGCTATCACTGTGGGGCCCAAGCACTCTGACACAGCAAGGGGTTCACCCTCTGAGAATTCCATATAAACAAGAGGACTCAGATGAACCCCACCTCACATCTCCCTTCCAAAGATCCACCCCAGGCCCAGAATGGCCTCCAGAGAGGAATCCAGACATTGTTATTGGCAGAAAGAGAAAAGCCAACATGATGAAATAGCTCCTAAGCAGCAGACACCCTGGGCAAGATGTTGAGGTGAGCTGCTGCATCTGTTGGCACATGGCCCCAGCAAACCCAGACACTTGCCAACTTGGAAGCAGTCATGAAGGACAGTCACTCCTGCTCATGCGGCATACTTGCAAGCGTTCCTAGCTTCTCTCACAGTCGACAGAATTTTTACTTGACAAAGTTTGAAATAAATTTGTGGGTTTTTTTTCTTTCATTTCCGTGTGATTTGAAAAAGAACATCTGAGATAGTGGACTCCAGGGAACTCAGATAGACAGTTTTGAGTGCTAAACATGTGGGTAGGGTTTTTTTTTTTTTTTAAAGAATATGTCATTGTTTGGAGAAGAGGAAACATTATCCATGTTCAATTATCAAAGAGGTACCCCTCCCCAGTTTCCCTTCTTGTTCCCAGCCCTTTCACTTCCCACCCCAGTTCTCCCCACATCTGACCCCCTTCCTTGTTTCCCTCCCCATTCCATTCCCTGCCCAGTTCCCTCTCTTCATCCACTTCTGCTGTCTATTCTATTTCCCCTTCTGAGTGACATTCCAGCACCCTCTCTTGGGCCTTTCTTGTTACTGAGCTTCTTTGGGTCTGTGGATTGTAGTGTGATTATCCTGTACTGTATGGCTAATATCCACTTATAAGTGAGTACATACCATGTGCATCTTTCTGGGTCTGGGTTACCTCACTCAGGATGATCTTTTCCAGTTCCATTCATTTGCCTGCAAATTTCATGATTTTTTCGTTTTTGTTTTTAGTAACTGAGTAGTATTCCATTGTGTAAATGTGCCACAATTTCTTTACTCATTCTTCAGTTAAGGGATGTCTATGTTGTTTCTAGTGTTTGGCTATTATGAATAAAGCTGCTGTGAACATAGCTGAGCAAATGTTTTTGTTGTATGGTAGAGCATCTTTTGGGTATATGCCCAGGGTCTTGAGGTAGAACTGTTGCCTATTTTCTGAGAAAGCACCAGTAATTCTGGAGACATCAGCCCTTGAGTTTCATTTGGAGGTTGGTGGTGGGGGACTGGATCTAGAGCTCTGTCATTGTGAGCACATATCTAGACTGGGTTGTGTCTTTATTTCCTTTCTTCCCTTTCCCTTTCTTTCTTTCTTTCTTTCTTTCTTTCTTTCTTTCTTTCTTTCTTTCTTTCTTTCTTTCTTTCTTTCTTTCTTTCTTCCTTTCTTCCTTTCTTTCTGTGTATTTTGAGATAGAGTCTATGTAGGCCAGCCTGGCTCTAAGCTTACTATGCAGTTAGGGTTGTCTTTGACTGTCTGACTGTCCTGACTGTCTGACTGTCCTGACTGTCTGACTGTCCTGACTGTCTGACTGTCCTGACTGTCTGACTGTCCTGACTGTCTGACTGTCCTGACTGTCTGACTGTCCTGACTGTCTGACTGTCCTGACTGTCTGACTGTTCTGCCTCCTCCACTTCCCAGGTGTTGGAATTATAGGCACGTGGTCCACACCAGGCAAGCCCTGACCTTTTTTTCTTGGTATTTGTTTTTAGAGTACTTCATGTCCACAACAAACTTGAGGAAGCAGGTTCAGTATAAGCCTATAGCCCTACACACAGCCTCTTGCCTGTCACTACCAGAACACACTTTTACTGTGATCGCCTATGATGACACACCTCAGCACAGGCTTGGCACTAGTGCTCACTCTCAGGATGAACTTCAAGTGCTTTATAGCCACACTCTTCACGACAATACCATAGAGTAAGAAAGACTCCCCCAAGCGCCGTGTCTGACAGAATGAGCCTCATTTAAGGAACTCAGAGAACGGAGACTGGGATTCCTCATGAGAGTTGCATCTGTTGTCCTTGTAAAGTAACTCGTAATCTAGATCACCGGTCCCATACGTTTCCACATCTTTTCTCGTCTGAGATGCTCTTCTTCAGTGCTGGGATGGAAGCTGGGCCCTCATACTCTAGGCAAGCCCTCTCTGCACTGTGCCAAATGTCCAGATATTTCTTTTGATCTCTTCCTTTCTGGATTTTTGAAGCAAGTTCTCACTGTGTAGCTTAGGCAGGCCTCCAACCCATGATCCATTGCCCCAGGCTCCTAAGTTCTGAGATACAGACATGCATTTTCATACCCAGTCTTCCAAAGACTACACTACTAAGCAGTAGATCTGAGAATTCACTGTGTTTCTTTGGGGTGCAATATCCCAAATTAAGTCACTTAATTATTTCTTTCTTTATTAAGTGAAGAGTATGCATCTGTAGTTTTTTTTTTTTTTTTTTAGTTTATATTGAATGAGATCTTTCTGAGGATGATAAAATAGAGAGTGATTGTGACAAATAGTTAATTTAGGCCTAAATCTTACACTGTTCTTTTTCGCATGGTGAGAAAATCAGTGCAAAAAGTTCACCACAGGGCAGCAATTCTTGAAAACCTATTTTGACCTTACTGCTGATATACCCTTTTCGAGTCTCTAAGTTTTGGGGGGTATGATGAGTCTTAAGCATCTCTCTCTACTTTGTCATCAATAACCTAAACGTAATCTGTGTAGCTGAGTGCATATTGGTAGATTTTTCTTAAATTGACCCATGAAAACACCAACATCTGTGTATTCACATTTTTCTCTATTATCCCAGAATCTGACATAAAACACAGCCACCTGAAGGCACGAAAGGAGAATACTGACTAAGCAGACTCTGGATTTTTATAACCTGAGGTTGTGGCGGTTAGGAGTGAAGAGTACTGGGTGGACTTCATCAAAACATGTTTTATTCATGGATGAAATTCTCAAAAAATGAAACATTTAAAACCCACAATTTTTTTGTGTGCATAAAGTGTATTTTTTAATTGGATTTTTTTCTTTTTTTAAATTTATTTATTTTTATATCAATCACAGGTTAGGTACTTTGAATCCCAGGCATAGCCCCCTCCCTCATTCCCTCCTACCCTCCCACTCCCTCCCTCATCTCCC
>CM053761.1:20333079-20350742 GCA_028658305.1 Pachyuromys duprasi
TGGGCGTTTCCGGTTGGGCCATGGTGTCCTGATTTTTGTTGGGTGAGTTCTTTTGCCGATTTCTGGGCATTTGTTTATATATAATCAGGGAGCTGTTCGTGCTTTAAGGCTGTACTTCAGTCTGAATCTGTCAATCTCTTGTGTCAGGAGTATTCTTCAAGAAGATCAGGGATTTCTGATGGGTTGTGGTATGTGTTTTGTCTCAGTTGAACTCTGTTGTGGGCTCTGTGTGCCCAGCTTCGTGCTCTGTGCTAGAAGCTCTGAGCACTGCAGGCTGGTCACCCCTCTGGTCTGGAGTCTTTACTCCTCACTCTGTGCTAGAGTCTGACTGTCCAGTTTTGAGATGTCAGCTGGTGGCTGTGGACTCCGCCCTGGTCTTGCTGTTAAGGGCTCTCCCCTGGAATGGAGATTTGGCGCCTCCTTCTGTGCCAGGGGCTGTGCACCACATTCTGAGATGATATTTGGGGCACACACAGTGGGTTTGGGTTTGTGTGCATCCACTGTATGAAATGGTGCCTGAGGCCTTCTCTGTCTGGCCCGTGGACAGACACCTGAACTGGGGTTTTTGCTGGCAGATGCGTGCAGCTTTCGCCCTCAGTGTGAGGTCTGGTCAAGATGGTCCCAGGATCCTCTCAGCCGTGGGTTGAAACAGAACTTGGGTTCGTCCCAGATCCTCTGGCGGACTCACATACTGACTGAGTTTTTGCGTTCGGCTCGTGCCCCCACAGTGTGCGGACTGGTGAAAACGGTCCCCCAATCCACTCAGTCTGGTGTGGTTCCGATGATCAGTCTGAGCCCACAGCACATCCGCGGGTCGAAGCAGAACCCGGGTGCAGTGAGAGCTCGCAGGGCGCAGTTCAGCAAAAATGGCACCCGGCTCCTCCTGAGACTGCCCATGAGACTGTGCGATCCAGTCTGCAATGGCGGGTGCTGGCACCCAGAGCGGCTGCTCGTCCAGATCAGAGACAAGGGTTTTCCCACTTGATTTTCTCACCCTAGGAGTTCCGCTCACCTGGCACTCACAATGCTGGCATTTTAGGTCCCAGAGTTCAGTTTCCTGGTTGTTGCGTTGTTTCTGCTCTCCTACTCCTCAGACACAGTGTTCTCTCGTGGCAGCCATCTTGGATCTCCCCTATGATTTTCTTAAAAATATTTTCCGGTCCTTGGAGCCTGGAGTCTTCTTTTTCATCTATTCCAATTATTCTTAGGTTTTGTCTTTTGATGGCATCCTTAATTTCTTGGATGTTTTGTGCTTGCGATTTTTCTGATTTTTTATTTTCCTTGAGTGAGGAATCCATTTCAGCCAGCGTATCGTCAGCTACTGAGATTCTCTCTTCCATCTCTTGTATTCTATTGTTGATGCTTACCTTTGTGGTTCCTGATCTTTTCTCTAGGTTCTCCAGTCCAGGAGTATTCTTCAAGAAGATCAGGGATTTCCCTCTGGTCTGGAGGTCTAGCTTCTCAGTCTTTTGAGATGTCAGCTGGGGCTTTTGCGCTCAGCCCTGGGTTTGTTGCTAAGGGCTCTCCCCTGGAATGGAGCTTTGGCGCCCCCTTCTGGGCCAGGGGCTGTGCACCATGGTCTGAGACGATATTTGGGGCACACACAATGGGTTTGGGTTGGTGTGCCTCCGCTGAATGCAGGCCTGTCTGAAATGGTGCCTGAGGCTTTCTCTGTCTGTCCTGTGGACAGACACCCGAACTGAGGTTTTTACTGGCGGATGCGTGCAGTGTTTGCCCTCAGAGTGCAGAATGGTCAAAATGGTTCCCCAACCTTCTCAGACTGGTGTGGTTCTGGCGATCGGTGCATGCCCGCCACTCACCTGTGGGTTGAAGGAGAACTCAGGTCCCTCCCAGAATTGCCTGCCGACTGGCACACGGACTGAGGTTTTGCTGGCGGATGCGTGCAGTGTTTGCCCGCAGAGTGCAGACTGGTCAAAACGATCCCCCAACCTTCTCAGACTGGGGTGGTTCCGACGATCGTTACGTGCCCGCCGCACACCCGTGGGTTGAAGCAGAACCCGGGTGCAGTGTACCCTCACAGTGTGCGGGTCAGTGAAAACGGTGACCTGTCCCTCCTCAGACTGCCCGTGAGACTGTGTGATCCAGTCTATAATGGCGGATGTGGCGCCCAGCGTGGCTGCTCATTCAGATCAGAGCTGTGCGCCGCCAGTCACTTGGAGATTTTTCCGGGGAATAACTGGGTGTCCCTAGGGTTTTCCCACTTGATTTTCTCACCGGGGGAGTTCTGCTCACCTGGCAATCACGAATGCTGACGTTTTAGGTCCCAGAGGTCAGTCTCCTGGTCGCTGTGTTGTTTCTGCTGACCTAGTCCTCAGACACAGTGTCCTCTCGTGGCAGCCATCTTGGATTCCCCCCAGTTGTCGTGTTTTCATTTTCATTGAATTCTAGGAAGTCTTAATTTCTTTCTTTATTTCTTCCCTCACCAAGCTGTCCTTGAGTAGCAAGTTGTTCAGCTTACATGTATGTGCAGGCCGTTTGCTATTTGTGTTGTTGTTTCGGTCCAGCTTTAGACCGTGATGGTCAGATAGGATACAAGGGATTATTTCAATCTTCCTGTATCTGCTGAGGCTTGCTTTGTGACCAACTATATGGTCTATTTTGGAGAAGGTTCCATGAGGTGCTGAAAAGAAGGTATACTCTTTTGATCTAGGATGAAAAGTTCTGTAGACATCTATTAGTTCTAAGTGATTTAGGGTGTCTGTGAGTGCCCTTGTTTCTCTGTTTTGCTTCTGACTGGATGATCTGTCCCTTGGTGAGAGTGGAGTGTGAAGTCTCCCACTATTAGGGTGTTGGTATCAATGTGTAATTTAAGCTTTAATAATGTTTCTTTTACAAATGTAGGTGGTTTTGTATTTGGGGCATAGATGTTCAAAATTGTGATGTCCTCCTGTTGGAATTTTCCTTTGATGAGAAGGAAGTGCCCCTCCTCATCTGTCTTGATTAACTTTGGTTGAAAGTCTATTTTATTAAACACTAGGATTGCTACCCCAATTTGTTTTCTGGGCCCATTTGCTTGAAAAATATTTTTCCAGCCCTTTACTCTGAGATAGTAAACAACACCTTTGTTGCATAGGTGTGTTTCTTGGATGCAGCAGAATGTAGGATCCTGTTTCCGCAGCCATTCTGTTAGTCTGTGTCTTTTTATAGGAGAGTTGAGTCCATTGTTGTTGATAGATAATAGTGACCAGTGGCTGTTAGAGTCTTTTATTGTGGAGTTGGTGGTCTTACTATGATTCATTGTCTGTTTTTTATCCTATGTTTTCTTTGGTGTAGTTGTTTTCATTGGATTGAAGTTTTCCTTCTAGTATCTTCTGTAGGGCTGGGTTGCTTGTAGATATTGCTTAAATTTTGTTTTGTCATGGAATATTTTGTTTTCTCCATCTATGTTGATTGAAAGCTTCGCTGGGTATAGTAGTCTTGGTTGGCATCTGTGTTCCCTTAAAGACTGCATGACCTCTGCCCAGGCCCTTCTGGCTTTCATAGTTTCTGATGAGAAGTCTGGTGTGATTCTGATTGGTCTAACTTCATATGTTACTTGGCCCTTTTCCCTTGCTGCCTTTAATATTTTTTCTTTGTTTTGTAGGTTTAGTCTTTTGACTATGATGTGATGAGAGGTATTTCTTTTCTGGTCTAGTCTATTTTGTGTTCTCTAGGCTTTTTGTATGTTTATGGAAATTTCTTTCTTTAAGTTGGGAATATTTTCTTCTATGATTTTCTTCAAAATTTATTCTGGTCCTTGGAGCCTGGAGTCTTCTTTTTCACCTATTCCAATTATTCTTAGGTTTCGTCTTTTCATGGAATCTTTGATTTTTTGGATGTTTTGTGTTTTGGATTTTTCTGATTTCATTTTTTCCTTGAGTGAGGAATCCATTTCAGCAAGTGTATCTTCAGCTCCATAGATTCTTCCTCCCATCTCTTGTATTCCATTGGTGATGCTTCCCTTTGAGGTCCCTGATCTTTTCTCTAAGTTCTCCAGTTCCAGGTTATTCTCTGTTTGTGTTTTCTTTGTAAATTCTAATTCTGTTTTCATGCTTTGTACCATTTCCTTCATCTGATTGCAGGTGGCTCCTATTTTTGTATTTGTTTCCTCTTTATATGTTTCTAATTGTTCCTCTATGTGGGCCTTTAATTCTTTTGAATTTCTTTGAGAGCTCTGTTCATTTCCTCTTTTTGTTCCTGAATTAATTGGATAATCATAGCTTTAAATTCATTTTTCTGAGTTTCTGCTGAATTAAAATATCCATTAGTTTTCAGTGTTTCTGGTGGTGCCATGGTGTCCTGATTTTTGTTGGGTGAGTTCTTATGTTGACCTTTTGTCATTGCTTATATATAATCTATATATATAAGCAATGTGTCTATATAATTCTTCAGGAAGATCAGTGGGGACCAGCGGTTTGAGAGTGTTTGTGTTGTTGCTTTAGTTGTTCCTGTGGGCGAAGAAGCCGCTGGCGCAGAATGGTAAGTGTGTTTGTATGTGGTGTAGGGATATTTGTCTTGAAAAGGAATGCTAGGGGTGTAGCTCCTTGGGATATATGGGTTGGGAGCAAGCTCAGGAGGGGATGTGGATGCTAGCGCGGTTAGCAAGTGCAGCTTGCAGGCATAACACGCCCGTGCATGTTTCCTGAACACCCAGTGGTCTACTGTCTGTGGCAGGGTCAGCAGGCTGGACTCTGAGGTCTGAGGCTGGCGCTATTGGCGGGACACGTATTCAGTTGTGGACTCTCTGCGCAGGCCCTGAGTTCTGCACTGGAAGCTGGAAACCTGGTAGGCTACACTCTGCTCCCTGGGTTGGGAAGTGCTATCTGCTTCCTCAGCAGCTACACCATCAGACAAGGCTGTGGGGGAATGCTGGAGATCTGTGCTTGGAGCGTGCAGCCTGTGCTTCTTGCAAGTTGCTGTGTGCACCGAGGGCTGCCTCCTCTGCTTCACTGCTGGTTGGGGTACCTCCGATGCTGCTTTCCTTCTGGCTGCGGTATCTCCCCCTGCTTCCTCTGCTGCAGGTTTGGCTACATCCGCCGCTGCTTCTGCCCGTTGGGAGGAAGTGCCTGGGAATCGATTCCCTGGGAAAGAGGATCACTGTTGTTTTAGGGCCCACAATTCAGTCCCTTGGTCGCTGTACTGAAAATGTTGTTCTGCAGCTCAGAAGCAGCTTCCTCCTGGCGCTGCCACCTTGTCGCTGAACAGAAGTCCCAATTTTTATTATGAAGAAATTTGGTGCTTATTGACATAATTTTACATAGTGAGATTCAATATTCAGCAGTGGAAAAGACTGAATACAGCTACCCTATAGACCACCACATGTGTAAACTCCTAAAGCAGGGTTAGTAAAGGCAGCAAGTCACAGAATACATAGAGTGTGCCATATTTATATAAGACTGAAAATTGACAAAATTAAAAATGCATAATTTGGGAATAGAAATCTACATTTAAGACAGAGAAAGGAGTTTAACACAAAGAAATTGCCACCTGATCAAAGTGGCTTTGCTTATGTTTTAGAACACGACTTACTTATATCATTCATAGTTTTTTTTAATCGACTGTGACTTCCAGCTCTTCAGAGTGGAGTGTCTTCCTCTTTAAAATGGTAAGACCCCACACGTGTGTAGTTTCAGACACTTTTCAACACAAGTGCTTCCATGTCCATCATGTAATACATTTTGCACAAACTTTATTTTATCTGTATCAAAGTTGTTTTTTATGGCCAAATAGAATCAACTCAGTCAAATATGGTATAAGTTTAAACAATAAAAGATAAGCAATAATGGAAAATCAAAATAGACTAATAATGCCTGAACTGTCTCTTGATCTTACAGTGGTACCGTGTCCAATATTATAGTGTGCAAACACTCTCTTAATCAAAAAAAAACATGAATGACATAAGTAAGTCATGTTCTAAAACATAAGCAAAGCTACTTTGATCATGTGGCAATTTCTAAGCATCTATCTTTTTGACCATAGCTGCTACCCTTGAGCAGTGACTTCTCCACTGTTGCACCTTTGATTTTGCCCTTTGCATGGCAATCATGTTTAAAGGTATTTCTTGCCTAGATAAGAGCAAATACCCAGAAAACTACATGATCCAGGATGCCTGATTCCATGATTCTCCATGTCCGTTTTAATCAGTGGCCTTAAATCTCTTCTCTTGGTCCACTTCTATCTTCAGAAACATTTCCTCCTTGAAAAGAGAATTCAATGGATGTAAGTGACATCAGCTTTCACTGGATGAAGATGTGAAAGACAATTCTAATAGGAAAGAGCACTCTCCATGAAGGCTGTTTGCTCTCTCAGGAGACCCTCTATCCACTGATGTGTTGAATATCCTCAGGGTAAGATTCGCCTCCATTTCCCCTGGGACACTGCCTAAGCTTTCTTCCATATTGTTTCACCTGAGCATAGGAAAGAACACAAAATGATACTGAGACTGTGAAAGTTACATGCTATATTGTCTTGTTTGTGAGGCCCTTCAGAAGCAATAAGCAGAGACCATGAGGTTTTTATAGCAGGATTCATCATTGCTTTAAAATTAATGTGTTTTGAATATAGTCATCCTGCATAAGATGAATAGAGAGGAAGCACATTTTTTTAACATCTGTTACTTTTTTCTGCACAAATGATTTTATTTCATTCTTATCCTAATCCTTTTCCAGTCTTGTTATTTGATGTCAAAAAATGAGAAGACTGTGATTTAAAGAAATGTCTAGTAGACACACTGAAAGTCCCAGCTGGTTGGCAACTATCTAACTTCTGGTGTCTTCAGTCATTGTGACTGACAGTTAAGGAGCAGTTGTCCAAGTTTAGTGAAATGCATTGACTTTTGAATCTTTATTTCTACATGCTTCATCTCATACAAACCATGATAAATTCCTTTGTCTTAAGGAGGAAGTTATTTAAAGAACTTCTTTCTTGAATGGTCACCTGATCTCAGTAGGATCCCAGGGCATTTGGGAAGAAATATCAGGCCACTAAGCCAGCACTGGAGGGCAGAATTGAAAGACTAGCCATAGCCACCATGGTTTTTGCCTTTGGAGCTCAGGTAAGTGGATATGAGAGGAACCCACAAACTGCAGAAAACCAGCATACTGAACATGATTGTTCTTGCCTTTTTGAAGCTGTTGGATAGCCTCCTTTCCAGAAAAGCAATAAGCAAGCTCAGCACTGCCAGAAAGCTCAAGGCACAATACAAGGCATATTTGTCACATCAGAAGTTGATTTGCCCAAACTCTGACAGAATGTCAGTGTCAGGGTAAGGAGTATATGTTGCCAGCCAGACTGCTCAGATGCACAGTTGAATGTTGGAATCACCACAGACTACAGTGTTTGAGAGTTGGGTCACCATACACATTTGTAACATGTTTCCTGGTTTAATGGCTTTGAAGGCCACAACCACAATGAAGGTCTTTACTAAGATAGCAAAAACAGCAGCAGAAAATACAACTCCCAAAATTATTTGTCTGAAGACACAGGTGAATGTTCTATGTTGACCAATGAATATTAATGAGCAAGAGAAACAGGGCATTAGAGAAATGAGGAGAATATAACAGATTTCTGTTATTTGCTCTGACAATGCGTGCATCCCCAAATCAGATAAATAATCCTAAAGTCATAGCCAAAAAGGCAAATAAACTAGTGGCCAGTGAGACCAGAACAGCTCCCCGAGTATGTTCTTGGGACAAAAATATCATGACACTGATTTTTTTAGGGAGACACTGATTTTTCTGCTTATTTGTCAGTGGACTATGGAAGGGGCATGGGAAGAGAAGAGGGAGAGGGTGGGATTGGGAGGGATAAGGGAGGGGCTACAGCCGGGATACGAAGTGAATAAATTGTAATAAATAAATATGTCAATAAAATTAAATTTAAAAAGATACAGGTAGAGGCAAGTGTTCAAATATTTAAGGCAAATGCAGTGGAATGGGAAGTCTTATCCACTAAGCCTAGTGTTACTCACTCTGAGGGGCACTAGCTCGGGACCCGTCTTTAATCAGGAAGGCAGTTACAGCAGGGCAGGGTACGGCACATCTGTGATTCTCACAATCAGGAGGCAGAAACAGGAGGATCACCAGCCAGTCTGGGCAACATACCACATTCTGGGTCAGACAGTACCTCACAGTGAGGCCTTATCTCAAAAGAAAAGAAGAAGGAAGGAAAGAAAGAAAAGAAAAGGAAAGGAAAGGTAGGAAAGAAAACAATTGCATATTGAACTGTGAGTTTATATGTCACACAAAAAATTCTAAAAACACCAGCAAAGTATTGATTATTCTCTACTGTTAATTTCTCTTAGCACTGCTTTCATTGTGTTCTATAAGTTTGGATATGTTGTGCCCTCATTTTCAATGAATTCTAGGAAGTGTTTAATTCCTTTATTTCTTCCCTAACCCATCTGTCATTGAGTAGTGAGTTGTTCAGTATGTGTAGGCATTTTGCTAATTCTGTTGTTGAAGTCCAGCTTTAGACCATGGTGGTCAGATATGATACAAGGGATTATTTCAATGTTCTTGTATCTTCTGAAGCTTGCTTTGTGACCAGCTTTTGGAGAAGGTTCCATGAGGTGCTGAAAAGAAGTTATACTCTTGAATTTGGGTGAAAGGTTCTGTAGACATCTATTAGGTGCATTTGATTTAGGGTCTCTGTAAGTGCCACTATTTCCCTGTTTGGCTTCTGTCTGGATGATTTGTCCCTTGGTGAGAGTGGAGTGTTGAAGTCTCCCACTATTAAGGTGTTGGGATCAACATCGTTAGTCATCAGGGAAATGCAAATCAAAACAACCCTGAGATTTCACCTTACACCCATCAGAATGGCTAAGATCAAAAACTCAAGTGACAACACATGCTGGAGAGGATGTGGAGAAAGGGGAACCATTGCTGGTGGGAATGTAAACTCGTACAACCACTTTGGAAATCAATTTGGCGCTTTCTCAGACAATTAGGAATAGTGTTTCCTCCAGATCCAGCTATACCACTCCTAGGCATATATCCAAAAGATGCTCAAGTATACAAGGACATTTGTTTAACCATGTTTGTAGCAGCTTTATTCATAATAGCCAGAACCTGGAAACAACCCAGATGTCTTTCAAAGGAGGAATGGATACAGAAATTGTGGTACATTTACACAATGGAATACTATTCAGCAACTAAAAACAAGGAAATCACGAAATTTGCAGGCAAATGGTGAGATCTAGAAAAGATCATCCTGAGTGAGGTATCCCAGAAGCAGAAAGACACACATGGTATATACTCACTTATAAGTGGATACTAGACCTATAATATAGGATAAACATACTAAGATCTATATACCTAAAGAAGCTAAACAAGGAGGACCCTGGGTAATATGATCAATCCTCACTCAGAAAGACAAATGGGATGGACATTGGAAGAAGGAGAAAAACAGGAAACAGGACAGAGGCCTACCACAGAAGACCTCTGAAGGACTCTACCCAGCAATATACCAAAGCAGATGCTGAGACTCATAACCAAACTTTGGGCAGAATGCAGGGAATCATATGAAAGAAGGGGGAGATAGTAAGACCTGGAGAGGACAGGAGCTCCACAAGGAGAACAGCAAAGGTAAAATATCTGGGCATATGGGTCTTTTCTAAGACTGATACTCCAACCAAGGACCATTCATGGAGATAACCTAGAACCCCTGCACAGATGTAGCCCATAGCAGCTCAATATCCCTAGTAAAGGAAACAGGGGTTGTCTCTGACATGAACTCAGTGGCTGGCTCTTTGACTCGCCTCCCCTTCTGAGGGAGAAGCAACCTTGCCAGGCCACAGAGGAGGACATTGCAGCCAGTCCTGATGAGACCTGATAAGCTAGGGTCAGATGGAAGGGGAGGAGGACCTCCCCTATCAATGGACTTGGAGAGGGGCATGGGAGTTGATGAGTCTGTATTTTGTCTCAGCTGTCTTTAGGTTGTATGATCCTAGTAATATATATATATATATATATATTATATATATTATATATAATATATATATATAGTTTCTCTGATGTTTAATTTCCTCAGGAGGAAAATTTGTTGTAAGCATGAAATGAGGTCATGCTTTCATAATGCATTTCATAGTTTAGGGGATACAGGAAGTGCTAACTTTACCCATTACTATGGCTACAGCAATAGCAGAGCCATTAGTGAAAAGAAGGGGTGGAAAGAAAAGAAACTGAACTCAACACAGATGTGCAGAGGACAAGCTTGCTCAGATGCAGGGGCGTATTCCTGTAGTCTTAGTCACCGAGGAGGCTGAGTCTGGAGGATTGCTGGAGTCCAGGAGTTTGAGACCAACCTGGGCAGCATAGCAAGGCTCAATTTCAAAATAAAACAAACGAAACAATGGTAACAAAAATGGCTGGGCTGAAATAAATAAAAAAATTGTTTTGGTTTTCAAGACAGGGTTTCTCTATGTAGCCCTGGCCAACCTGGAACTTACTCTGTAGACCAGGCTGTCCTTGAGCTCAGAGATCTGCCTGCCTCTGCCTCCTACGTGCTAAGATTAAAGGTGTTTCAAAGTGTTGTGATCTGGCTACTTAAAAATAAATGTATCTTCAGGCATTGGTGTTACTCCCAATACTTTATTGTATATTATTTCCACATTCAAAATCATTTCTAGAAATAGCTGTTTCATTTGCAATCTCTCCATCTGGGACAAGGGAGACAATCAAAACAAAATAATGGTCTTCCTTCAAGAGGTGTTATGGTGCTGCACACCTATGATCCCAGCACTTGGGGAGGCAGAGACAAGCAGATCTCTGTGAGTTCAGGGCCAGCCTGGTCTACAGAGTGAGTCCAGGGCAGTCAAGGCTACACAGAGAAACCCTGTCTCAAAACACACACACACACACACACATGCACAAAGAAAAAAAGCGGCGTTTTTCTGAATCCAAATGGACAACTTTGTCTGCAAACAGCAAAAGGAGTCTGTTTAGGAAGCATGGAAGGAGGGAAGCCAGTCAATATATGAAATTCAGTTTTAGCATCCAAATGGTAGATTTCAGCAACACGTCTGTGTGTTGTGGCAACCAAGAAGTACTATGCTTTTAGAGATCTTGATGCCCAAGGAGACATCTTTCTAATTTATTGCATTCACCTGCTATTTTTGGCTTTATTATATTTTTGTTATTTAAAACAAATTAAAAAATTTAAATATATTTTGATGCTATCCTTCTCTTCTTCCAAGTCCATCCAGATCATCTCCTCCTTCCTACCCACCCAAGTTTCAATTCTTTCTCAAATAACAATCCAAAATCCCAAAACAACAAATAAAACACTCTAAACCTAGAAAATGAGATACAAGAGCACCCCAAAACAAAACCCACCAAACTGTAACCAAATAAAGGGGAGAAAAAAGAAAAACAGAAAACAACTCCCTCCCCCCCCCCCCAAGAAAAAACCCTGTGGATTCCATTATTTGCTGCCCAACTACTCTTGAACATGAGACTTGCCTTGGAATGGTTACTATACCCAGTGTTATTCTATTAGGAAAAAATTAGATTTTCCTTCTCCCAGCTGGGTCTCTGCAAGACCATGATGTGTATCACCGCTCTTTTCATCACATCACTGAGATGTTCAGGATGAACAATTTCAACAATTAAGACAGATGAATGCACACATAGTATTTAAATTCAAATCCAAAAATACCTATTTGCAGGGACTGTTTTTGTCCCCAAGTCTCCATTTTCTTTCTTTAACCCAAGTCAGTCACTTCCACTAAAGCTTTGAGCTCTATGATCCATCTAGAAAACTGACCAAGCTATTTTTTCCCATTCCCAGGTAGGCTATGGGTCTAGTTGATCATTACAAGGATTGGAAATCTAAAGAATTAATCCAAAATTACTCAGTACTTATTAGAGTGATTCTGCACACAGAAAGTTCCAGTATTGGGCATTGGAAAGGACAGAGTAAGGTCACTCTCAGCCTAATGGCATTCATCAGTCCCCTTAAACCCTATTCTCTGAGTAATAGCACATGGCATTGACTCAGTTCACTCTGGTGTTCACCGCAAATTTGTCTTTGAAGGAAAAATGCTGAACACTCTGAGATTCAGAGATGAACTCACCAACTTCCACTTGAGCTTTGGTACCATTCTGCAGAGACTGGTAATTAAACATGTCAAGCTGTTTGTCCTTATCCACAACATTCTCTTCACTGGTGCTTCTTTCGAGTTGGCCCGTATTGAAGAATGGATAGAGCTAAAAGTGAAACATGACCTCCAGAACTGGTTCTACAAGCCACTGAGCTGCAAATAAAGCTGGTTACTTTAACTGCCTTCTTTTCCCCTAACTACACATTCCATTAGCTTTCATTATTGTTTCGTATATCAAACATTTATCACAGGGCTCATTCATTCCAAAAGAAGGCCTGTATGCCTTATGTATATTAACATAGTATAACATATTAACAGAATGAGTTCAAGGCAGTCAAGGCTACACAGAGAAACCCTGTCTCAAAAAAACACATACGTACACAAAGAAAAAAAGAGGTGTTTTTCTGAATCCAATATTATAATATATAGCATAGTATAACATATTAACAAAGTTATGTGCTATTTACTAACACTATCACCACTTTATAAACTGAACTTTTCTAAGTCACTCAGTGATGACATGAGGACTCTGGGCACCAGATATAGTTTTTTAAGTTCAAGAGGTTTATTGAATGCAGTACATGGTAAGCATGGAGAAGAAGTAGATTCTTATTTTGAAGAAAAATAGGAGCAATTTGTTTTTTCTCTTTTGTATTTTTTAATTTTTGTTTTTATTAATTACAGTTTATTCACTTTGAATCCCCCCTGTAGCTCCCTTCCTCCTTCCCTCCCATTCCCTCCCTCCCCCTTCTCCACCCATGTCCCTCCCCAAGTCCACTGATAGGGGAGGTCTTCCTTCCCTTCCTTCTGATCCTAGTCTATCAGGTCTCATCAGGACTGGATGCATTGTCTTTCTCTGTGGCTTGGTAAGGCTGCTCTACCCTCAGAGGGAGGTGATCAAAGAGCAGGCCAATCAGATCATGTCAGAGACAGTCCCTGTTCCCAATACTATGGAACCCACTTGGACACTGAGCTGCCATGGGCTACATCTAGGCAGGGGTTCTAGGTTATCTCCATGAATGGTCCTTGGTTGGAGTATCAGTCTCAGAAAAGACCCCTGTGCCTAGATATTTTAGTTCTGTTGCTCTCCTTGTGGAGCTTCTGTTCTCTCCAGGTCTTACTATCTCCCCCTTCTTTCATAAGATTCCCTGCACTCTGCCCAAAGTTTGGCTATAAGTCTCAGTATCTGTTTTGATACCCTGCAGGGTAGAGCCTTTCAGAGGCCCTCTGTGGTAGGCTCTTGTTCTATTCCCTGTTTGCTCCTTCTGATGTCCATCCTCTTTGCCTTTCTGAATGGGGATTGAGCATCTTAGCCAGAGTCCTCCTTCTTGATTAGTTTCTTTAGGTGTACAGATTTTAGTATGTTTATCTGATATTATATATCTAATCTCCACTTATGAGTGGGTATATACTGTGTGTGTCTTTCTGTTTCTGGGATACCTCACTCAGGATGATCTTTTCCAGTTTCAACCATTTGCCTGCAAATTTCATTATTTCCTTGTTTTTTTATTGCTAAGTAATATTCCATCATGTAGATATATCACAATTTCGGTATCCATTCCTCAACTGAGGGACATCTGGGTTGTTTCCAGGTTCTGGCTATTATGAATAAAGCTGCTACAAACATGGTTGAGCAACTGTCTTTGTTGTATACTTGAGCATCTTTTGGATATATGCCTAGGAGTGGTATATCTGGATCTTGAGGAAGCTATTCCTAATTGTCTGAAAAAGTGCCAGATTAATTTCCAAAGTGGTTGTATAAATTTACTTCCCACCAGCAATGGAGGAGGGTTCCCCTTTCTCCACATCCTCTCCAGCATGTGTTGTTACTTGAGTTTTTGATCTTAGCCATTCTGATGGGTGTAAGGTGAAATCTCAGGGTTGTTTTAATTTGCATTTCCCTGATGACTAAGGACATTGAGCATTTCTTTAAGTGTTTCTCTGCCATTCGATAATCATCTATTGAGAATTCTCTGTTTAGGTTTATACCCCAGTTTTTAATTGGATTATGTGATTTGTTGCTGCTTAACTTCTTGAGTTCTTTGTATATTCTGGATATTAGCCCTCTGTCAGATATAGGGTTGGTGAAGATCCTTTCCCAGTCTGTAGGCTGTCATTTTGTTCTAAAGACAATGTCCTTTGCTTTACAGAAACTTTTCAATTTCGTGAGGTCCCATTTGTTGATTTTTGTTGATCTTAGAGCCTGTGCTGATGGTATTCAGGAAGTTGTCTCCTGTGCCAATGAGCTCAAGGCTCTTCCCCACTTTTTCTTCTAACCAATTTAGTGTGTCTGGTTTTATGTTGAGGTCATTGATTTATTTGGACTTTAGTTTTGTGCAGTGTGATAAATATGGATCTATTTGTATTTTTCTACATGTAGACATCCAGTTAGGCTAGCACCATTTGTTGGAGATGCTGTCTTTTATCCATTGTATTGTTTTGGCTTCTTTGTCAAAAATCAACAGAAACTGTGGTACATTTACACAATGGAATACTATTCAGTAATTAAAAACAAGGAAACCATCAAATTTGCAGGCAAATGGTAGGAACTATAAAAGATCATCCTGAGTGATGTATCCCAGAAGCAAAAGACACATATGGTGTATACTTATTTATTTATAAGTGGATATTAGGTATATAATATAGAATAATCATACTAAAATCTGTTCACTTAAAGAAGCTAAGCAAGAAGGAGAACTCTGGGTAAGATGCTCAATCCTCATTCAGAAAGGCAAACAGGATAGACATAGGAAGAGGGAAAAAACAAAAAACAGGACAGGAACCTACCACAGAGTGCCTGCTTCATTTGCAATCTCTCCATCTGGGACAAGGCTCTACCCTGCAGGGTATCAAAGCAGATACTGAGAATTATAGCAAACTTTGGGCGGAGTGCAGGGAATCTTATGAAAGAAGGGGGAGAGAGACCTGGAGAGGACAGGAGCTCCATAAGGAAAGCAACAGAACCAAAATATCTGAGCACAGGGGTCCTTCCTGAGACTGATATTCCAACTAAGGACCATTCATGGAGATAACCTAGAACCCCTGCTTAGATGTAGCCCATGGCAGCTCAGTGTCCAAGTGGGTTCCCTGGTAATGGAAACAGGGGCTGTTTCTGACATGGACTCAGTGGTTGGCTCTTTGATCACCTCCCCCTGTTGGTGAGCAGCCTTACCAGGCCACAGAGGAAGACAATGCATCCATTCCTGATGAGACCTGATAGGCTAGGGTCTGATGGAAGGGCAGGAGGACCTCTTTAATCAGTGGATTTGGAGAGAGGCATGGGAGAAAAAGAGGGAGGAAGGGTAACATGTGGAGGGGATGAGGGAGGGAGCTACAGGGGGATAGAAAGTGAATAAACTGTAATTAATAAAAAATTAATTAAAAATCCCAGTGTTAATATCTTCCTTTTAGTTAAGAAACTCCCGAAGGACCCTCAAACTATCCAAGTTATGATCATTGCCCTAGGCTACCCATCAGAACTGTATAATAAGGCTCTTTTGCTGAAGACACCACACGCTCTGGCTGCAGGACACAGAAGCAAGGCTGGAACTAGGCTGACAGCTTCTTTCTTGTTGTCTAGCTTTTACAGTGCCAGAAGTTGCACTGTAAGCTGTTGTGGAGAAAAGTCAGCAGTGGTCTCTTCCAGCTGTGGACCTTGCATTCTTTAGTACCAACTGCCCAGACATGAAAGGCTTCTTGGAGCAACATTGGCACAACCATTATGGAGATAAACAACTACTTATTGAGATGCTTGAGGCCTTCTGTACAAGAAGGACTTCATGCTTATCATTGCAAACCTATTCAAAGGTCTATGTCCAGGGAGATCAGAGGCCCTGTGGGTGAGCCTACTACTTCTGGTTTGCTAAGAGGACATACTGTTAAATTGCCTCCTCCATATTTATACACATAGTATAGTGTATACACATAGAATCATGCATAAATATATAAATAGTGTCAGATGGTATCAAGGGAGTTTCTCTTTGCAGAGAATACCAGTTAGTGAAGATACTTGTGGCTAGTGAAACTGCTTGAGAAAGAAATGACTACAGAGTGTTCAGCCTTAAATGGGACACCCATGATTGTCCTGAAGGCACAGGAAACATTGTGAAAGAGGGGACATAAAGAATTCAAGTGCAAGATAATGGGGAGGAAGTCCATGAAATGCTGTCTTACAGGTGTGACATGGCCATGGTACTCATGAGTTTATGGCAGCTAAGTTTGCCTGTATAAGACCTACATAAAATGGATCCCATAAATATTAATCCACAGATGTGGGAGAAGGCTCATGGGCCCCAGATCATCACATGAGAACTATTAGATTTCTGGAGAAGAGTACGTCATTGTCTCCAAGATACAGCCACTTTTTATTTACTTCTGCTCCTGTGGACAACGCTATGCTGATGTCCACTTGGGTGGCTCCGGATAAATCCAGTGGGTCATAAAACAAAAAGAAAAAAAAAAGACATGAAAGTAGGACAGGGACATGGGGAGAGACTGGATAATCTGTGGGGGTGGAGAGAGATAAGAGAAGAAGAGAGATGTGTGTGACCGAAAGGTATATATCTGTATAAATTATTTTAACCACCATTTAGGATGCATATTAAAACAACTACATGTAGCCTTACAAACTAAACTACAAAAAAGTAAACACAAACCATTCTCTGAAGAAATAAGTGAAAAATATACCTTTCCTAGAGAGGAGAATGATTTCCATCTAAGTTTATATCAGCAAAGTCATCCTCTGAGAGCAAAGGGAAATTAATATGCCCTCACATGAACAAACACAAGAGTAAATTTTTTATTCATGTCCTACCTCTGTAGTAATGTTAAAGGAAACTTTCAGAGAAAAGAAAAATTCTATAAGCAGGGAAATCAAACTGATAGAGACAAGAATAGTAACAAGGGGGGAGATCCAAGATGGCTGCCACTAGAGGACACTGTGTCTGAGGAGTAGGAGAGCAGAAACTATGCAGCGACCAGGAGACTGAACTCTGGGACCTAAAACGCCAGCATCCGTGATTGCCAGGTGAGCAGAACTCCCACGGTGATAAAATCAAGTGGGAAAACCCTAGGGACACCCAGTTATTCCCCGGAAAAACCTCCGGGTGACCAGCAGCGCACAGCTCTGATCTGAAAGAGCAGCAGCACTGGGCGCCCGCACCCGCCATTATAGACTGGATCACACAGTCTCGCGGGCAGTCTGAGGAGGAACCGGGTGCCGTTTTCACCGAACTGCACCCTACGAGCACACACTGCACCCGGGTTCTGCTTCAACCCACGGGTGTGCAGCGGGCACGAACCGATCACCGGAACCACCCCAGTCTGAGAAAGGCGGGGGACCGTATTGACCAGTTTGCACTCTGCAGGTGCAAGCCACACGCTTCCGCCAGCAAAACCTCAGTCCGTGTGCCAGTCCCCGGGCAAGTCTGGGAGGGACCTGAGTTCTGCTTCAACCCACGGGTGTGCGGTGGGTGTGCAGGGATCACAGGAGCCACCCCAGACTGACAAAGTCCAGGGACCATCTTGACCAGACCGCACACTGAGGGCCAAAACCTCAGTCCCT
>CM053761.1:20351242-20385421 GCA_028658305.1 Pachyuromys duprasi
AGGCACATACCTAAACATAGTAAAGGCAATATACAGCAAGCCTATAGCTAACATCAAACTCAATGGAGAGAAACTCAAATCAATCCCACTGAAATCAGGGACTAGGCAAGGCTGCCCATTGTCTCCATATCTCTTCAACATAGTACTTGAAGTCCTAGCTAGAGCAATAAGACAACTAAAGGAGATCAAGGGGATACAATTTGGAAAGGAAGAAGTCAAAGTATCACTATTTGTAGACGATATGATAATATACATGAGTGACCCCAAAAATTCAACCAGAGAACTCCTTCAGCTGATAAACACCTTCAGTAAAGTGGCTGGATACAAAATCAACTCAAAAAAATCAGAAGCCCTCCTGTACACCATAGGCTCCCTTTTTTTACGTTTTGGAATTTTAATTTTAACGGAATGTAATGTGCCATTATATGTTGTTAGGCTCACTCTTCTCCTTTTTGGAATTTTAATGTATATCCTGTACCATTATATGTTGTGAGTATGTGATATGATTTTTCATTTTTTTTTATTCTGCAGAGGATTACAGTTAAGAGATTGCATGAGTCTCGGAAGAGAGTTTGAACTTTGGAATTTTGAACAGTGCTGATATTGTGATAGACTATGGGGACTTTTGAAGTTGGACTAAATGCATCTTGCATTATGCTAAGGCTATAGGCCTATGGGGGCCATGGAGTGGAATGTTGTGGCTCGAATAAAAATGGCCCCTATAGGTCCGTAAGAGTGGTACTATTAGGAAGTGTGGCCTTGTTGGAGTAGGTGCATCCTTGGAGGAAATAGCCACTGGGGTCAGGCTTTGAGGTCTCAGATGATCAAGCCATGCACACTGTGGTACACAGTCTCTTTCTGCTGCCTGAAGATCAAGATGTAGAACTATCAACTCCTTCTCCAGCACCATGTCTACCTGCATGCAACCATGCTTCATGCCATGATGGTAATGGACTAAACCTCTGAACTGTAAGCCAGCCTCCATTAAATGTTTTACTTTATAAGAGTTGCTGGGGTTGTGGTGTCTCTTTACAGCAATAGAAACCCTAACTAAGACACCATCACCATAGTGAAATGTCTGAAATAGGTCATTTGTGAGGGAAATGGGGTTTTTATTTTGGCGTACTTGTCTGTAGCATGAGGTCAAAGGTTGGACAGCTCCATAGTTTGAGTCTTGAGAAGATGACACACCATGACATAAGTCAAGAAACCACAGGAGACTGAAATACCTCAGAGTCCTTCCAAGCCAGTGAAGCTAAGGTCCTTTCAGAAGGACTTGCCTCTTTAAGTCCATAAAGCTTTCTCCCTAGGGACCAAATTTTTACATACTAAATTTTAGTGAAAATTCACCCAACCCACATCAATTTAAAAATACTTGAATAAGCCCATGTGTCTGTGAAATGAAGAGTACAAAGGAAAATTTCCAATCTATTGAAATAATAGGAAGCTTTTTGGAGACCAAAAATATTGTGCAGCACATAGGAAGTCTGGCTTGTGAACTGTGGGGATTACCAAGTCTTATGTGTAGCACTTCTGCCTCCTGACGCAACCTTAAGACAGCTGATACTAATGTGACTTGAAGTGTCTTTAGGGAAGATGTCATTTATCAAACTCACATTCCAGAGGATCACTGAATTCTAATGCCTAACTGGAATTGCTTCTTCTGACACTAAAATCTGCTCCTGCTTTAAAATTTCCAAATAAATAAAAAATAGAATTAAGTGAGTCTGTAGAAGTTGTGTGTCACTGTAAGAAACTGAACTGACCTGCAAGGTAGTGTGAGGCTGGTCTATGAAACAACTCAATGGTTAACATCTTGATAAAGGGAATCAGAGTCCACACAGTGAGTGTCCAGCAGCTGGTAAAGAAGGAGGAAGAAAAAAAAAACGACAAGAAGAATCCGTCATTGCTAATTTATAAATGTGCTCAGTGTGTGCCCAGATGTGTTGTATGTGTGGAAAGAATTAGGACCCTCTCAGTCCCCTGTCAGTGAACAGATGTGTATTTGATACAGAAAAAAAACCACACACACACAAAAAAAACCATCAGAATTTAGAATGCGGTGGCTTTGAAGAAAGTAAGGCATTTACCTGCTAAAATAAAACAAGCCTTTTTTTTTGACTATTTCTCTTGATGTTTACTACTTACCTCACCATTTCCTCTTTCTGTGGTCTGGAGGGAGAAGTGGCATTGCCGTCCAATAACTCCCTGTCCTTGTGCAAGAAAGGAAATTCTGACTTAATTGCACAGCGCAAGACGTGTTAACATACGGCGAATCCGGGTCTGCTGAGGTGGAACTTTAAAAACGGGTGAAGAATCCCCCTTTCAAGACTCACTTTCCAGGAGCTCTTACTAAACTGAGAAGAGAAGGAAAAGGAAGAAAGGGAAAGAAGAATGAATTCAACCAAATCACCTGCATCCCACCACACAGGTACAATCTTCCTTTGCTTGTTTGGCACTCTTATTAGAACAGGTAAGAAGTGTGTTAAGGGCTAGGGCAATGGAAAAGTTCGCAGTGAGATGGAAAGAGGAGGGAAGAGAAGAAAGGTCATCAGGATTAGCAGAAAGCTTGCTGAGGAGTTGGGGAAGGCTGCCCGTTCACTGTTTCTACCTTCTGCAATACTCTCAATGTCTTTGAGCAAGTCCTTCACTTCTGTGGAGTTTTCTCTAACCGTCTGTGAAATGTATACTGGGGTGAAGGAAGTACCTGCTACATGACTGTCCATATTTTATTTAATTTACAAAAATCTTAAAAATGAGATGCTGAGAAGAGGACAATAGGAGAGAGACTAAAAAAGCCAAAGGGGAAATGGGGTGAAATGAAAGGAGAAGAAAGGAAGGCACTAAAGAGGGAAGGCCTTAAAATGTAGAAACATTTTAAATGGAGGAAATAGAAATGAAAAGCTCATATCCATAAGTCCAAGTCTTAACATTAGCAATGGATTACAGCATGGTTCTTAAGTGGCTTCCAGGCTCTAGTCCCTGGAAGCACATTGCTTCCACAAACTCTGCTGAATTGTTAGCTCTGGGGGCGAGGCCCTGCAATCTCTAGACAGCACAGATGTGTGGGCAAGCCTGGGCAATGTGAACAGGAAGAAGCAAGGATAGGATTGACTCAATCTCTTCTGCATATTGCTTTGAAAATCCACAGTGTGTTATATCTTTTTTTCCTACAGAGAAAAGATGCTTCAAAGATTCCCAAGTGCTCTCATGGACTGTGGCTGGGGCCTCAATCCTGTTTCTCAGTGTCTGCTTCATCACCAGATGTGTTGGTGGGTTTTGAAGGTCAAATTCACTCTAGTTCTGCATGGCAAATACTAGCAGTAGATTCTTGGTTGGTGCATCTCTCATTAAACAAAGAGGTTTTTTAAATTATTTTTTTACAAAGTTTTTAAAATGCCGTATTTTATTATTCTTGGCTGCTTTTGTTGTTTAACAGTTTCATACGTGTATATAATGTATTCTGATTAGTCATTCTCTCATGCCCTCTCTTTTGTCCTTCCCTTCACTATCAATCCCCACCCAGTCTCTTTCCCAGTTTCCTGACTTTTGGTTTGGTTTTGTGACCCATTTACTTTAACATGGGACGTGTGTGTGATCACTAGAGGAGGGTATCCATTAGAGAATGATGTGGTCATCAATGGGTACACAGTTGTAGGGAACAATTTCCCCACTCCCTGAATCTATCAATGGGAAATAGTCCAGCAGGGGCTGGAGCCTCCTGAGGCTGTCCTCCAACCATGCCTGAGGATGAATGGGCCCATTCTTTGGCAAAACCAGTGAAGCCTCCTGAAGCTACTATTGGTTTGTGATTGTGATACCTGTGTTATGTCCAGAATATGATGTTTTACAGCTCTTCTCCTTATCTTCTGGCTCTTATATCCTTTCCCTCTTCTGCAGTGTACTCTGGGTTGTAAGTGTCTTGTTTAGAGCTGAGCACCCATCCATCATTTATTCTCAGTACCTGGTATAGCCATGCATTTCTGCATCCTCCGCCACTCACCAGAGGGAGAGGCTCCTCTGACGGAGACTGAGTTGTGCTTATCTATCTATGACCATAAATACAAAGGTATCAGTGGCAATTTGACACTGTGTGAGTTCAGCTTTTTTGGCTCTCAACTTTCATAATGCTGTGACCCTTTAATACAGTTTCTCATGTTATAGTGACCCTCAACCATAAAATTATGTCATTGCTACTTCATAACTGTGATTTTGCTACTGTTATGAATAGTAGTGTAGAGATCTGATGTTCAGGATATCTGATATGCAACCACCCCAGAGGGATCGAGACCCACAGGTTGAGAACCACTGATTAGCAGACCAGCAGTATACATAGGATCAGTTACAGTCTATGATGCCCCCGGCAATGTTTTTTTTTTACCACATTTATAGTTTATTTCACTTTTCTCCCTATTCATCCTCAGTCTGCCAACTATTTCCTAAGCCAGAAACTCAACTAGTCTAAAACCATGACTGAATTTCAGTCATCTCTACTTATTATTATTATTTTGCAATGTATATCTTCCATTTTCTTGGTGCTCCTGAATTCTTCCTTTCAGACCCCTCTTCTTAGGTCATCCTTCTCTATGAAATGTTACCCTGCAGATTAGATACTGGGTCAGGACCAAAGGCTCTGCAATCTGCTTTGTGAATGGAAGGGTTAGGTGCTCACACTGGAATCAGAAGGGACTGCAAACAAATTATTTGATCTGAAAAAAGGTTTATTCTTTTTAAGTCAGGAAAGCCATGAAATGTGAATTACTCTTTCTTTGAAGAAGTGGGTACCAGTGAGGAAAGGAAAATAGGTGGGGAAACTTCGCGATCACTGTCGGCCATTTTGTTACGAGCACAATCCTGAGGCCAAGGGTTTCATTGCTAAAAAGGACATTTAGCATTAACTGTGTTCCTTTCCTTTTACAGTAACGTACCGCACCTTTCAAATTTATGGGGAGAAAGAGTTACAGACACATGAAACCATTAAGGAACTCTCTTGCTACAGCAAAGCATCAGGTATAACCATATGCATATATTAAAGAATATGTAACTGTTTTTTAAGCTTCTAGATTGTCTTTAGAATAAGAAAACTACAATGGGATTGTTTTTCGGTTTTATTTTTTTTTTCCAAAAGGAATGACAAATCTTATCTGTGCACAGAGTGGGAAACCATTGACAAGAGCAGGGGAGCAAAACTCAAGAAGTGAGGTAGCCTTGGGCCAGAAATCTCTGAGGCATCACAGTAAACTCTGAGGGCAAATTTCAATTATATATCTAAATGGGAAGTCTAAAAAGGAAATGATTTATTCCCACGAGTAGCAGTTTTTCTTCATATATCTGCTTCCAAATTGAGGTAGAGGAGAAAAGCATGTGCAGAGAATTTAAAAATACCTAAGGGGGGGGGACCTCAGATATTCTCTTGTATCAGCAAAATGCTAATCAACGCCGGCAAAGTACGTTACTTCCTTGAGGTACAGTTTTCTGGTCATTTAATTAAGAGAGATTTTGTTGAATAAACTTCAATGACTGAAATTCTGTAGTTCTAAAACATTTATCCTGGTGCAGAGGGTTGGCGAGAGTATCATTAAGGGTGGTTTAGCCTTCGAGTCACATAGAGAGGACTCGAGACTGACCTTTCTTAGCCTAAGCACAGAGACTTGAGGTCTCTGGCAGGGCTACGTGACTAAGGTAAACTGCACATATCGCTGCATTTGCTCGTCCTGCCATCTAAAATATCAAGACTGTGCTCCAAAAGACGAAATTGCTGCCAGTGTTTATTGGCATCGGAATTACATAACAGTTTCACAGAGCAAAATGAGGGGTACAGGAAGATTCTAGGTCCATGTTGGACTTCACAGGATCACTGGCAAGGTTCCCTGGCCTTCTCTGAAGCCTCTCTCCTCTCAGGTTCAGTGAAGACTTGCTGTCCTTCGAACTGGAAACATTTCCAATCTAGCTGTTACTTTTTCTCCGCCACCACCCTGGTCTGGCCATCCAGTTTAAGGAACTGCTCAGACATGGGGGCTCACCTGGTGGTTATCAACAGTCTGGAAGAGCAGGTAACTGGCCAACGGGCTCCTCAGTGCTGATGCCATGTTCTTTACAGATACGTTTGTCCAGACCTGTGCACAAGGTCTGAGCCACAACTGTTGCCAAAGGTGTGGGTTGAAATGCGCTGCCGCCACTGTTTCATGGCGTGAGTTGCTTTCGGTCTCAGAGTCACTAGAACCTTTAAAAAGCTGATGTACACGAGGAGTTCTGATATTAACTGGAATTGGGGGAGGGTTAAGAAGCTAACTCTAGAATAATATTTTGTTGATGAATACTTTGTATGAATGAGGGCAAACAACTGTCTTCAGGCTCTGATTAATTTCTCATGATAAATCAACACATCGTAAACAAACTTTGAATGAGTTACTAAGAATCTCCTCTTATGAGTTGCAAAGTTTTCACCTGTTGAATTTTGTTACTTACAGTTTTTCACAATAAAAAAGTAGTTGGTAGCCTTCAATAATTTTACAGTTTTAAGCATGCTTATCTGTCGAGTCTAGTCTCAATTCTGCCTTACCCCTTCTAAAAACTAGTTACTTTCAACACCCTTTCAGAACCAAATAACTGATCTCATCTATTATTATTGTTATAATTAATTAATGTATATTCCTTAGGAATTCCTTTTTCGCACAAAACCTAAAAAGAAAGAGTTTTATATTGGACTGACGGACCAGGTAGTGGAGGGGCAGTGGCGATGGGTGGATGACACACCTTTCACAGAGTCCCTGAGGTACGTACTGCCTTCGAAGGAAAATTGTCACATTAGATAATCCTGAAGTGAGGCCGTACTGAGGGGAATTCTCAGACTGGCTTTTGTCCCAATGAGGCAAGTCTAGGTCCATCACTAGTTATACTAGATGCAGGAAGAAAGAAATGGGATCTCTGGCGATACTAGATGCAGGAAGGAGGAAACGGGAGGTACAGGCTCTTGGCTTTTCCATTCCCGAGGGTTGCCAAAAAGGATGAAAGAGAAATAATAGATGAAAATGATAAGGCAATAAGAACTGAAGAATCATTGACTTACAATGCATATTTAAAAAAGAGTGAAATTTAATCTTATACCTTAAAATAGAAATAAGTGAAAAGCAGTAATTTAGAAAATGACAAATATAGATTATTCTTATGATCCTACTCCTTTCCCCCTGAGTCATTAGAACACCACATTTTACAGTTCATGGTTGGTTTCCGTTATTCCTGTTTATTGAAATTACTCATTTCTGAGATATGTCAATGTTATTAATCTCTATCCAGCACTTGAGGAAACTACATGTCAAAGGGATGGGGTGACTCACCCAGCTACTAAGCAGCAGTTGTGAATGCAGGGCTTGGCCGCCCTGAATCCTGAGAAGATCTGCTTCATAGGAAGCACACGGACTCTGGCAGAACAAAGAGTGAGAGGGGTCATGAGGCAGAAGGATAGAGGCAGCACACCTGCCAGACCAGCAGCCCTTACAGTGACCTCTCTTCCTGGGGTTCAAATTCATGGACCTGCATAGCAGCACAGAAATACAGGAAGATCCCACCAGCTGATGGTGTAGGCAAGTGGGTTTTCTCTGTTGATAAAAATGGAGATTGCACTTCCCACCTCACAAAATGATAGTTAAACATCAAATACATAAGTTGTTTGGTGTGTTAAGTGTGTTCCTTTCTCTGAAACTTAAAATCTCCTATGTTTCCCCTTCACAGCTTCTGGGATGCTGGGGAGCCCAACAATATAGTTTTGGTAGAGGACTGTGCCACCATAAGGGACTCTTCAAATCCCAGGAAGAACTGGAATGATATACCCTGTTTCTACAATATGCCGTGGATTTGTGAAATGCCAGCAATAAGTCCTTTGGGCTAAATGCAAGGGAACATAGGAGATGTGGTTTCAATGCATGAGGAGGAACACCCAATATCCAACACAAGGAAACATCCATTATATATCATTAGGGCTGCATATGTATGTGTTACTCTGATATAAGTAAAAGTGAGTTGTTCCCATTGTTAAAAGTTCATGATACTGACTGATGTTCTTGCCACAACATGCAAGTTCTCTTTTCAGAACTTTTAAAGCAATTCACTAATAAATGCAGTAAGAGGAAAGGGGCTCTCCTTTTGACACCTGTCTCGCTTGTGGGTATGAAAGGACAGGTGCAGAGCAAGTACAGAGTCCAGCAAAGAAGAAGTTTATAGGAAGAGACTTTGGATGGACACCAGACCATCCTCTTCCTCCTACATCCTAGCATCTATCTTGTCTCCTCATGTTGTCGACACTGGGATCACTTTTGTGTTTTCCAACACTGAGGAAGATACACCTTTGAGTCTTAGAACTTACTGCTGCTCAAAAGAATGACATAGCATTGAGCATCTCCGTAGGGAAAAGCCAGTCAGACTTTAGCTCCTAACAGACTGGGACTTGTCTACATTTCCCTGAACCCCTATTTTCTCTGATTCTCTTCTATCAACTGGATCTCATTTGGATCCACTGCTCAAGTACAGCCAGAGTTCAAAGTGAAATTATCCTTTAAAAATTAGTTTGACATTTTTCTGACTCAAGACTTCGCATTTATTGAATGACATTCTGCCAAAACAGACCATGTTCCTTCCCATTGGAGTCATAAAGAGACTGTCAGCAGCATCCACACATTGGAAAAAATATGTATCCTTGAGTAGGAAAATTAAACTAAACAAATCAAGTTGAAATAGTAGCATTTTTTTACAAGAATTTCTATTAGGCATTTTAACAATCTGATTTTGAAATTGACACCTTCTTTTAAACATGAAGTCATTCAAACCAAAAGAAATCTTAAAACCATATGTTTGACTTTCTAACTCATTTTTTTTGAAAATTTTATGTATGTATATAAATGGCTTTTAACAAAGCCATCTTTATTCCCTCCACTGCTACCTGCTGCTGTCCACCTCACTCCTCCTCCTCCCCATTTTGTGTGCTGTTTTATGTTTTAAACCCACGGTGTCCACTCAGGACTGCTTTCCTGCATTTGGGTGTAAGACCTTCTCCTGGAGCGTGGGCAGCCTCTTGGGGGCACATCGCAACACTCCACCTGCTGTAGCAGCCAACAATTGCCAATCCTCAGCTGGTGATGGGATTTCATGAGCTCCATGCCACCCACCCGGGGATGTGGGATGGTTTATACTGCCTTTATCATGCTGAGATACGTCCCTCATGTTCCTAGAATTTTCAGGAGTTTTATCACAAAAAAAATTCTGAATTCTGTCAAAGGGCAATGGCTGTGGGTTCTGGGATTACTGTCCTTGGGTCTGTTTATGTGGTTGATTACATCCATTAACTTGCTCGTGTTGTAATCCTCCCCCCCATCTCTGAGATGAAGCTGCTCTGATCATGGTGGATGATCTTCTGGGTGCTGCTCTATTGTGCTTTTTTCTATCACTGTGATAAAACATTGACGAAAACTAGCTTGGATGAGGAAAGGCTTATTGTACCTTAAAATAAATTATTTAATCGGAATTATCCAATAGAAACTTTTAAAATACAGCGTTTTGTAGGTGAGGCTACAGAAAAACTTAACAACTTCAGCCACAAAAATAGAGTAATAAACCATTCATAGTCTCAATGACATATTCCCCAAATAAGCCACCAAAAGGATTTAAATACACCATTTACGGCCTAAATAATTTTAAAGAACAGTCACTTTACTATACTGTTTTTAGTAAAAGTTATACATGTTCATTATGAAAATTTTGTACGGTGCACAAGGATGTATAGATGAAAAAGTTCTCCGGTTAGATAAATACTTAGCATGAACATTAAACATCATGGGTGACTTTTCATTGATACAGGAAGTGCTACTTCACAATACAGCACCTTGGAAAATCAGAAAGTAGCAAACACAGGATAGTCAAGCAGTTTTGCTCCAGTACCACGGTGTTCTTGTCTCTATCGTTCTATAGTATGTCAGAACAGAAATTTTCAAGGTAAACTATCTTTCATCTCACAGGGAATAAGAAATAATTTATTATAAGCCAAATATGAGTGACTGTAGCCCAGGACCATGAATTCAAGTTGCCCTCAATGCATTGCTATATGGAAGTGATTATATGAACTTTTACAGTAACATAACAAAAACAACACATAAATTCAGGCATTTTTCCAATATATTGGTAGGGAAACCTCATAGCCCTGTCAGGGGAGAGGATGGGAAACCCAACAACAGGTTTCAGATGCTATCTGATGACACTCTTAGCTCTGGAGACGTCAGAAGCCAGTAGTTAGTTAATAAGTTTTTACTGATTGTTGAAATGATATGCAGTCAGGCAGGCTTAAAGATGAACCATACATGGCTATTAAGACTAAAGAATATCCCATGTATATTTGGCTCTAGATCTGCAACATATCAATGCTCCACAATCAAGAAGTTCAAATCATTCTGCCAGCTTTATAGAATCTTTTAATATAGATATGTCTTATTCATGTGATGTATGAATGTATACAGCTCTTGCAGAGTACCCTAATTCAGTTCTGAGCACCCATACTGATCAGCTTACAACTGCCTGTACTCAGTTCCTGGGTATCCAACACCTCTGGCCTCATCAGCATCAGGCAACTACACTCATGTACACATATCCACACACCGGCACATGCATATATTCATATTTTAAAATAAAAAATAAGCCTTTCTATCTCCCCCTTCTTCTCTAAGGTTCCCTGCACTCTACCCAAAGTTTGCCTATGAGTCTCAGCATCTCCTTCACTACCCTGATTGGTAGAGTCTTTCAGAGCCCCCCCTCCCCCATGGAAGGCTCCTGTCCTGTTCCCTGTCTTAGGAAGATGATGGCATCAAGCCCTGATGAGACCTGATAGGCTAGGGTCAGATGGAAGGGGAGGAGGTCCTCCCTTATCAGTGGACTACGGGAGGCGCATGGGAGGAAATGACGGAGGGTGGAGGGACTGGGAGGAGAGGAGGGGGAACTACAGTCAGGATACAAGGTGAATAAATTGTAATAAATTATAATAAAGAAAAATAAAAATAAGTGTACACCCCTACACCTAGCAAAGGTAACACCGGCCTTAACCTGATGAGTCTCCCAAACACACCATAGCGTCCCTGTACTCCCAAGCGTAGGTCCGGGAGGCACAGCTTGCACGCAAACCCAGAACCAAGCCTGATCATGCCATCTTCAGACTCCCACCCTTAGCTCTGGTTATAAAACTCCTACACCAGTTCAGCCTGAGGCAGGTTAGAACCTAGCACTGGACACAGAACCAGGGAAAGAAATCCATGTTCAGGTGACATCACAAAAATAAAAGCAATGTGAATGGCCAGGGCACTATGCACCTTCTCAAACCCACTAGTCCTATGGAAATGATCTCAAATAAATAGTCACTGAACCTTAGGAAGCAGAATTTTTTTTAAAAAAAATCATAAGTCTCATTAAACAATTCAGGGAATTTAATGACAAAATGAACAAAGAGCTCAATAATCTTAAAGGTGATAGGAACAAATGCTTGAGTTATGTCCAGAGACATACAATGTTTCATTGAATCAAATGATAAACTCAATTCCAGATTTGAAAACTGAATTTAGGAAAAAGATAGAATTATTGAAGAGAATTCAAGGTTAAATGAAGATGGAATTGAAAAACCCAACAATTCAATTAGTAAACTTGCAGTAAAGCCTTATAAATAAAATGGATAAGATGAAAGTAGACTATCAGGACTTGAAGGTAAACTAGAGGAACTGGACCATTTCAGCCAAGAATGGGGAGAAAATTTAAATACACAAAAAATATAGAAGCATTATGAGACAACATGAAACAACAAAATTTTCAAATTATAGGCACAGATGAAGGAAAATAATCCCAGTTCAATAGTATAGACCAGTTCTTCAACAAGAGCATAGAAGAAAACTTTCCCAGATAGAGAAATACATAACTATGCAGATCCAAGAAACACACAGAACACTGATTAGACAGGACCAGAAAAAAAACCTCCACCAGGCATGTGATAGTTCAACACTAAGCATATAGAACAAAGAGATGGTACTGAACGCAACAAAAGAAAAACCACATGTAAAGGAGAAGTCAACAGAATAACAGCTGATTTCTCAATGGGAAACTTAAGAGCCAGAAAATCCTGAAACAATATAGCTCAACTATTGTGATACTCTGCTATACTCAGTTGGTGCCTAGTCCAGTCATTATCAGAGAGGCTGTCTCTGTCAGCTGATGGGAGGGAGCAAAGGCAGAAACCCACAGACAGACATTTGGAGGTCTCCAATTGGTCCTCCTCCCTTGGAGGTTGAGGACACCGGGAGAGTACTGTTTCAGGATCAACTAAGCAGGGCTCACTGGGGCTCACAGAGACTGAAGCAGCAATCACAGAACACACATGGGTCTGTGTTAGTTCTTCTACATATATGCTGTGGTTGTAGGCTTGGTGTTTTTGTGGGACTCCTGTCAGTGGGAGTGGGGGTGTCTCTAACTCTTTTTGCCCGCTCTTGAGACCCTTTTCCTCTTACTGGATTTTTTTCACCCAGCCTTGACATGAGGGTTTGTATCTGGTCTTACTGTATCTTGTTGTGTTGTGTTGATGTCCCTGGGAGGCCTGCTCTTTTCTCAGAGGAAATGGAGTAAGGAGTGGATCTGGGGAAGAGGAGAGGTGAGGCACGGAAAGGAGTGGAGGAAGGAGGAGTTGCAGTCAGGATGTATTGTATGAGAGAATAATAATAAAAAATAAACCATCGATGTCAACCTAGACTATTGTACCCAAGAAAATTGTCTGCCGTAGTTGAAGGAGAAAGAAAAAAAAAACCTTTCCATGGTATAAGCAGGTAAAAGAATTTATGCCCACCAAATGAGCTCTACAGAAAACACTGCACTTAAGAGAGGAACTGACACAGCTAAGATACCATAGAAAGAAAACCAATATAGGTAGACAGAAGTAGAGGGTATTATATTGAGCAAGGTCACCGAAGCCCAGAAAGGCAAATGCAGTGTTTTCTCTCTTACTAGTGGGCCTTGGCTCTGAATCTGTAGCTGTGAGTGAATAACCTGGTGTCACCACAAGAACTAAGAAAGCAAAAAGGGACCATATTGTGCTGAAGAAGGAGTTTAGAGAGACAGATGGAAGGATACAAGTGCTACAAAGTGAGGCAGGGAAAATGGTGTGTGTGTGTGTGTGTGTGTGTGTGTGTGTGTGTGTGTGTGAATTATCTGGGAAGGTGGGAAGGAGACCAAGGAAGAAAGGACGAGGGATAAATGCACTAAGAATGTTTGAAAAGCCATAGGGAAAATGCTTTGTTTGTCTAAAATATATAATGCATTATAGTATATAATGTACACACATATAATGTACTATACTACATATCTCTTTCTACATATATATGTATATATATAATATATATATAAATTATGGCACTAGGTCTAGTAATACTTCCCCAAGAATCTAGACTAACAAAACCTTCAGTGACAACCATGGAAAACCTCTCTTTGAGTTGTTTGGCAAGGTAATTGAAGAGATTCCTACAATAATACACAGATATTGCCATTGTCTTCGGTTCCTCCCAGAAACTGGATGTTAAGACCCTTTGCTGCTACCACCACACACTCCAGACACAGGACTTAGGAATCCAGTTAGAACTGACCTGGAAGCCTCATTCCGAGTACTAGTTCTCACGTATCCAAAGATGCTGTGCAGGCTGCCAAGAGAGAAAGGCAACCATATCCCTGTCTGCCTGTGATGCCTACAAACCATAATTACCAGCATGACAAAAAGGTGCAATCTCAATGGCATAAGTCCCACTCAGTGAGTAGGAAGTCATCCCTGCTACTGTAAATCTAGCGAGCTACTTATGGCTGGTTAGGTCATGGCATTCTATAAGTACAGTTCTCTCCCACTCCCTCATCAAGGAAGCTTCCTTTTGCAGCAGAGGGAGAAATCACTGCAGAAATCAACAACTGGTGAAAATGCAGAGAACAACTGACTGCCAGGCGAACAGATCCAGCTAAGACAGCCACAACATAATCCCTACACTTAATATTTAGGGAACTTGGCAGAAGAGGGGGTGTCAGAGGTTGTAAGAGCCAGAGGACCAGGACATCTGCCGCAGGATAGTGTCTTCTATATAAGATAGTAATGCTGTATCCATGAAATACCAAAAGTGTCATTATCTAAACAAGACCCGCACAGTGACAGCTGACGATGTCTGAGCTACTTTTCTATTGCCATTACAGCACACCACGACCAAGGACATTTATAAAGAGAGAGCATTTAATTAGGGCCTCACAGTTCCAGGAGGCTGGTGTCTATGACCATCATGGCATGGAGGCTGGCAGCATGGAGGCAGACAAGACACTGCAGCAATGGCTGAGAGCTTACGTCTGATCCACGAGCATCAGTCAGAAGGAAAGAGAGAGCTATTCTCAAGCTGTGGGCCACAACCCCTTTGGGTTGTTGAATGAGGTCACATATCAATTATCCTGCATATCAGATATTTACATTACAATTCATAATAGTGGCAAAATTACAGTTTTGAAGTAGAAAAGAAATTAATTCTATGGTTGGGGTTCACCACAACAGCATGAGGAACTGTGTTAAAGGTTAGCAGCACTAGGGAGGTTGAGAACCTCTGTCCTAGATGAAGAGCTATGGCCAATTAATGGCTACTAAGAGACGGTGGCCCTTTATGGACTATCTCCCTGATAATTTATCCAGTCTCAAGCAGTCAGCCCTGAACAGATGCAAGCAACACTAAACTGACCCAGCAGGCTATATCTATATATGTATAAGCATAGTAATTAAAGAATTGGTCATGAATTTGCAAGGGTCGGGGCATGGGAATAGTTGCAACAGGACGAGGAGGATGGAATGATGTAATTTCAGTACTCATGTATGGAATTCTAAAAAATGTTTAAAATATAGAAAATAATAAATCTTTTTCGGGGGAAGGAAAGGGTTTATTTTGCCTACACTTCCATATCACAGTTCATCATGGAAGGCAGTCGGGACAGAAGCTAAAAAGGGCAGGAACCTGGAGGCAGGAGCTGATGCAGAGGACATGGAGGGGTGCTGCTTACGGGCTTACTCTTCATGACTTGCTCAGTCTGCTTTCTTATAGAATCCAAACTACCTGCCCTACCCACAATGGGCTGGGCCCTCCCCACCAATCACTAATTAAGAAAAAGCCCTACAGGCTTGCTTGCCTATAGCCTGATCTTTTTCTTAACACATTTAAAATTTTTATTACAATTTATTCACTTTGTATTCCAGCTGTAGCTCCTCCTAACTCTACCCTGCCTTCTTTTTCTCCTCCCATGCCCCTCTCCAAGTTCACTGATAGGGGAGGTCCTCCTTCCCTTCCATCTGACCCTAGCCTATCAGGTCTCATCAGGACTGGCTGCATTGTCTTGCTCTGTGGCCTGGTAAGGCTGCTCCCCTGATCAAAGAACCATCCACTGAGTTCATGTCAGAGACAGTCCCTGTTCCCCTTATTATGGGACCCACTTGGATACTGAGCGGCCATGGGCTGCATTTGAGCAGGAGTTCTAGGTTATCTCCATGAATGGTCCTTGGTTGGAGTATCAGTCTCAGAAAATACCCCTGTGCCCAGATTATTATTATTATTATTGTTCTGTTGCTCTCCTTGTGGGGTTCCTGTCCTCTCTAGGTCTTTCCATCTCCCCCTTCTTTCATAAGATTCCCTGCAATCTGCCCAAAGTGAAAAAAAATCTTAAAAGAAACCCTGGTAATTGTAATTACTCCAAAGTATGAAACTTCAAAAGAGAAACTTATTTCATTTTTCTCCTTTCTTTTTTAATTGTTTTGCAGTTCCATACACTTACATGATTTTAGTCATTTTCACAAACCCTCTTTCCTCCTCTCACTCCTCTTCCTCTCCAGCTGGAATCCTTCCCAATCAGGTCTTCACCCACCCTCATGCCTTCTTCTTGTGTGCGATTCACTGAGCCGAGTGAGTTTCTTTTTTAAGTAGGGTTGGGGGCGGGGGTGTCCAACTGCCTCCCACGTATGTCTGCACCTGTAGATTGCTGTTACTTCATGTTCGTATTAATGTGCTTACTGTTTACATTTTTTACATGTATGTGTTGATTTCCTACCAACAAAATTTGGGAATGGACCTATCCAGATGTGTTGCCTTCAGCTGGGCAGGAGGGCTGGGAGTCTAAAGCATGATAAAGGCTCTGGGAATTGATCATTCTTAGCAGCAGAAAAGAGACTGTAGACAGAGTTGTGGAAACAGTGAAGGAAATCATAGGTACATCATATTTTATTTACAACCGCATTTCTACATAGACAGGCTTTTGGTTTGTACATAGAATGATGATTATTCCTCTACCAAAACATCACACCAAACCTCACTATCTTAAAAATATGTGTTGTTGTGCGCACACACACACACACACACATACACACAGAGAGAGAGAGAGAGAGAGAACAAACCATACTATGTATATTGTATTAATTTTAAGCAAAAATAATGAAGAACATCCTCGTGGTTGACAGTGCCCTATGACCAGTGTGCTATCTATTTCTATGATGCAGAGACACTTTCCTGGGGCCTGATAGGGATCACTTCAAGGGCTTCCAAATGAATGTTGTTCCAGGTAACTTACAAATCCTTCTCACCCTAAAGTGACAAGGAAAGTCATTCCAGGCCCATTTATCTTGGTCATAAACAAGAACACCACAGTCTTCTTCTGTGACGCCGTTGGGTTCACCATCTTGCCAGAACCTGGAAGAGAAGCAGAGTAGTGAGATAGAAATTATATCACAAAACAACCCAGAGAAACGGAATGAACAACAGCACACATGGGCAGAACAGACCAGCAACCTCCTTTGCGAGGTCACCAGGCTCATGTGGCTATCGAGTGACTGAACTGTGACCTCCTTAACTCAGAATAAACAGTAGCCATCCTATAATCTGTGACAAAGCACAAAGAAAACAGGGAAACACTACCACTCACAATAGCCTTTGTTTCCTTATCCAAAGGACTTACAATAAGTCTAACCAAGCAAGTGAAAGACTCCAATGACAAAAACTTTAAAACACTGACAAAGGAAATAAAAAAAGTAACAGAAGTTGAAAAGGTCTCCCATGCTCAAGGGTTGGTAGAAGCCATATTGTGCAAATGGCCGTCCCAACTAAAGTAATCTACGGATTCGACTCAACCGCCATCAACATTCTAAGGCAACTTCTTACAGAAATTGAAAAGGCAAACTTAAATTTCACATAGGGACACAAATGCCCCCAGGATAGCCAAACAATCCTGAAGAGAGACAAAAAAAAACAAACAAACAGATTTTAAGTTATACTACAGAGCTATACTTAAAAAAAAAATCAGCATGGCACTGGTATAAAAACAGACTCACGGATCAAAGGAATAGAATTGAGGACCCATACATCAGCCCCCATTCCTAGAGCCACCTGATTGTTTACACTGAAACCAACAATGAAGATGGGGGAAAACAGCATCTTCACCAAATGGTGCTGGCAAAACTAGATAGCTACGTGTAAAATAATGAAACTGAGTCCTCACCTCTCACCTTGCTCAAGACTCAATTCCAAATGAATCAAGGACCTCAAATAAAATCTGACTCCCTGTATCTGACAGAGAAGGGAGTAGATAATGCCCTTGAACTCATTGGCCCTTGAACTCACTTTCTAAACAGGACCCCAGTGGGAAAGGCATTAAGAGCAGTATCTAATAAATGGGACTTCATGGAAGTAGAAAATTTCTGTACACCAAAGGGCACCACCATTTAAATGAAGAGGCAGCATAAAGGATGGGACAGAATGTTTATTAGCTATAAATCTGACAGAGGGTTAAGTATTTAGAACACACAAAGAGCTGAAATGATAAAAAAAAAAAGGTAAACAGCAGAAAAAGAAATGGGGACTGGGACTAAGTCGGGAGCTCTCAAAAGATGAAATACAGTGGCAGAGAAACATCTTTAAGATGCTCGACTTTCTGTGCCATCAGGGCAAGGCAGGTTAAAACTGCTTTGAGATTTTTATCTTGCCCCAGTCAGAATGCCTAAGATCTAAACAAACAAGTGATGGCACGTGGGGACATATATGTGGAGAAAGGGAACTATGTGCTCATTGCTGGTGGGAGTGCAAACTGGTACAGCCATTATGGAAGTTTCCTCAAAAATCTAGAAACATCTACTACTGCTATGATACAACTAAACAATTCTTGGGCATATGTCTGAAAGACCCTATATAGTTCTGCAGATCTAGATTTCTGTTAATCCATGTTCATTTTTGCTCTAGTCACAGTAGCCTAGGTGTACATGAGTTTAGGAATGGATAATGAAAATGGGGTATATTTACACAACGAACTATTATTCAGTTGTTAACAAAATACAAATTATGAAGTTTACAGGATGGCGTTGGAAGCAATCATTCTGAGTGAAAATAATCCAGGAAGACAAACAGACAGATATAGGTAGATACACAGATAGACAGATTTAAAATGAAGTTGCCCTATGTCACTGCTTTTAGATACCCAGAGCTAACAAATGTCTAGTGCCAGGAATGGGTTACTTCCTTGGATTTGTTGGCCAGAGAGGTCCAACAGACCCCTAAATATTACAGCTTATTACCAACTTAGTGACTACCCTCCAGAACGTGACAGCATGACCCTATTGTTGAAGACAGAAACATACTTGAGTCACACACACACAAAAAGCTGATACTAGTTGCAAGCTTCATCCCTACTGATTAGCTTTTATAGTGCTGGAAGCTGCTGTGAACGCTGCCGGGGTGGGGGGGGAGGGGAGGAGTAATCATCAGCCTTACCCAGCTGTGAACCTGGCAAGCTATAAAAATAACTCTCTGGCAACAATAACGTCACAACTGGTACTGTAGTGACATGAACACTAAAGGGACAAATAACTTTCTTATTGGATTTAAGTCCTGCACCAAAAAATGAAACCTGTGTCTGGCCATTGCCAGCTCAAGAGCTTGTGGTATAGTTCCTAAGTCCCAGGGGAGAGCCTACACCATTAGCCTGCTACATGGACACAGCGCTAAGCCATGTCCTAATGAATCATCATTATACCCATAGGTTAGTGCAGCCTACTGTCCGCATCACAGAAGGTTCTGTTTGTGGTAGATAAAAATTAGCACATAGACCCACAACTGGCCAAGGTGCAAATAAAAAGAGATTGTAGAATGCTCGGCCATAAATGGGACGTCTGCATCACATCCCTTCCTACTGAGGTTCAGGGAGCTTGGTGGAAAAAGTGTTAGAGCTGGAGGAGACGGGTGAGTACAAAAAACCAGTGTCTTCCAGACACAGCATGGCGGCTACACACAGGAAGTCACAGTGATTGTGGGAGCATGCGCACACCTTGTGCAACACAAAATGGGGGGGAAAAAGATGACACAAAGTTAAGTGGGGAGGGGCGAAGCAAATATGAACAAAACACATTGTATGAATCTCAAAGAAAAGAACTAACAGTAAAAGAGAAAGAAATATTCTTTCTCCATGTTGAGATGTCCTTTAAGTGTCAAGTGCACATGGATATACTGTGTTAAATACATTATCAATAAGTGATAATTATTATATTATCATAAAGTTCACCAGTTTTTCCTTTTCCTTGCTTTGTGTGTGTGTATGGATGTGTGTGTGTTTATTTGTTCTGTTGTTTTTGTGTGAAACATGGTCTTGCTAGGTATCTAACCCTCCCTAGAACTCCCTATGCAGCCCACATGGCCTTAAGCCATCAACCCTACTGAGCCCGACTCATAAACACAAAGATTACATGTGTGTGCCACTATGTCTAACTCCTTTTTATTTTCTTAACATGACACTAGAAAAACTTAACTTATCCATGTAGTTTTATATTATATTTGTATTATACAATTATGGTTTCAAGGAAGAAAATTAACAGGTTAAGACTCAAAAAGAATTATCACTCCTATAACATTGTTTATCTATATGATAACCTTAAGAAATCCCTTTTCACATTACTCTCATGCTATCTGTTCTTTCATCAACATTGTACAACCAAGAATACTGAACATCTTACTGAACTCATAGGGTTATTCTGCAGTGACAACACAGGACATAGCGATCACTGTTGAGTAAGTGCTGTTGAATAAGCACTTACACGGGTGTCTCCCACTTTAAAATGAGTTCTCCTTGCTACCTTTTCCCACTTTTGCCTATAAATACCCTTAGCCCTAACCAATATACTCACACCATACGTGGATTAAACAGCGTCTTGTCCACCCACTGCCACTGACCCTCCACGTTCTCATCGGTAAGTCCCAGGAAATAGGAGAATCGTCTATCCAAAAACTGAGTCACAAAGTTCTGCATACAAAATATACATTTTTTTTTGGTAAATGCACTTGGGTAATGTCCACTAGGCTAATAAGGAGGAAGAGGTCAATGAGATCACGGGTTAAATTTAAACATCATGGTATCAGACAAGTCTGTCTTTGAATCTGCTTAGTGTGATAAGGGATGCTTTAACCTCACCAAACTCTGAGTTTTCTGACAATTCCACTGCTTTATAGAATTACTGTAAAGATCAAGTGAGATGGTACTTGCAAAGGTGCAAATGAGCTCACAGAGACTGAATCAACCAGCACAGGACCTACATAGATCTACACCAGGTCTTCTGTGTATATATTGTAACTATTAGCTTAGTATTTTTATTGGACTCCTGGCTATGAGAAGGAGTGGGTCTCTGACTCTCTTGCCTGCTCTTGGAAGTCTTTTTCTCCTCTTGGGTTGCCATGTCCAACTTTGATATGATAGGTTTTGCCTTGTCATATTATATTTTATTTTGTCATGTTGGGTTGTTATCTCTTAGAAGACTGCTCTTTTCTAATAAGAGACAGAAAAGGAATGGATCTGGAGGGGAGTGGAGGTAGGAGGAACTGGAAGGAGGGGAAATTGTAATCAGGATATATTGTATGAGGAAAGAATCAGTTTTCAATAAAAGAAAAAACTTTTATGCATTTCATTCAATTCAATTTCATTTGAAGAGCTGGAAAACTTATCAATGGCAGAATCAAGGAGACAGAATCCTTAAGGAAATATTCTGTTGAGAGAAGAAGAAAAAGAAGGAGGAGGAGGAGAAAGAAAAGAGAGAGAGGGAGAAGGAGAAGAAGAAGCAGCTGGGACAGGGCACATATATGAAAATGTATCACATAAAAAGAGGGATTCCAGATCTTAACAAACTGAATTTACATTTAAATATCATTATTATTTTTAGAATTAGTACCACATGTTAGAACTATTTTCCACTTATAAGATGGCATTTCAGTCCTGATTAACCACTTACGTAGTTATATATATACAAGGCTTCCTCTATGCCTGGATTTGTACAGGAACTGGAAATATAAAATTAAAGAAAGTTGACTTGAGCCTTTCATCAAGAAGTAGTCATTGGAAGAGCTGAAGTTCACTGGAGTGAATGCTGACACCCCATCATGCTCAGAGAGCCTTAGTACAGCCTACCTCATAGACTAGGGAGCACAGAGTAGGAAAGAATGGGTTTCTGGGAGAAATGACACATTGTTAACATCTAGAAAGACCAGAAGTTGGCCACATAGAAAAAACTGACCAATTTCTTAACAGTACTTACACTTCTACCCATGCACAGGGTCTGCACCAGGTCCTCTTTGTATATGCTATGGTGTTAGGTTGGTGTTCTTGTGCGACTCCTAACAGTGGGAGTGGATGGACCCCTGACTCTTTAGCCTGTGTTTGAGACTCTTTTCCTCCTATTGAGTTGCCATGACCAGCCTCAATATGAGGGATTTTTGCCTTGTCTTACTGTATCTTTTTTTTTGTCCTATCTGGGTGTCATTCTTTGGTGACTTGCTCTTGTCTGAGGAGGAAATGGAAGGGGGTGGGTCTGGGGAGAGGGAAAGTGGGAAGGAGCTAGGAAGAGTGGAAATTGTGGTTGGGGAGAACCTATTTTCAATTTTTTTTAAAAAGAAGAAAGAATAAACATTTACCACATAATTTCTCATGTGTATAATGTTTTCTATTATCAGATAAAGGGTATAGTATGCTATAATGCATATTAGACTTTGTTATTAGGAAAATCAGTTAGTTGAAAATCAAAGAGATGGAAAGGGAAGGGAAGGGAAAATGAAAGGGAAAGAGTGGTAGAGGAAGAAAAGACTTCACGGGCTGATAGAAATGATGAAGGAAAAATACATAGAAAGACAAGAAATTTCATCTCTAGGAAGGGATTGAAAGCAACAGAGTAACTGGTGGTCCTAGTTAATGTTAACTGTCTGCTTGACACAGCCTAGAATTACTTGAGAAGAGAACCTCAGCTGAAGGATAGTCAAGTCAGATTGGCTTGTGAGCATGTCTCAGGGGAACTGTGTGTATTGTTAACTGACATAGGAGAGCCCAGTCCACTGCAGGCAGCACCATGCCCTGGGCAGTGGTTCTGGACTGAAAAGAAACTAATCTAAGTATGAGCCTTTGAGTAGGCCAGAAAGCAGTGTTCCTCCTTTGGCTCGCTTTCAAGTTCCTGCATGAGTTCCTTCAACAACAGACTGCAAGCTCTAAGCTAAAATAAACCCTTCCACCTTTGAAGTTGCTTTTAGTTGTAGTGTTTGTCACACCAACAGAATGAAACCAGAGCATCAGTATGGGCTGAGCTAATGCATACCTGTTCTGCTTCAGTGTTGATGGTCACCAGGTGACTGCTCATCCCTGAGCAGTTCCTCTCGCTGGCATGCCAGGTCTGGTTGTCATTAAGAGGAAGGTAACAGTTAGACTGGAAGGCTCTCCAGCTAACAGGGCAGCAGGTCCAGGAACCTCCTCAGGTGAGAATTGAAACGGATGTTAGTTACCAAGGAGCATTTCATTTGTGACAGTTGCATAACTAACTTGCTACTTTAGAAGATGTTATCATTATTCCGTGTCCCTACGTGTATTTGCTTTCGTACTAAAAAGTTTCCAGAGCTAGCGGTGTGGCCCAATGGTAAAGCACTTTCCTAGAATGTAAACAATCCTGAGTTTGTTATTTAGCAAAGAAAGAAAAGAATTAAGGGATGGGAGGCTTAAATTAAAATTAAGCAAAATGTTCCTATACCAAAGCCTTTTGCAGAATATTGAATTTGTAAGAAAAGCAAAGACTATGTAAAACTCAACCATTTCTTAATTCTACTTAATCTTACAGATTCCAGAAAATAAATAAAGAAATAGGCATCTCAACAAAATTATATAAACTGAGAAGAAACTGTCCTCATGATATATCTGGGTGAAGGAAAAAATCGAATGAAGTTCTTGTTATATTTCAGATTTCAAAAATACCCCTACTCTGCTGGCCTGTAACCTAAACTCTTAGAAGACAGTGGCAAGAAGGTCCCTGGTGCCAGGCCAGCCTGGGTTACATAGCAAGACCCTATCTCAGCAAACAAACGAACAAAAACAAATTCTATTGATGTGAAACAATTGCCTAGCATGCACAAGGCCCTGCGTTCAATCCCCAGCACTCCAAAAATAAATGACTAATGTGTTGCACCATTGACTACCTACAGGACCTTCTGTCCCAAGTGACTGATACCCATTCTTGCAGCCAGTTCTCATGCTGCCTTCCTTCCTGATTCAGTACAGGTGCTCTTTAAAGGCCTGATGGAAGCAAATAATAAAAAGGTTTCCTCTGCTACCTGTAGCTCCTGGCTTTGGCTCCTCTCGGATGCACGTTAGCCTTGTGTGGTACTCCGAAAACTCCGTCCCTCCTCCTCTCTTCCAGTGTAGAGAGTAGTGATGAGTCACTGTCAGGCAGGAGAAGCAGTTATTTTTATTTCTCTGGGCGGCCACTGATGTAGAAAAGCGGGCTGATCTCCCACCGCTCCTTTTCCTTCACAGTTAAGCTTCCCATACTCTTTCTTTCCTATGCCATTCCATGATCCCAGGTAAATTCACTGAAGGCAACTGTAGAAAGCTAATATTTTATTGTTACGTTGTCCATTTTGTGATTTAGATTGGAACTTTTGGAATCTCTTAGGTACACGCTGTTTTCGGTTTCTCCCATCAGAATTTGCATATGAGTGAGGATTTTGGTAAACAACAGGCTAGTTCCACGAAGTTTTATGAACAAATTTAAAGATAATCAAATATTAAAAAGTAAAAATAAAAATGCACAGGCTAGTAAATTAGTGTATTTAAATACTCCTGGCAAAGACTGCCAAGTTAAAAAAAATAGAATATTGTCAACACCCCAAGTAGCCATCATACCAAACACAACCCACTTTCTTTGCAGTTAACTCTTTTGTGACTTTTAGAGTATTCACCCTGGGCTTTGTGTCATTGTTTCAGCCTGGGACCATACAGATCAGAATGACCTTCATTAGAATTTTCTACGGGTGGACTCAGATGGCCTGCGTCCTTATGCCCAGCTCTGTTTCTGAAGCAGTGTTGCTGCACACAGTTATAGTTCATCCATTTTCGTAACTATCATCTTCAGGGAGTGAAGCACTCTGATCTCTTTGGCTCCTAGCACTTTTCATCACTTCCAGAGTTTGGCTGTTGTGAGCTGTGCTGCTCTGAGCATCTTTGACCTTGTATCGTAGAGTAAGCACACATTTCTGTAAGGTGTGTGTTTCTGGAAGTGGAATTGCTGGCATTAGTGAACACGCGTGGTAAATGGGGTTGGGAAAACTTTCCAGACAGGCTTCCTACGCTGGGCGTCCTCCTGACGGTAAGCAACACAGGCCCGGTTTCCTACACCTCTGTCATCAGTCGCTGCCATCCTGGTGTTTCTGCAGAGCTGACTCATTGAGAATTGCAGATTTACTTCCCTGACAACCAGTGAGGTTGGTACAGTGACTGTTTGTTGTTTTTATTTTCTATAGCGTCTAAAGACTGTCTGCTTTGAATCATATTGTTGACATGCTTCCAATTGTTTTGACAGATTAACATCCATTTCACATATTAATGTAGTATAAATATTCTGTTTTCACTAGAGCAGGCTGTTGTTTATACATGATATGAGGCAAGAACTCAGTTTCATTTATTAAACATAATCAATGAAGCCTACAACATTAATTGAAGAAAACTCTTCTTTCCCCATAACTCTGCAATATCCCCCTTAGTTTCAGGTAAGTAATCACATATTTAGAGTCTATGATGCCACTGCTTATTCTTTCCTCAAGCCTGTTTGTCTACACCATACTAATTCTGTCATAACAACCTTGCCTTACAGCTTAATGTCAGAAAGAACAAGGTTTTCTGTAACATTAATGGTACTGATAACTTTATGGACATATATTTGTCCCCAACCTTGAGGTGATCACATTAACTGCTTAGAACTTTTAAAATATGTCAGTTGAACCCCAGCAAAGAGCATTGGTTTGGAAGCAAACAGAGCAGTCTCATTAAGATTAGAAAATCAAATGCACAGCTCTGATGGTAAGCCTAAGGCAGTGAATGCACTGCCTCAGTACGTGAGTAAAAACACGTACTGAGGACAAGCGAGGCGTTGGAACACACCTTGAAAATTCTTGGCAAAGATAATTCAAAATGACCTTCATTTTGGCCAGCAGCTTACCGAAACAACTTGTGATAAAGCAAGCACTGAGAAACGAGATGCAAACAACAGCGAAAACCCAAGGGATCAGCTGGGGATGCTGGACAGCTTTTGCTAAGATAAAGAGAAAAATAGGTTAGTCTTCTTTCTGCCATAAGATGAGGAAAGCCAATATTATCAAGGAGCAGACCAAATGAGAGTACATAAAGTGTTTTAGGAGTGCAGTAGACTTAAAATATTTTCTGTGAATAAACCAATCTTAGTGCCTCCTAGTAATGACAAATATGTTTTTATAAATTGAATGTAAAGGCATAAAAATTAAAGCTTCTATATAACATTAATAATGTAAAATACACATACACACAGAAAGTTCTTGTTATATATCACTATTGAGCACACATAAAAAATTTCAAAAATCACTTCAAAAACTGAGCAAAATAATGAGCAGTAAATTTGATCTGCTGAAGTTATAAATGATCATCAAACAAATGCCAGTATGTTCCATCTGGGAACCATGAACTAAAATATTGTGGAAAGATTTTTTTAGTTCTATCCAAAATCCATATTGAAAGCATGCAGTACAAAATAAAAACCAAAACCCAAAACAAAAAACAAGCAAGCAAACAAACAAACATAAAAAAACCCCAAAACTCCACACACACAAAACTAAAAAACAACCAGGTTTCCTAGGACCACAGTACAGCATGGTCTTGGTGAAGTTAGCTGTAACAGACTGACGAGCTTAAGAGTCAAATTTTAAGCGTATTTTAACATTTGTTCTGTTATATATTTCTTTTTATTACTAGAACATCTTTTATCTATTTTTTGGTAATTTCATACATCTAAGCAATGTATCTTGATTATATCCATCCTTATATTTACTCCCATTTTGCCTTCCTTCTCCCATCCACAGGCATCCCCAACACACTTCCACTTTCCCTTTTACGTTCTCTCAATTTTGTTTTGTTTTTGTGATCTACTGAGTCTGTTAAGTGCTGTCTGCTGGAATGTTGACTGATCTCGTTCATGAGTTCATGGTTGCAATGGCTACTGTCATATCCAGAAGATGCACCTATATCTTGCTTATATTTAATATAATATAATAATATAACAAAATATTATTCAACAGTCTCACTATGAAAATCCAGTAACACTCTTTAAATCAATCAGGAAACCAGATAGCGCCTGTGACATATCATAAGCCCATGTCTGTATGTTCTCTGTCATCTTTCTTTCCTTTCCCTTCAAAATATTCTTCCAAAGTATTTAATTCTCTTTTTTATTTTTATCTAGTTTCTTTTTTATATACTGGCTCTCCTCTCTGGGTTTTATCTGGCTTTGGCACCTTTTATGCAACTTATTAAGATTTAGCTATGTCCCTTCTCTTTGCCAACGCCATCCTCCCTTTGTTCTCATCCCTACCATCTTAAATCTTTGCGCTGCCATCAGTTCACATTTTAAAGTCATAGCCATAAATACTTCAACTAGTTAATTGTGAAAAGGGCTGAGCATGATCGCACACCACGTATTATCTTGGCCTGCAGAAGTCTGAGGCAAGAAGGTCCAGTTTGATGCCAACCCAGGCTACTCAGAAAATTCAAGGCCAGCCTGTGCTGCATAGCAAAACTTTGTCTTACAGAAGGCGGAGGAAGGGGAAGAGGAGAAAAATGAGGAGGAGGAGGAAGAAGGGGAAGAGGTGAGAAAGAGAAAAGGAGGCATAGGAGGAGCAGGGAGAGAGGGAGGGAGAGAAAGAGAGAGAGACACACACACTCACATTTTATTTGAGGTTCTTCCCCCTTCATTATGTGCATCAGGAGATTCAGGAGCCTCTCTACTTCTATCCCAGAGTGTATATTTCCATCACAGGTGTATGCTCAGAAACATTTAAGATTGGACATAAATACCTCTGACCTATTCTAGATCAGCAAGTGTCCAGTATAAGAGAGCGAAGTGAAAAGAAGAAATCTTCAAACACGGGGTTTCCTCTAATGTGCCCTGACAGATGGAGCAAAGAAAAAAAGGAAATTGAGAAAGCAACCCCAAAACAGTCAGTAGAAACTTCCAGAAGTGTGTCATGTAGGATTTCTCAATGTGTTTTCACTAGTTGTGATGGCTATTCTTGGTTGTCAGCCAGACTATATCTGGAATGAGCTACAGTCCGGAAATGGAGGGTACACCTGTGATCAGGAAGACAACACACCTTTGATCTGGATTTTGAAGCTGGAAAGACACGGGTTTTTTGATGCAGATCTTGAGGTGGTTCCCTCTTCCCTTCACTCCTCCCTCATTTCTCTACTCTCTTCACTCCTCTTCCCTCTCCCTTCTTTCCCCTACCCTTTCTAGAATGTTAGGATAGAGTGAGAGAGCAGCCTTGTCCAAGTTTGGAGAAGGGCTCTTACCCCAATGGGATTTGTTGATCTTGTACATCTGGCCTCCATATAATCTTGAGAATAAATGTCCACCATACATCTATGACACCGCTGTTGTGGTTAAAGTTTACTAACACAAATACTTAGCAGCTTAGACACGTTTCTTGTAGTCTGTTTTATATTATAGAACACCTTTCCTAAATTCTTCCTTAGAGTCATTGGAGGCCTCCTCATTGGAGGAGGTTAGGTCATAGTTATTGATGTATAGTAGTTTTGTTTCAAAGTTGATGAAGTGATGTGGCTGTTGGCCAAATTCTAATATTTTCTAGATGACAGACAACAAGCTTGTCACAGGGAAAAAAGCAACAAAACAAGAGGGAAAAACTGGATGTGTGAGATTCTGTGTTAAAGACATAATTTTTACAAATGGTAAAAGGCAAAATGGCCATCTTTACAGGCCTCCAAAGACAAATTTCACTTCAGTAGCAAAAATAATTTCTTTTGTCATGACAGTTGCTATTTGAATGTATAAAGCTCATCATGAATTCATAAGTATTCAGCAGGAAATAATTTATATGACATAAAATACAAACAAATGTTCTAGATGTCATCTGTTTTCAATGGATTTCAGTGAACAAAGCATTATGGATATATACATTAAATATATTAACATTTCCTAGTACAGACATTTATTGTTTGGTTTTGTAAAAATTATATAATGAATACAAGAAATTACAAGACAAGCCATCATGGGCAAAAGAGTCTATTCTGTGCCCAGAACATAAAAGGCCAACATGTGTAAGTTGTTACATCTCATGACAAGAGGAAGAAGAAACCAGGGGCTCACACATAGTGAAAGTTCACAATATGCAACAAAATGGAGCCAAACATTCATCAAAAGAGTCAATAATGCAGGCTTCCCTCTAGAAGGTAAAACCCCGACATGGCCCTACTGAGTGGGATAATACAAGCAATGTACAGTTTGGGAAATAGAAAATCAATGAAACAGATAACATTAGCCAGGCATACTCTTAGAAGCACATGCTTCTGGAAGAGACAAAAGCTGCCAAGTCATCTGAGAAGTGCTTGGTTATTTCATAATCGCATTATTTGGTAAGCTATTGAGTGAATACAGTCACAAGCTTCATGTAGGATATGTTTCTAGAAAGAGCTGGGAAACAATACAGAGAGTGCTAGAGGTTGGGTAGGTATGATTTTAGACAGATTGGTACATGTCTATATAGGTGAGAAGGACACATTCAAGCAACTTCTTAATGTGGGATCCAGAGAAAGGAGCATTGGGGAACTCAGTGCCAGAAGTTTCTGTGCATTTGCAGGAGCAGCAAGCAAGCCAGGAGGAGATATACTCTGGCTTCTCTGTTAAGTAAGTAGAAAAGGAAGTATGTGTGTTCTTGGAAGGGTTAATTCAAAATCATCTCATTCATGAATAAAACTTAATCATGCAATATTGGCACCTTAAATGTAGTGTCCACTTTTGTAATCATTGTATTTGTATGAGCTGTTTAGGTTGACGTTTAGGGTGTTGCCATTTCAGTTTGGTTTAGGCATTTGGTTTTTTGACACAAGCTCTCTCTACGCCCAGAATGAAGCTGGTTTAATTTATGATACTTCTGTCTCTACTCCCTGAGTGCTGGGCTTATAGGTGTGTCCAATCACACTCAGGTCTTAAATGATAACATTTTTTTTAGTAAGCTAAAAGCAACACTAGCAATAACTATAAGCTACATATGCACAACTTCACAGTAGAAATGTAACGCAGGAAGATTGGCTTTTATGAGAGTGAATGAACATGTGCAACCTCACCTCCCAGACACCATCTCAGTTATATCAAGCATGGGCCGCTGGTTCTGCCCTACCAGGGAATCCAGTGTTAAATTTCAAAGGATTTTTCAAAAGGCTGGGAAGAGATGCTTCCTAAGGATGTGTTCTCAGATTCTCAGCACCATGTATAAAATGTCATGGCAGTGAACAACTGAACTTCAGTGCTGGAGTAGGGTGGTGGGTTGAGACAGGAGGATTGTGCTAAGACTTGCTGGCCACCAGTATGGCTGAAAAGATGCCAAATCCAGAGTTCAATGAAGTATGTTGTCTTAAGAGAATATGGAATAGAGCCATAGAGGAAGGCACTATGCATGTGTATAGTGTAAACACAAAAATAAATAAATAATTGCATTTGTGGTTGATACAAATTCATTCCTATATTTTAAATTTGTCTCTCTTCACAAGGAGGTGAAAATTTCTAATGAAGTTATTGAGTTTATGTCATTTACACACACACACACACACACACACGCAGAGACAGAGACAGAGAGAGGGAGAGGAAATTATGGGCTTTATAAGGTGTGTGAAGAAGAATGTAATACAAATTTACCAGCTATTTTAGAGGACGGAGTCACGTAAGATGCTAGCGTACTAACCCTGTGTTCCTTTGCTATAAAGATAAGACAGAGCCTTCCTGATGAATATGGTGCTGGATGCTGACACAAGGGAAACAGTCTGAATGTCCAAGACACGGATTCTAGCTTCCCAGGGGCTCAGTATCTGAACTCCACTGCCTCTCATCGTGTCATAATTTTTAAGGCGTTTCTTTGAAATTAAACAGAACTAAACATCATTTGGATGAAAAGGAGTGGTAGAGCAGTTAGCTTGAGCATGCGGCAGTTCTAGTTTTAAATTCTGAGGAATGCACATGCAGATTTTCATAGGAGCTACTAGCTTACATTTCCACTAGTAATGTTGATGTCTCCTCATGCCTCCAGTCCTTGTCAGCTTTTGTTTCCTTGAGGAAGCCACTGAGATAGAATCTCAGTGTTCCTTTGTTTTTGTTTTGTTGTTTTGTTTTTGAGACAGGGTCTCACTTAGGTAGCTCTGGCTGTCCTGGAACATGCTCTGTAGAACTTGCTCAAACTCATAGAGCTCCACCTACCTCTGCCTTGTAACTGCTGGGATTAAAGGCCTGCCCCACCATGCAAGGCTTCTCTCTGCATGTTGGCCAGTGGCTCTCTTAACCATCATCACCGTAAAAAGAAGCTTCCCTGTTGAGGGTTGAAAGATGCATTACTCTATGCATATGAAGCTAAGATCTTAGGAGACGTTCATTACTATATCCTTTTAGCAGATACAGCAATATGTCCTCACTGCCTATGACTTAACTGGCAGTGGAACTGGGAACTTGTTAACACTACCAGTCACGTGTTCTGTCTCGTGGAGGAGACTTTAAGTCCAGTCATAAAGAGGTTAGTTACTTCCATAGTATCCATGCTACCATTGCACTACTGGGCTTGTCTTGCCAAGGTCTGTAGCTGGGTAAGACTGATGATGACTTTTCTGTCGGTAGTGTGCTCAAAACCATCCATTTTGAAATGACTGTATGGTGTGCGAGATTAATTAATCAGTTACTAAGATAACTTAAAAAAAACCCTAATATAACCAAACATGGTGTCATGTACCTTTTATATTAACATCCAGAAGGTTGAGACTGGAGGATATCGAGTTTAATCTGGAGTCCTTCCAGATCAAATAATGTAACCCAGCCTCAAAAACAAAGAAAACAAAAGCATTATACATAAAAATAGCAGAATAGCAAACTAGGGTTCACAGGATCAGATTATTTTAACAAATTAAGCATCGAGAAGATATTCTAGAAGGGAAAGATTCAGATTTTCTTAAAAGAAAGACAGAAGCTTGATGTTTTACTTGTGAACATAATTAAAAGTTTGTAAATGACAACTTCATAGATTACCAGAGATAAACTGTGTTTCTTCAACTCAAGAAAGATTTCTTTTCTAGAGACAAGACACAAATATTTCTAACAAACATCTCTATCTTCCCTTCCCTTTCCATGAAATTGGGGTGCTTGGGTAGAACAGAAGGGAAATATTTATCCTTTACTCTCAGCCCTCACAAAGCAACTTCTCTTGCAGCAGATAGAGACCCTCACAAACAACACAACCAGTAAAAATACAAAGAACTTCTTGAGGTGTTTCCAGACACAATGAATATATCTACAAGACAGCTCCTGCACTTAAGGCTCAGGGGTCATCACAGAAAAAGTAGAAAAATTCTAAGAATTGGTAGACCAGAAGGCCTTCCATGAGAGAATGTATTTTAGGGCTGACAGGAAATCTGTACCCACGAGACCTCAGCAATATGGTTTCCTAAACAGGACCCAAATAGTGACAACATCAATGGAGATTCTATCCTATAGGGGCTAACCTCACAGGGTCCCACCCCTAGATAAAGAACTAAAGGCAAATTAAACAACTGCTGTGAGGAGAATTAGTCTTTCCCAGGGATGAGCCCCCAAAATGATTATCCAATTCCAAGTGATCATTCTTGAGATCACATATCTACAAGCAACGCTAAACAGATTCCATAGGCTGTCTTTATAGTCCTGTGCTTTTATACACATATGTAACAGTAAAAAGTGACAAGAAAAATAAGTCATTTGAGAGAGTGTTATGGAAATGAGTAAAGTGGAAGGAAAGGGAGAGGAGAAATTTTATAATTATATTTTAATTTTAAATTAAATAAATATTTAAATAAATAAAACCATGGACAACTTCTAATGATTCTTAAACTGTGAGTTTCTTATTTATTTTCATAGGGAACACTACAAGAAGCAGAGTTTTGTTGGTAAAATCCAGAGTGTTTTCTGAACACGTTCAGTTTGAAATGCTTTACATCTCCATGTGAAGCAGTGGGTTTACATACAACAGATTCAGAGTGGAGCCTACAATGAACAGGACGTCAGACACTAGAACAGGAAGCTTGATTGCTCATGGTGAGATGGCACTTTTTCGGCATGATTGCATTTTAGGGCACAATATGAAACATATTGCCAATTTTCCAGGATGATTTTGATGAGTCACTAGGAAAGAGGAAGGTGTCTGGGGAGCTAGAGAAACTGCTGATAGACATAGTCAAGCCAGAAAGGTTAATAGTTCTCAAACCCCTAGACAGAACCCTCTCACAGCTCAGCTCAACTCTGTTATCCCAGGCTTATTCTCCTTATGTGTCTGAAGGCTAAAGTCTGTCACGATGCTGCTGAGCCATTCAATGCCAGCTTTCCCCAATTCCTTTCTATATATCTGTTCGTCTCTGTATGTATATGCAGGAGAGAAAACCTTGCTGTCTCAGAGCTTGACTGTGTTTTTTATGGTATTTTTGTTTAAATGTATTTTAATATCCATCACATTGAAAAGTGAGCATCAGACAAAACAGGGTCTCTGTAAGGTGGGTCTCTGTTGGAAAGCACCAGGAGAATTAGCAATCACTTAATATAATTAATGCAGACACTGGCTGCCATCTCTGTTCCTTTGCCCATTGCCTTCTCTTGTGCTCTTCTACCCTCCCAGTACTTTCTCTCTTTCCCCAAATAGTCCATTTCGGTTTTTACCCCCTTTTAAAAGTTTAGCTTCTGTACATAAGAACAAGCATGAAGCATTTGTTTACCTGCAAATAGCATGGTTATTCTTTTTTTTCATATATTTATTATAAGTGTCAATCAACAAAAACTATTTGAAGTACAGACACAATGTACACATATATATTTGATATATTTTGATATGTATCAAAATAACTAAATAATTAAAAATTTTCTCCACTTCTTTTTTTTAAATTTTTATATCAATCAGAGGTTAGGTACTTTGCATCCCCTGTGTAACCCCCTCCCTTTTTCCCTCCCACTCTGCCCATCCCTCCCTCATCTCCTCCCTGCCCACTCCAAGTCCACCTACAGGGGAGGATCTCCTCCCCTTCCATCCTACCCAGTTCATCTTTTCTCCTCAGGGCTGGATGCAATGTCCTCCCCTGGGATTTAGCCAGGCTGTTACTCCCTGGCGTGTATGGGGGAGGATCAAAGAGCCAGCCATCGAGTTCATGACTGAAACAGTCCCTGTTCCCCTTACTAGGGTCTTCAGTTGGACACTGAGCTACCATGGGCCACTTCTGAGCGGGGGTTCTAGAACATATACATACATGGTCCTTGGTTGGAGAAACTGTCTCCTATAAGACCCCTGTGCCCTGCTCAGTTTGGTCTTTGTGGAGCTCTTGTTCTCCACAAGTCTTACTAACTTCCCCTATTTTTATTATTATTTCCCACCCTCTGCAGAAGGCTTGGTTGTGAGTCTTAATATCTGCTTTGCTAAATTGCTATATTGATTCTTTCAGAGGCCCTCTTTGCTATGCTCCTGTCCTGTTGCTTGTTTTCTACTCCATTCAACATCCATCCTATTTGTTCATCTA
>CM053761.1:20385921-20417282 GCA_028658305.1 Pachyuromys duprasi
GTATCCAGCCACTTTACTGAAGGTGTTTATCAGTTGAAGGAGTTCTCTGGTTGAAGTTTTGGGGTCACTCATGTATATTATCATATCATCTGCAAATAGTGATACTTTGACTTCTTCCTTTCCAATTAGTATCCCCTTGATCGCTGAGTAATATTCTATTGTGTAAATGTACCACCAGTTTCTGGCTATTATGATTAAAGTCATTATGAACATAGTTGACAAATGTCCTTGTTGAATGGTGGAGCAGCCTTTGGGTATATGCCCAGAAGTGGTATAGCTGGGTCTTCAGGTGGACCAGTTTCCAACTATCTGAGACACTACCAAATTGATTTCCAAAGTGGCTATACAAGTTTGCACTCCCACCAGCAATGGAATGTTCCTCTTGCTCCATATCCTCAACAAAAGGAGCTGTCACTTGAGTTTTTAATCTTAGCCATTCTGACAGGGTTAAGATGGAATCTCATAGACATTTTGACTTGCATTTCCCTGATGACTAAGGACATTGAACATTTCTCTTTTTGCATATGGACTTTATTTATGATAAACTATATACAGTAAGAACAGTTATGAAATAATCAGGAAAGCCATATGTAAAAGTTACATTCAAAATGTTTAGTTTGTTTTTATTTGGCAAGTTTGAAAAAATACTCTGTATCCTATCTAAGTGAGTCTATAAAGTTTTGTACCTAAATCATTCTCTATTATATCTTGTATTTATTAACTTAAAAGACATTTTCTAGACCTTAAAATATTTTCTTAAATCCTAAACAACTTAAGCCTAACTATGAAACTATAACTCTCTAGTTTTCAACCCCATCAGGGGCTTGAGAAAGAATAAAATTATTACCTAAGTAGAAAGTATAGGAAAGCAGCTTCCAAAACTAAGATGACAGAGACAGAATGGTGAGTTACCCATTCTCTCTTTATAATGTTGGAGCATCAGCTTCAGTTTTCTGACCCAGGATATCTGGCTGACATATTGTGAAGCAGGAAATGTGAAAGACTTGCTTACATGGCAGAGCTTGACAGTCAACTCAGCCTGAGTTCAACTCTTGTTCATTTTGGACAGCATATTGTCTATAGAGAGAGCTGGGGCATTTTTGCCCGGTGGCTGGCTTGCTATTAGTGAAGCTATCTCCAAAAGGAAATTTTATGATGCTTCTCAGCTTCATTGAGGTAGGCTGGGGGTATTGCCAGTAGTTGACATGTCTCGAGTCAAAAAGGCCTTAATTAATAAAAATATCTTTAAATTCCATATTCTGTAGGTCCCTGTAGTTTTTGAGGGCCAATTATCTATTTACATTTATATTTACATAGTGTAAAATCATATCTATCTGTATGTCTAGCTATTTGTCATAAATCTGAATGGCAAATATTGCCATCTTTTCAACCTAGGGTGTATGTTTCTATGATAAACTAGACTAGTATTTGACATGACCATGAGCCTGATTGATTAACCATTGACCTGTATAAGTTCATTACACTAAACAGTTTGTAATAACAGCTTTTAACAAAACTGGAAGCAAACTTTACATTTGTAAGTGAATTGCATAGGTCCATTACCTCATACCAGAGGAAAAGCGTATATTCATATATGTATGAAATTTAACTTTAAATTTGAATCAAATATAAAATTCTATACCCATGTATCAAAAATAACCTTATTTCTGTATGAACATACAGAAATCTATACTAAAAAATTAAAAATATCTGAGGATGACAATAGTTTTATAGTCGAAGAGCATATTCAATAATCTAGTCTTTTCTCCTATCATGTTTACATTTGTTCTATGATGTTTCTATATTGTCCCCTTTTCTTTTTTAATGTATTGATCTTCTTATTTTTCACTTTACATTGGATCCCAGCCCCTTCCTCCTTTCCTCCCTGTCCCACTCTCCCACCCTCTGCACGTTTCTCCCCTCCCTTTCTTATCAGAAAAACCAAATCCCCACCTATGAAACGCACATTAAGCCACATCATTACTGAGCAAATTCTTCTCCACTGAGGTCAGACAAGGCAGCCCAGCCAGGGGGAAAGTAATCCAAAAGCAGGCAATAGGGTTTATGTCAGAGAGAGCCCTCCCCCCCCTTACTAGGGAATCCACATGAAGAACAAGCTGCCCATTGGTTACAGTATGTGTTGGGGCCTAGATCCAGTTTATGCATCCTCTTTGGTTGGTGCTTCATTCTCTGTAAGCCCCCTTGGGCCTAGGTTAGTTGCCTCTGTTGTTCTTCTTGTGGAGTTCTTGTCCTCTCTAGTTCCTTCTGTCCTTCCCCACAACTCTTCCACAAAACTCCTCAAGTTCCACCTAATGTTTGGCCTGGATCTCAGTGTATGTTTCCATCAGCTGCTGGGTGGAGCATCTCAGAGGACAATTATGCTAGGCTCCTGTCTGCAAGCATAACAGAACATCGATAATAGTATCAAGGGTTGGCTCTCTATCCCATGGGGTGGGGCTCTGGCTGGGCCAGTCATTTGTTTTCCTTTCCCTCAATCTATGTTCCATCTTTATGCCTACACATCTTGTAGGTAAGGTAAATTTGGGATCTAAAGTTTTGTGGGTGGGTTGGTGTCCTGCTTTCTCTCCCTCCACTGTAACTCCTCCCTGGCTAGGCAGTGACTGCTTCATTCTCCATGTCCCCCCACTTCTAGGAGTCTCAGCTAGAGTCTTATCCTTCCATGAGGCTCTCCTGTTGCAGGTTTCCTGGTTGTTCCCCAGATGCCACACCCCCTCGATTTCCCTTCTCTCTCTCCGCTCTCTTGACCCCCTCCCCCAGTCTCTCCATATCTGATACCCACCCTTGTTCCCTTCCACACGCTCTGTCTCACTCTGTTACCCCTCTTCATCTACTTCTGATGTCTATTCTATTTTCCCTTCTGAGTGGGAGTCAAGCATGCTCCCTTGGACCCTCCTTGTTAACTTAGCATCCGTTGTTATAGCAAAGAACTTTTAATTCTATTCCTTCTAGTTATACCTGTTTTGTTTCTAAAAAGGTAAGTTGAGGTGATCAGATTTCAAGAAGGTTCCCACAGACTTTCACCCGCCGTTTTTCACACTTTGGGGTATTATCTTCTTCAGTTGTGTGAAGCAGAAGTTGGGTGTAAATCCTGAAGCCGCCTCATGAAAAACTGCAGCTTTAGGTTTTTGCTTACTTTCTCAAGTGGAAGGTGCCCCCCCCCATGTTCTGAGCACACACAGGTTACACTGTGGAGTTTTCCGAATGTGAGGGGCTGACAGGCCATAATCAGCACCGAGGTGCCAGCCATCCAGGAATTAGATCTGAGCTTTTGTCAGATCCCTGGATGATTGTGGTTCTAGCCACACCCACAACTTTTACCATGAGAGTTTTCTATAGCATATTGGAATAAAGTGGGTTTTCAAAGAATACTATATTTCAAATCTTCTAAAAGCTCAAATGGCACAATCTGGAAAGAGATCGTTTGTGGAAGTATGAAGAAAAGAGAAAACCTATGAATGATAAATGAGAACGTAGAGGGTTCCTAGTCTGCTCCTCTGTTGCTGTGAAATAAAACACTGACCAGAAGTAACTTGGAGGAACCCATTTATTCCATATTATACTTTCAACTAACAGCAGTTCGTCATAGAAAGAAGCCAGGGCAAGAACCTGGGGCAGGAATCTGAGGGCAGAGATGGAGTCATCATGCCCACTGGCTTCTTCTCCATGGCTTTCACAGCCTACTTTCTTACACAACCCATGACCACCTGCCCTGGTGCCCACCGGATCCTCTTACAACAATCATTAATCAAGAAAATGCCCCACAGACTTGCTGACAAGCCAATCTGATGGAAACAATTTCTTAGCTGGGGATCCTCCTTCCCAGCTGGCTCTAGTTTGTGTCAAGCTGACAAAACGCTAACCATCACAGAGAAAAAGGACACATTCTGTCATCAGTGGAAAGGAGCATGTAGAGAGAAGATGGCTATAGTCACGTTCACATGCCAAGAAGACGTGGTTTCTTGGTGGGCCTGGACTTTAAAGGTATAAATGAATAAAATGCCACTCATAGGTAAATCTTCTTCATTTCACATATTGAATGCCGTTTTGTGTCACAGAAAACATCATTCCAGCCCCATTTCGAAGGATTCCAGAAAACTATCGAAGCACATCGCTCTGCAGGGAAATTGGGCTCATTTGGGTGCCAGAACCTACAGGAAACAAAAGTCATGAATAACTCCTCTGTGAGTGCATGGCAGTTGCTTGAAAAGTGGAATTTAAGGTTGAATGGTATATCTGGATCTTGGGGTAGCGCTATTCCCAATTTTCTGAGAAAGTTCCCGATTGATTTCCAAAGTGGTTGTACAAGATTGTACTCCTACCAGCAATAGAGGAGTGGTCTACTTTCTCCACATCCTCCCCAGAATGTGCTGTCACGTGAGTTTTTGATCTTAGCCATTCTGATGGGTGTAAGATGGAATCCTAAGACCCAGATATACCACTCCTGGGCATATAACTAAAAGATGCTCCACTATACAACAAGGACATTTGCTCAACCATGTTCATAGCAGCTTTATTTGTAATAGCCAGAATCTGGAAACAACCCAAATGTCCTTCAACCAAAAAAATGATAAAGAAATTGTGGTATAGTTACACAACGGAATACTACACAGCTATTAAAAACAAGAAAACTGTGATATGTTCAGACAAATGGATGGAACTAGAAAAGATCATCCTGAGTGAGGTAACCCAGAACCAGAAAGACATGCATGGTATATACTCACTTATAAGCAGATGTTAGCCACAGAATATAGGATAACCATACTACAATCCATAGACCTGAAGAAGCTAAATAACAAGAAGGACCCTAAGGAGGATGCTTAATTCTCATTCAAAAGGGCAAGTAGAATAAACACCAGAAGTGGTTGAAGAGAGGGAACAGGACAGGAGTCCTCTGAAAAACTCCATCCAGCAGGGGATTGAAGCAGAAGCTGAGACTCACATCCAGACGTTGGGCAGAGTGCAGGGAGTCTTACGGAAGAATGAAGAAATAGAAGGACCTGGAGGGGACAGGCACTCCACAAGGAGAACAACAAAGCCAACAAATCTGAGCCCAGGGGGTCCTGTAGAGACTGATGCATCAACCAAGGACCATGCTTGCAGCGGAACCAAATCTCCTGCTTAGATGTAGCCCATAGGCAGCTTGCTAGGTTCCCTAGTAAGGGGAGCAGGAGTTATCTCTGACATGGACTTAGTTGCCAGATCTTAGATCATTTTCCCTTGGAGAGGATGCCTTGCCAGGCCACAGAAGAAGAGGATCCAAGCAGTCCTGATGAGACTTGATAGGCTAGGCTCAGATAGTAGGGGAAGAGGATTCCCCCTTTCTGTTTGCATAGGGGGAGGGGGAGGGGGAGGCTAAGAGGAGGGAGGGAGCCACAATTAGGATAAAAAATGAATAAATTATAAAAATTAAAAAACAACAAAAAATAATAATGAGTGGTACAGAACAGGATGAGAGAACGTTCCAACATTTTCTCCGCTTTCTCCCATAACCCATTTCTAAAATGCCAAATACAGGCAGCTTTGCTTTTTTTTTTTTTCTGGTGTGGTATACTTTGATCTTTTTATTTGCTTCCATATTTCTACAAATCCTTGACCATGATGTAAATAGTTTCTTTCTGGCATTTATAGAGGTTGCCTCTTTAAATCAGCTTCCTAATTCTGAATGTGAATTATCCCTCTCATCTGAAGACTACAGAAGGGCATATGGGTTGGGGATAGGAAAAACCAAATACTAGGAGTACTTGGTAGGGTAAACACAAAACCAAGTGGTCCAAAAAATGTGTAACAATAAAATGACTCCTAATGATATTCTGCATACACAAAGATCAGTGCTTTATTCCGCCATCATCAGAGAGGTTCTTCCTGCCACAGAAGACCCACAGCAAGACGTTACACACAGAGAGAGAGACCTTGGCCCACACAGCTCTAACTAAACAAGACACCTCCATCAAATTCCTCACCTCAGAGCTCAGAGAGCCCTGTGTGGAAGAGAAGGCAGAAGGGATGAGGGAGACAGAGGGGACAAAGGGTACCAGGAGAACAAGGCCCTCTAAATCAACGTGAGCAAGGCCTGTATGAACTCACAGAGACCAAAGCAGCGCGCGAAGGGCAGACACTCTTGTACAGCAAGTCCTCTGCACATATACAACAGCTTTTAGTTTAGTGCTTTAATAAAAGTTATTGATGAATGTGTAAATGAGCAGGTTTCTGATTCTTGTGCCTTCTCTCGGGGCTCCTTTATTTTTCTCTTGGTTTGTCTTGTCCAACTTTGATGTGATGGTTTTTGTTTTACCTTATTTTATTTTGTTATGTTTTGTTGCTATTGCCTAGAAACCTGTTCTTTTCTAATGAATGCAAAAAAGGGAGTAGATATGGATAGAAGAGGCTGTGTGGAATAGCTGGGAGGAGCAGGGGAAACCACGTTCAGATTAGATTGTTTAAAAAAATCTATGTTTAATAAACGGGAAACAGACAAAAAATAAATAAAATACTTGTTTAACTTCTTTTTCATTTTGACCCTGATTAGGAAATTTAATATCGTTTGACATTATGTATAAAAATGAAAATCATAATAAAATAGAAACAAAATTAATAAAAGTTTCAAAGTAAATCCCAAGATTATATGAAGGTGCAAGGCAGTATATCAATAAATTCACTTACAATAACAAAAGTATTATTATGTGATTATTCTGATGTATTTGTCACAATCCTGATCCAGTTATTTTAAATTTTATTTGAGATTAATAAATTAATTTAGTCTGTACTTGTGTTTAAAGGCAGAAAAAAATCTAATGGCTGAGAACACCATCTTTAGACTCAGATAGATCCTGGGTTAAACGCAGCTTTTCATTTTATTGATCTCTTAATCTTGAGGAAGTCATCATCCAATATTTTATATATAAAGTGAGTTCTAAAAGAGAAAGTTCTGTGAAACTTTAGATTATGTATGTCTTCAGTGAGAACTTAATCTCATGTAATAATTAAAAATAATACTCACATCTAGCAAAATTTCCCTAAAATTTCAACGCAAATAATCCCAATGGTTCATTACTCTAGGGTTGCACTTACCTGACATTTTGATTGAAAGGAGTATTATCGATCCATTGCCATTTGCCGTTTCCTTGTGGATCAGAAAGCCCCAGAAAGTAAGAAAGTGACTCATTCAGCTGTTGGGTGATGAAAGTCTGTACGAATAAAAGGGAGATAACAACTCGGAGTTTTCATGTTGAACAAAGTGAGCATTCTCTACAGATTTCACGGCCCCATGGGATAGAAGAAAACACAAGTGAAAGGATAGTCATTTGAACCAATAGCACAGGAACCAAAAATACCAACAATTTTTGCAAAGCCAGAAGGCCCTAACCCACGAACCTTCATCATTCATTCTTCACCAATTAAAAGGATCATCTCTAATTCCATTAGGTTATTTTTCTACTTTTTAAAATTAATTTTATTTTATTTTATGTGCATTGGTGTGAAAGTGTCAGATCCCTTGGAATTGGAGTTACAGACAGTTGTGAGCTGCCATGTGGGTGCTGGGAATTGAACCCCGGTCCTTCGGAAGAGCAGATGGTGCTCTTAACCACTAAGCCATCTCTCCAGTCCCATTTTTCCTACTTTAATCTCTTCTAAAATGTTAAGTGTTTAAATGTTAATATATTGGATTCTGTCTTTTCCTGGCAGACCCAAGGATGCCCAGATTAATAATACCATTTCTGAGTATATCTGTAATGTGTTTTCAGATATAACTGGCTACAGGATCTGAGATCTCAGTAAAATAACTTACCCTCATCAGTGTGGGTAGACATCATCCAAACATTTGAGGGCCTGACTAGAACAAAGTCAAAGGAAAGAGGAGTACATCTTATTTTGCTTCCTGCCTATCTGCCTTCTGATGCCCCTGGTTCTCAGGCCTCTGGGCTCTGTCTGTAAATACACTAGCAGTTTTCAACAAGGTTGCAGGATACAAAAATCAACATACAAAAAGCAACACCATTTCTTCATGGTAACAAAAAATATGAAAAGCAAATAAGAGGATAGCTTTTTACAATAGCATCAAAAAGAATAAAACATCTAAGAATAAGCTTAACTCAGAGGACAGCCAACTCACTCAGGAAGCAAAACAATGTATTCTGAAATCTGAAGTCATTGATTAAGAAAATCAGAGATCACCCTAGTAAGTAGAGAGACATTCCATTTTCCCGAAGAGTGCTTAAGTCAACTCATACAAAGAGTGCATAAATCAACTCATATGTATAGCCAAATGGTCTCTGATCAAGTGCCAAGATCACATGATGAAAAAAGGATAAACTCTTTTTAAAATGAGCTGGGAATGAATGTTGTGGGAAAAGAATGAAGTTAGTCCCTTCCCTCATACCTCATACAAAAGTTAATTCAAAGTGCTTCAAAGACCTAAATGAATGGTGCAAAATTGTAAACTCTTGGGAGAAAACCTAAGGTAAAAGTTTCATTACATTGGAACTAGCAATGTATTCTGGGACATGATACCAAAAGAATAGGCAACAAAATAAAAACAGACAAAGAAATATACCAAACTAAACTGAAAAGCTTTTGCAAGGCAAACAACAAAACAAAACACAGCAACAACAAAAACAGCAAATAAAAAAAGCAACCAACAGTATTAAAGAAGATTTTTGAAAACCATATATCTGATTAGGGACTAATATCCAAGATCTATTTAAAATAACTATAAACCAACAAGAGCAAAAGAAATAACACAATTAAAAAGTGTGGGGAATGGTAATGTTGAGCTGACATTTTTTTCTAAAGAGAATCTACAAATGGCCAACCGGAATGTTAAAAGATGTTCTGCAGGAGAAATCGAGGTCAGGAAAGGGCTGGAATGCAGCAAACACAGTGAACTCATATAAGAAATTATCTGATTAAAAGTTTTCGGCATCATTATTCATCAGGGAAATGCAAATTAAAACTAGTTTTGGTTTCAGAATCATCCCAGTAAAAGTAGCTGTCACAAGAAAACAAATGGCAACAAATACTGACAAGGGTATCGGGAAAGAGAAATATTTATTCTTGTTGGTGGCAGTATATGCTGGTGCAACCACTATGGAAATGAGTGTGGAGTTTTCTCAAGACACTAAAACCAGAAATTCCATGTGGGGACTGTCACTATATCACTCCTGCGTACACACCCAAAGGACTCTGCTACAGAGGGGTTTACTCATCCATGTTCATTGCTGCTCTATGCACAGTAGCTAGGAAATGGGATCAGTCTAGGTGTCTGCCAACTGAAAGTGGAAAATGAAAATGTGAGACAGGTGCACCATGGAATTGTAAAGAGAATGAAATGAATTGTGCAGGTAAATTAACGGTGTGGGGAAAATTGCTAGTTAGTCTCGGCCCAAGAAGGGAGGGTAGAACCAAGATGCTATGAAAATAGCTGGAGTGAACAGTGGGGATGTAGAGGTTTGGATGGGAGTGTGGTGGGTGATGAGGGAACCGAATGGATGAGGGGGGTTTTAGCCAAAACTTAGGATGTGTGAAAACCTACTCTTTTGTAAGACAATTAAAAATACAGTTTTAAAAATGGAGTTTGAGTTGTTTTGATTTGCCTTTTCCTGATGACTAAGGATGTTGAGCATTTCTTTAAGTGTTTCTCTGCCATTCGGTGTTCCTCTATTGAGAATTCTCTGTTTAGCTCTGTACCCCATTTTTAAATTGGATTACTTGATTTGTTGCTGTTTAACTTCTTAAGTTCTTTGTATATTCTGGATATTAGCCCTCTGTCAGATATAGGGCTGGTGAAGATCCTCTCCCAATCTGTAAACTGTAATTAATAAAAATAAAATGATAATGAAAAAAATGGAGTATGGGAGAGATGGCTCAAAGGTTAAGTGCACTGGCTGCTCTTTCGGAGGTTCTGATTTCAATTCCCAGGAACCACATGGTGGCTGGCAACCATGAATATAATTAGATCTGTGTCCTCTTCTGGTGTGCAGGCATACATTGAATATATACATTGCATATATAATATACATTGTATGTATAATAAATAAGTAAATCTAAAACAATGGAGTTTGAAGGGAGTTAACCTCCATGGATATAGCTGCTAAATAAGTTTATTAACCAATCTGAATTAAATAAATTGATCGTTAAAATTTCAGTGTTTGGTCTGAGATACCTTCTTGAAGATACTGATCAGGAAGGCCACAGAGGCTTCAGAAAAGCTTCCATTTACAGCAGGTGACAATTAACGCAGAGATTCATAACAAGTCAATGCTCTTGAACGGGACATCTATACCATGCCACCCCAACCTCAGTGATATCACAGAGGGAAAGGGATGCAGTTGAAACTCACAACAGCAATGGCTACCTGTGAAAGACATGCTCATGACTGGAAACATCAACATTCCAGCGTGGATGTGAAAGGAGCTAGCAAGACCTCATCCCTCCCTGAGGAGCTAGGGGCGGTGAGCAGTTGGCAGTAGAGAGGAAGTGGTATTTTTCAGAGGTTTTACCACCGGGGTGTTGCTCTCACTCAAGGGAGTAGATACACACCCATGCTCACAGGGTTATGGAAATATGAGTCTTACACACACACACACACACACACACACACACGTAGAGAGAGAGATTTGGAAAGAAGAGGGAGTTCAGTGGGAAAGAAATAGGATAAGAGAAAATGATGCAGGAAACTTTGATCAAAGAAGATTCTATATGAATGAAATTATGAAATGCTGTTTTGCTGTTTGGGGTTTTTTTTTTTGAGACAGGGCTTCTCTGTGTAGCCTTGGATGTCCTGGACTTGCTGTGTAGACCAGATTGGCTTTGAACTCACAGAGATCCACCTGCTTCTACCTTCTTGAGTTTTAATAGTAGGATTAAAGAAGATATTATATACAATTATATTCATTGCACTATTCATAATAGCCATAGAATGGAAGCAATCTGCATGAAAACCAGTCACTGAATGGAGAGAAGGTGGTATTTTAAGTGTTTTCTCACACATACATACATGCATGTATTGGGTTTGAGCATTAATTTCATTGTAGTACTCAGTTCACAATGTATACCTATAGCAAACAATCACATTATACACTGGAAATATATATTTTTTTCTGTCGGTTACACTGAAGATGCTAAAATATCATATAAAACAAAAATAAAATGTGAAATATACATATAATGGAATAATCCAACTTAAAATTGGAAAAAGTCACATATTACAACATGGACAAACCTTGAGGGTATAATGCCAAATGAAATCAGCTAGACAAAAATACACACATGCACACACACACACAAATAATAATACATGATTCCACTTACATGAAGAATCTAAAGTAATCAAACTCATAAAAACCAGGAAGTAAAGGTGTGATTGCCAGAGTCTTTATGGATTAGGAACTGGACAGTCTGTTCAAGGAGCAGAGAAAAAGGTTAATGAAAAATGAGAAAGAGCTACCTGCTCAGCTTCAGTATTGATCACCACCAAATGAGCTCCCATCTCAACGCACTTCTGCTCACTGATGCTCCAGAAGTTCTCCTTGGTAGAAATGAGGTAGCAGCTTGAGCCAAATGGCTTCCAGTGATTTGGGCAGCACCCCCACATTTTTTCTGTGACATGAGATAAGGCAAATAAGGTAAAAGAGACATGTTCTGCCCTACTGCAGGGGTCCTTCTCATTATAATTACAGCATTTACTCTTCTCTGAATATATAATTTGCAGCCAGGGAATTGATATTGAGAGCAGGGCTGACTTCATGGGTTATTTAATCACGTAATATCTCTGAAGCATACAGTGCTTAGATCAGAATAACTGCTCCATAAATGTTGCTTCTTACTAATTTTTATGGAATATCAAACATTTAGGAATCATAACCATCATTTATTGATTAGTAAGGATGCAGAGCATGGGCTTATGCTCTGACTCAAGCATCCAAACTTCTTAACACCTTCCCTAGGCAGAAATGAACTGAAGAAGATAAAGTATTCTTCTTAATTATTACTTAACTGTGGTCAAAATAGACCTTTTTCTCATCTTTATGAGCTAATTTTATTTTTTGCTTTTATTTTTTAATTAAAAATGATTTTTACAGAATGTATTCTAATCATGGCTTCTTCTCTCCCAACTCTTCCAAGACCCTAGCCACGTCGCAACACATCCCAAATCCATACCTTCTGTCTATCTTTCCTAGAAAACAGGCAATTTTTTAAAGGATATAATTTAAAATAGAAGAAAAGCACTAGAAACACACAGAGATACACACAGAGACAGAGAGAAACAAAGCCCATAAAACCCATTATATACAAGCAAAAGACCAGTAAGATTTTTTTAAATGCCCAAATGAAGCAATATGAGACCAAAATCACCTACAAAATACCATTGCACTTGAAGTCTGTAAAAACATACATGGTGGAATAAAATAAAGAAAACAATTCATGACATGGAAGTAAAAATATAATCACTAAGTAAAATCCAGAGATAAAACTGTACAGTTTTGTAATCATTGTGTAAAACCCAGAGATAAATGTACAATTGAGGAAGTCAAACAAGAGCTCAGAGACAAGCCTCAACAGCAGAGTACAAGACATGGAAGAGAGAATCTCAGTCACTGAAGACGAGATAGAAGAAATGGATATCCTAGTCAAAAAATATTAATCTAAAAACACCCAGGATGTCTGAGATCCTATAAACAGACCATATCTATAAAAGTTGAGGAAGGAAAAAGAAACAGATCAAATGCACAGGAAATATTTTCAGCAAATTATAGAAGAAAATTTCTCCAACCTAAAGAAAGAGATGCCTACCAAGGTACAAGAAGCATACAGAACACCACATAGACTGGACCAGAAAAGATATTCCCACAACACACAATAATCAAAATATTATACATACAGAAAAAAGAAAAAATATGAAAAGCTGCAAGGGGAAAAGCCCAAGTGACGTATAAAAGAAGAACCCATTAGAATAACACCTGACTTCATTGAAGACTAAAAAAGACAAAAGGGACTGAATGGATGTTCCACAAACTCTAAGAGACCACAGGTGCCAGCCCAGACTGCTACACCCGGCTAATTATTTTTCTATGAAGAAGAATCTCACTATGTAGATTTAGAACTCTCTAGGTAGACCAGACTGAATTTAGACCTGAAGGAAAATTTCTGCCTCTATCTCCCAAGTGCTGGAATTAGAGAATTTAATGCATCACCATGAATGACAAAATGAAAACGGTTTTACTGAACATTTTTTATTGTATTAATTCAAGAGTATTGTCAAAATGTCTGTTATTTTTATTTTCTCATATGGTATTATAGAAAATAATTTCATCACATAAACTTATCTACAAATAGAATTAACTATGCCAAACAGCCTGCTTGCCTTAATTTTAAGCTGGATACACCAAGGAACTGTGTTTATTGATGGATACAAAGTTTATTTATTTAAAATCCCTTTCTGTCTCATTTCAGGGCCGCCTGAAGGCAAAGTGACCATTTTTTTTCTCTCCAGGAAGATATTCTTTAACACTGCAGTTGTAACCTGGTGAGGCCTGCACATCTGTAATTCCAGCACTCAAGAGGCTGAACCAGGAGGATTGAGAGTACAAGCTAATTCAGACTTCCTAAAGAGTCGAGCCCTTTTTGGGCTATATGTCAAACCCTGTCTTAAATTTGATATATGAGCTATTATTGTATAAGTGTCTCCAAAAAATAGGAGTAAAACTATCTTCGTGAAATTATGTTTCGCTGGAGGCAAAATCAGCCCCATAGTTGTTTGACCCAAAGAACTCAATGATTTAAGAAAAGCATGCAAGAGCAAACTGACAACACTGTTGCATTGCTAGGCAACACACCCTCACCAATAACTGAAAGGGGGAAACCCAACATCTCCTAGATGTAGGAGGAGCTTTTGCTCTGTCTTCATTTCTCAAGAATTTTTCCACGAAAGTGGCATGGTGAGTAAATCAGTTCTTGGATTAGGACTCTGACAGATGTCTAGATGGCATTCTTTTTCATGTGTAAGTATTAAGTCCGTAAGGAAAACTACAGACAAGAGCCTAACTGTCTTTAGCATCACACAGAGGTAAGGCAGAGATGATACTCAACTTGACTCTCCATGCATGACTTTGCCGTTTATGCATTCTGGACAAAGGCTCAGCCTGTCAGTTTCCCCAGTAATAAAGCTGATACTTGGAATAGAAATGGATACTATTAATTGAGAAATGTAAATGGCAAAAAGAATTTTATACAATGAATGTAAAACTTATGAGAATCTTTATAAATGACTTCCAGAGTTTAACTGACAAACTGTGTGTGTGCTCACAGTGTTTTCAAAATCAAGATGCCTGGGAACTGAATTGAATTGTTTCATGGAAATAACCAGAACCTGAACTGAACATGTAAGCTCAGAGAAAGCTTGATGGTTTCCAAGTTGAATCCCCCTCCCCTTCTCCCAAGTCAAGGGAAATACTGAACATCTTCACCTGACACCATAGTCCCTTCACTGAAGCAGCTGATACTGGAATGATATGTATGAAATTCAAATAGTCTTCTATTGGGGTTGTCCATCGTAAACTGGTAAGTCACTGTGAAGAAAGAAGGGAATGAGCATCCACATAGCCAGCCCCACAGCCTCATGTCCTCTACGTGGGCCAGGCCAGCGCACTTCCTCTCCACCTCCCCCACTTCTCCAGGCAAACCCACTGAAGACCAGACCAAATTATTGCTCCCCTGTATTCACTTACATCACTGATTTCTACATTTCCTCATTTGCGCCCCTCCACTGTAACATCAGCTTTATTTTCTGGGACAAACATTTCATCTTTTACATCATTTAATAACGATCCCCTGCATCAGGGATCTGCCCCAGGTTCTTCCTGATTATCTATTGACTCACCAGTGTCTGGCTTTCTTTGTTTGAACAACTTCTAGGCAAGATTAATGGGTATGTTACCATATCCTAACCATTCCTTATTGCAGGTAGGAGTACTTTAAGTATCTGTAGACTTTTAAGTGAGGTAGATATGATCAAGCTCATTATATTTGAGCATAAATTTCAAAGGATAAATAAAAATTGTTTTTAAGATTATCATTCTGTCATTCTGAATGAGATTTAAGCATCCTCCCTATGGTCCTCCTTGTTGTTTACCTTCTTTAGGTCTGTAGATGGCTATCCTATATTATATGACTACTATCAGCTTATAAGTGAGTATATACCATGCCTGTCTTTCTGTTTCTGGGTTATCTCACTCAGGATGATCTCTTCTAGTTCCATTCATTTGCCTGCAAATTTCATGATTTTTTAAAAATAGCTGAGTAATATTCCATTGTGTAGATGTACCACAATTTCTGTATCCTTCCTCAGATGAAGGACATCTGGGTTGTTTCCAGATTCTGGTTATTACACATAATGCTACTGTGAACATGGTTGAGAAAATGTCCTTGTTGTATAGTTGAGCATATTTTAGATATATGCCCAGAAGTGGTATAGCTGGGTCTTAAGGTAGTGCTATTCCCAGTTTTCTGAGAAAGCCTCAGATTGAGTTCCAAAGTGGTTGTACAAGTTTACATTCCTACCAGCAATGGACAAAAGTTCCCCTTTCTCCACATCCTCTCCAGCATGCGTTATCACTTGAGTTTTTTATTTTAGTTGTTCTGACAGGTGTAAGATGGAATCTCAGAGTTGTTTTGATTTGCATTTCCCCGGTGACTAAAGATGTTGAGCATTTCCTTAAGTGTTTTCTTACCATTCTATATTCCTCTGTTGAGAGTTCTCTGCTCAGATCTGTACCTCATTTTTAATTGGATTATTTGGTTTGTTGGTGTCTAATTTATTGAGCTCCTTATATATTCTGGATATATACATCTATCGGATATCAGGTGGCTTAAATATCATTCAGATTGGCAAACAGGATAGACACGAGAAGTGGTAGAAGAGAGGAAACAGGATGGAAGCCTAAGATAGAGGGTCCTCCGAAAGGATTCACCCAACAGGGGATCAAAGCAGATGCTGAGACTAACAGCCAATCTTTGCGCAGAGTGCAGGGAGTCTTATGGAGGAAGAGAGGGGTGGGAATAGAGGGACATGGAGGGGACAGGAGTTCCACAAGGAAACCAACAAAACAGACTTTCTTCACTATTTTAAGCAAATGTTCCTAGTTCATGTTTTGTATCTTGAACTTCTGTTTCTTCTTGACCAATAAAGTAATTATTCTTAACTACCATCGTTTATGCTCTTAGGGCTGGTTGTGCCAGTTAGAGCATATCCTGCTTCAGTGAGAATGAAGTCTCATCACAGACAAATTGCAGACATGAGGCACTTGGTGTAAGTCACTCCCACTCCCTCCTGGACGATACTGTGACTAATATGACCATCTTCACAGCAAATAGAGAAGCAGACTGTAGACCACAAAGAACATCATCAAAGCTTCTCACACAATAAACTTCAGATATGGCTTTGTGGGCAGAGGAAACAGGCCAGATATAGTGCATCTACTCAACCTTCACTGTTTAATTTGGTTACATTTTCCTCTCGTATTGAGAAAAAAAATCCCCTGTGAATCAAAGAATGTGAGCTGCAGACATTATGAAATCAACTGGAGTTGCACTCCAGAAAGATGCTGTGACCAAAGAATGTGATTGCTGGTGAGCCCGGTGCTGGAAGGCAATGTTACAGGTGATCGCTATTAATAATAGTGTGTTAGTGGGGCTGGGTGAAATCCCAGTGGTCAAAAGATGGAAAGAAAACAATGAGAAATAGAAGTCAAGAAAAAAATGGTAGTACATGTAAGGTCTGACCAGTTAATGGGATTCAAAACACAACCCCAGCCAGGTGTGGTAGCCCACGCCTTTAGTCCCAGCACTTGGGAGGCAGGGGAATGTGGATCTCTATGAATTCAAGGTCATCCTGGTCCACAGAGAGAGTTCTAGGACAGCCAAGACTACACAGAGAAACCCTGTCTCAAAAAGCCAAAGCCAACCAAACAAACAAACAAAAAGCAGCCCCTGGGAGTCTCTGTGGAACAGACAAGAAAGTGCCCAGAAGAGACACCAGTCAGTGAAGAACTTACCCACACAGGTTGCGATGAAACAGGCACTGAGAAGTAAGATGGAAATCACAGCAACTGACCAGAGTCTCAGGGTCCAACAGACTCCCTTTCCTGTGAGAGAGCAAGCAGGTACACTCACCACAAGACCAAAAAGCTTAGACCAATGACTAATCAGACAAAATGCTCAGAGTAATTATAAAGGTAAAGCAGTAAAAAGCTGTTAAAGCCCTAGAATAAATGACCAGGTCATCTCTGAAGCGCAAACACACACACACACACAATCTAGAAAAATTTTACCATCAGGTACCTGCAATTCCCTTGCCCTTATGCTTTCTTCCTAAGTATCACATTCTTAGATTGATGTCCTATCTTATTACATTCCCTTTCAGTATTTGGCTTCTTATTTTTTCAAGGGCTTCTGACTCTGATATATTACACTTACTTCAAATTCCTGTAGGTCTGCTGTCTTTCTGTCTTCTATGCCCTTAGCCTGCCCACTTCTCTGTGTCTTTACACCGAGGCAACTACTCATCGCACCACACACATCCACTGTCTCCTCTGAACTGAGACAGGGCAGCTCACCTCACCTTGACGCTGTCTTTCCTGAACCATTGCTTAGGTCTATGTTCAGAGGGTCAGTCTTCTTGGATCTGTCTCTCTGTGATATGAATCAGGGACCTGGCTTCTTTCCAACAGGCCAGAGCTCCGATCAACCTCTACAAGTTCCAAGCTAAACGTCCCAAGGATGGCCAATGCTGCACACAGAAGACTGGCATCCAGTGATTTAAAGACACCGGAAAGAGGAAGTTGAGAAACATGCCTAAAATTGTTCCTGAAAACTTTGACATGAATATTCTCATCATTTGCTTGGTTCCTAATGTGGAAATCTCACCCACCTCAAAAGAAATTTACCTATAAGCTTTAGAAAAATTAGATTTTCGTTACAAAACCTTATGTGGATTATTTAGTTCATATAACACTTCATTCAGATATTTAAAGGGTTCTGGAGGCAATGAAAAGTCTGACTGAATGGCTAAAACTTAGATATTGTGAATTAATGTAGTAAATAATAAGAAGCTCATGGAGGGATGGGAGATGGTAAAGTTGTTGGTGGCCTTGCAATCATGAGGACCTGAGGCTGATGCCTAGAACCTACCTGGAAATGTCATGTGTGATGATGCATGCTTGCAGCCCTAGCTCTGGAGAAGCAGGGCCAGGTGGATCCCTGGGAGCTTCTTGTCTATCTAATCCAGCATAACCGAGGTTTCCAGAACCATGATAGACCCTGCCTCAAAGGAAGTGGATGGTGTTCCTGAGATTTATACCTGAGATTGTCCTCGAATGAAAAATAAAAAGGAAATAAAAGGAAGACATGACTGTGCCGAAGGGGTTGAAATATTTATTATAGGTAAAAGGGAGCGCATAGCCAGTAGCATCTGAAATGATCTAGAGTGGACCAGGCCATGGATGGGAGTTTCAGGGAAGGCACAGGAACCAGAGGCCAATAGGCTAGGAGTGAGCCAAGAGATCGGGAGACCAAAAGGACCACATAGCCAAAATGTCTGAGTTATATAGCGAAGAGAAACTGGGAGGAGGTGACATTCCAGTCCCTGGGCTGGAGAGTTAGGGTTGGGGGCAAGGCATACAGCCAGGATGTCTCTGTAACAGGTACTAGCAATGCGGCGGATGACATCTGCTTTGATATGTTAGTAGGCATCTAAGTTAGCTGTTTGTCCTGGGTTGGAGTTCTAGCAGTCCTCAGTCCTTCACACATATGTGCAAACGCACACACATAAACCTGTACATACACATACATACACTAAAAAGACAAGACACATGAGCATTAATCAGAAGTGGTATTTTGAAATGGGGATGATATTTCGATGTGCATTTTGCTATGTTATGGCTCTTTTGAATGTGAGGAGAGTAGTATTGAATTATGACTGTTGTGACTATACTTTGACAGTACTAACTCCATTTTCAACTCCCTGTTGTCACATAAGCTGTAACTAAGGCAAATAACTGCACAGTCAGCTTGACATCACAGTGGCAGTCACACTGATGGCTGTAGGTCAATATGCAAATAAGACCGCTGGGATCTGGGCCTCTTAGACAGGACACTTCCTTAGACTACAGTGACCAGTGTATCAGATGCCATGTGTGACACATCTCTTGACTCTACACTTTCCTCTAAACTATAGGTGTGGAGACTGTTGGGACAAATGAGTCCTTTTCTTCAATGCTGATGACTTGAGAGCAGTCTGGACCTTTCCATTGTTATCATGGAAGGGACTGACCTCTGTGACCATCCATAGGATTTCATTCATGAGTGCATGGTTCATTCATTCCTAAAGCTGCATGTTAACTAATTTTCTTTCTTTTTAAAATTTCTTTTATTTATTTTATATTAATCACAAGTTATGTACTTTGTAACCCAGCCATAGCCCCCTCCCTCAGTCCCTCCCAATCCCACCATTTTTCCCTCATCTCCTCCCTGCCCCTTTCCAAGTCCACTTAATTTTCTTTTACCCATTTTTGCCTATATATCCATATATTCCTTTACTTTACTTTTCGTGTTCTGCCTTTGTGTTCCTTGAAGCAAACTGATTGATTTGTGAACTGCTCTCATGTGGGGCCTAACTTGTCATATGATTGAAGAGTAAAGAGAATATTCCTCTGGCAGAAGTTATAATCCTTAGGCTTGAAATTGTTGCCAGGGACCAATGAACAAGACTGACCTTGGTCCAATATGACAAAATCTTACTTATATTGGACAAAAGTTGATTAGTAACATTTTGTGAATTCTTTCATTAGGATAGTAACATTTTATGAGTTCTCCTATTAGGTTAAGGGAAGTAGAAATTGATACGAAATCAGAGGCAAGCTTCATAAAATCTGTTTCCACTCTCCCTTCATGCATATTCTCTGGAACCTTCCCTCTACTATTACCACCAGCACGTCCATATTCATAGGGAAGCAGTATCCAATGGGGTAAATATGATATTGGGATGGAGAACATAGGCATATATGAACTCTATACTGGGTTCTTAGCACAGAACTTCTAAAAGTCTTTTGGTCATAGAAATCCTTCTATGCAATTTTTGTGGCATTTTTTTTAATTCCAAAAAATAGGTCTAGAGCAATGAATATAAAAGGAAGATCTTTTCTTCTACATAACAATTCCATTTTCACCAGACCCTACATTACGCTAATGAGATGACTCTTGCCAGTCCCCAAGATTGTTTCAAAATAGGAGCAACCAACTGTGGTCAGACAGCTGGAATCTTACTCCCACCCCCTCACAAAAGGGAAAAGAACGGAAGACTTAGTTCAACCTCCCGTGATCAATTAAAGATCTTCAGAGAAAGCCCAAATGTAGGTTAAACTCAATGAGGCTTTTGCATAGGGGTAGCTACAGTTAATTATGGGATAGATTTAAGTACCCTTTTTTTTCCCCCTGTGGTCGTTTGAGATTTATTAAGTCATAAAATGAGAAGGAAGAAGTGGTTATTTCCTCCAACGCACTACCACACCACCAACTGTTTCCAGTTCCCCTAAGGAATGAGAAAGCACAAACTATAGTGTTGAGTTGGTTGACTGTTGCAGAAGAGAAAACATCCCCTAAGCTGTGCAGAGATACATTGCTCTGCCTCCTGACCCATCCTGCGCTCCCCTAACTGATTCCTGTCTGGGCCACTGACACCCTGCGCTCTAGTCTCTGCTCCCCTTTCAGCTTCCAGATTATGCTGGAAGGCCTTTCACTAAAGAATGAGGAAGTGATAGAACAAAGTCCAACTGAAGAACGTCCTTAAGTGAAATACAACATTAAACAGAAGAAAGCAAGTTGGTAGGGAAAATGGAAAATCAAAACATGAGCAAAATTGTGCTGAGCTCAAATCAGATGTGCAGACAAATGTAAAATATCTGTGTCTATCCAGAAAAGAAAATGTAAAAACTCACTATGGAAAATATAACAACCAGTAAGGATTAAACTAGAAGCATGGGGTATACTCAGAGACACAGACAAAGGGAATGTAATTGTGTTTTGTCTGATTTTTTTAATGTCAGTCATAATTTGTACAGGTATTCCCATAACTACCATGACTTCTAATAAGTGATTAATTATAGTATCAGCATTCTTAGAACTTAAAGCCATTGCCTATTGAAATTCTGAAGATAAATTTTAGTTTACCAAAGTTTGAAAAATGAAACACAGCCATTTGCCAAATTTTATTACTTTAGGTATCTTTGCATTACTTCCTGAAGGTAATGGCATTGGCTATATGAAGAACAAGTAGGGAAGGTCAGGATGGTAGCACCCAGCACACAGAGCATCTGAGTAGCGGGTGGTTGAGCTCAGGGACTGTGGAGTGCGCCTGTGGCTGAGCTGCTGACTGTGAAACACAAGCATCTGTGTTTCCTGGGCAAATGCTTGGCCCACTTTCTAGAAGTGAGCTCCCTGGCTCCAGGAATATTCAGCCCCTGGCCCAGGGCTCCTCCTCCTTTCCTGAAATATCTGGCAGGTATCAGAAACAGCCAGCCAACACCAGGGGCAACCAGATGGAAGGACAGGGTAAAAACACAATCAACAAGAACCATGGCATTATGGCATGACCAGAATCCAGCTATTTTTTTATAGCAAGCCCTGAATATTCCAACACAGCTAAAATACAATAAAATGACCTTAAGTCTATTTTTATAAACATGATAAAGTACTTTAAAGAGGAAACAAATGAATCTCTTAAAAAGATTCAGGAAAATACAATCAAACAGGTGAAGTAAAGGAATAAAAGGTTCAAGATCTGAAAATGGAAATAGAAAGAATAAAGAAAACACAAACTGAGGGAACTCTGGAGATAGAGAACTCAGGGAAGAGAACTGAAAGCACAGAGGTGAGCATCACCAACATAATACATGAGATGGAGGACAGAATCTCAGTTGTAGAAAATACAATTGAAGAAATTGATACACCTGTCAAAGAAAATGTTAAATATTTTCTTTGCCACAAAACAGTCAAGAAATCAGGGATTCTATGAAAAATGAAACCTAAAAATAATAGGAACAGAAGAAAGAGAAGATTCCCAGCTCCAAGAACCAGAAAATATTTTCAACAAAATCATAGAAGAAAAATTTTAGAACCTAAATAAAGAGATGCCTATAAACATATAAGATGCTTATATGACTCCAAATAGATTAGACTGGAAAAGAAAATTCTCCAGCTACATAATAATCAAAATCCTAAATTACAGAAAGAAAAGAAAGACTATTAAAAGCTGCATGGTAAAAAGGCCAAGTAATACATAAAGTCCTATCAAAATTGTACCTGACTTCTCAACAGAGACTCTAAAAGACAGAAGGGCCTGGAGAGATATCATGCAGACCCAAGAGACCACAAATGTCAGCCAAAACTGCTTTACCCAGCAGAATTTTTAATCACCATAGACGGAAAAAAAACAAGATATTCCATGACAAACCTAAATTTAAACAACTTTACACAAATTCAGCCCTACAGAATCTACAAGAAGAAAAACTGCAACTCAAGGAAGTTAACTGCACACAAGAAAACACAGAAAGTAAATAACTCCACTGCAGCAAAACCAAAAGAAGAAAAGCACACACATACATTATCACCAACAACATCAAAATACCAGAAACTAAGAATCATTGGTTATTTATATCTTTTAACATCAATGGACTCAATTTCCCAATAAAAAGACACAGGCTAACAGAATGAATGGGTAAACAGGATACATAATTCTGCTGCATAAAAGAAACACACCTAGGCCACAAAGATAGACATTATCTGAGAATAAAGGGCTGGATGATGGTTTTCCAAGCAAATGGACCCAAGAAGCAAGCAGAAGTAGCCATTCTAATACCTAATAAAAGAGACTTTCAACCAAAATTAGTCAAAATAGATGAGGAAGGACACTTCATACTCATCAATGGAGAAATCCACTAAGATGACATCTCAATTCTGAACATCTATGTAACAAATACATGGACATCCACATGTGTAAAAGAAACATTGCTAAAGCTTAAATAATACATTGAACCCCACACATTAATAGTGGGATACTTTAATACCCCACTCTCACTAATGAACAAGCCATCAAGACAAAAACTAAACATGGCAACAATGAAACAAACAGATGGACTCAATGGATGTCTACAGAACTTTTCACCCAAACACAAAAGAATATACATTCTTCTCAGCACCTCACAGAACCTTCTCCAAAATTGACCATATACACAATCACAAAGCAAGCCTCAATCAATACAAGAAAATTGAAAATAACTCCTTGTATTTTATCAGAGCATATTAAAGCTAGACTTCAACAACAACAACAGAAACAATAGAAAGCCTACACACTCAGGGAAACTGAACAGCTCTCTATTCAATGACTACTGGTTCAGGGAAGAATGAAAGAAATTAAACTTTCTAGAAGTCAATGAAAATGAAGGCACAGCATACCCAAACTTATGGGAAACAATGAAAGCAGTGCTAAGAGGAAAGTTCATAGCAGTAAGTACCTTCATAAAGAAATTGGAGAGATCTCATACTAGCATCTTTACAGCACACCTGGAAGCTCTAGAAAAAAAAGAAGCCAACACACTAGGAGGATTAAGTGAGAGTAAATAACAAACTCAGGGCTGAAATCAGTAACTTAGAAACAAAGAAAGCAATAAAAAAATCAATGAAACCAACAGCTGGTTCTTTGTGAAAATCAATAAGATAGACAAACCCTTAGCCAACTACCTAAAAGGCAGAGAGACAGTATCCAAATTAACAAAATCAGAAATGAAAAGGGGTATATAACAACAGACATTGAGGAAATCCAAAGAATTATTAGGTCTTACTTCAAAAGCCTGAACACCACAAAATTTAAAAATCTAAAAGAAATTAATGGTTTTTTGATAGATTCAATTTACTAAAGCTAAGTCAAGATCAAGCTAACAATTTAAATAGACCTATAACTTATAATCTCTAAGGAAATAGAAGCAGTCATTAAAAGTCTCCCAATGCCTCCTTCTTCTCCCCCCCTCCTCCCCCAAAGCCCTGGAACAGATAGTTTCACTGAAGAATTATACCAGACTTTTAAAGAAGAGCCAATATCAATACTCCTCAAACTGTTCCACAAAATAGAAACTAGAGGAACATTGTCAAACTCATTCTGAGAGTCCACAGTCACCCTGATACCTAAGATACACAAAGATCCCACATGGAAAGAGAATTTCAGCAATTTCCCTTATGAACATTGATGCAAAAATACTCAATAAAATACTGGCAAAGCAAATCCAAGAACACATCAAAAACATCATCCACCAAGATCAACTAGACTTCATCCCAAGGATACAGGGATGGTTTTACATACAAAAATCCACCAATGTAATTCACCATATGTTGGTATAATATTATTGTGAAATGTATACAAATTTACTCTTGTTCGTTCATATGCTGATTTCTCTATTCCGCTATCTGGTTTCAATCCAGATATTGCATTGTAATACTTACTCTAAGTATCACCTGTCTCAAAATTTGTGTAAACATGCTACCATTTCTTCTCTGTATTGACAATAAAAACAACCAGCCAATGCTGAGCAATGGAGAGACTAGGGTAGGACATTCTGGTATGGAGGAGAGAAGAAAGGAGTGGAAGTAGAGTTCTGAGAGGAGAGGACCTGGAAACATCAGGAGTAATGAACCAGGCCTAAGATATGACTGAAATGCAAGTATAATGTGGGAAATCTGAATGGGAGAAAGCTATGTGGGCTTGGAGGTTCAGGATAGAATAATTATTACCTAGCATTGTGCTCTAGGTTAATTAAATAAATCCTAGTCTCTGTGTAGTGATTTGGGTATGGTTTAGGAATAACCACTGTTAAACTAAAAGATAAATCAATATTAAATGTTAGCCATCAACGACCATAAAAACTATGAGAGAAAAACACATGATTCTCTCATTACATGTGGAAAAAGGCCTTTGATTTAATCCAATACCTCTTCATGTTAAAAGTCTTGGAGAGATCAGGAATACAAAGCACATACCTACACACAATAAAGGCAATACACAGCAAGCCTATAGTCAACATCAAATTAAATGGAGAGAAATTTAAAGCAATTCCACTAAAATCTGGGACAAGAGAATGATGTTTACTCTTTTTGCACCTATTCAATATAATATAATCAATATAATACTGATGTCCTAGTTAGAGCAAAAAGACAACTAAAGGAGATCAAGAGGATACAAATTGGAAAGGAAGAAGTCAATGTATCACTATGTGCAGACGATAAGATAGTATACATAAGTGACCCCAAAAATTCTACCAGCTGATAAACACCTTCAGCAATGTGGCTATATACAAAAATTAACTCAAAAAATCAGTAGCCCTCCTGTATACAAACTATAAAGGAGCTTATAAAGAAATTAGGAAAACAATACCCTTCACAATAGCCAAAAATTATATAAAGTATCTTGGTATAACTCTAACCAAGCAAGTGAAAGAGCTGTATGACAAGTCTTCAAGTCTCTGAAGAAATAAATTGAAGAAGATACCAGAAGATGGAAAGATCTCCCATGATCATGCATCAGTAGGATTAACATAGTAAAAATGACCATCTTACCAAAATCAATATACAGATTCAATGCAATTCCCATCAACATATCAACACAATTCTTTAAAGACTTTGAAAGAACAATTCTCAACTTCATATAGAAAAACAAAAATCCCAGAATACCTAAAATAATCCTATACAATATCCTATAAAATCGGGAGGTATCACCATTCTTTATTTTAAACTGTACTACAGAGCAATAGTAATAAAAATTGCATGGTATTGACATAAAAACAGACATTTTGATCAATGGAATCTAATCAAAGACTCAGAAAGAAACCCACACACCTGAGGACACTTTATTTTTTACAAAGAAGCCAAAACCATACAATGGAAAAAAGAAAGCATTTTCAACAAATGGTTTAACTGGATGTCTAGATATAAAAGAATGTGAATAGATCCATATTTATCACGCAGTACAAAACTCCAGTCCAATGGATCAAAGATCTCAACAATAGCCCAGAAACAATAAATCTATTAGAAGAGAAAGGGGGGAAGCACCTTAAACTCACTGACACAGGAGACAACTTCCTTAACAGAACGCAAACACAGGCACTAGGATCAACAATTAATAAATGGGACCTTGTGAAACTGCAAAGCTTCTGTAAGGCAAAGGACACTGTTAAAAGAACAAAATGACAGCTTATAGATTGGAAAAAGATATTCACTAACCCTATACTTGCGGAGGGCTAACATCCAAAATATATAAAGAACTCAAGAAACTAGAAGCCAACAAACATAAGCACCCAATTTAAAATGGGGTACAGAGCTAAACCAAGAATTCGCAACAGAGGAATCTCAAATGGCTGCAAAGCCATTGCAGACTGAAGCGGCCATCTCCTTGCTAGACAAGACTTCCAGTGAAGAGAGGGGAACACCAAGCCACCCATAAAATTTTCCACCCAAAATTTACCCTGCCTACAAGATATGCAGGGATAAAAATGAAGCAGAGACTGAGGGAATGGACAACCAATGACTGGCTCAACTTGGGACCCCCATCACGGGAGAGAGACCGCCCCTGGTGCTATCAATGATACTCTGCTCTGCTTGCTGACAAGAGTCTTGCACCACTGTCCTCTGAGAGGCTTGACTCAGCAGCTGATCAAAACAGATGCTGAAACCCACAGCCAAACATTAGGCAGAGCTTGGGGAATCGTGTGGAAGATTGAGGGGAAGGATAGGAGGATAGAGAGAAGGCAAGAACTTTACAAGAACCTAGGCCAATGAGGGCTTACAGAGACTGAAGCATTAACCAAAGATCATACATTGAATGGATCTAGGCCCCCCACACATATGTAGTTGATAGGCAGCTTGGTCTTCATGTAGGTCTCTTAACAAGTAGAGTGAGGGATGTCCGTGAAATGGACTCTGTTGTCTGCTTTTGGATCATTTTCCCGTAGCTGCACTGTTTTGCCTGGCCTCAGTGGAAGAGTATGTGCTTAGTCCTGATGCAACCTGATGCTCTGGGGTAGGCTGGTGGAGTGGGCTCCTCCTTTCTGAGGTAAGGGGGAGAGGGGAAAGGGGAAGAGGATGGCAGGGTGGAACTAGGAATAGAGGAAAGAAGGGCCTGCGATTGGGCTGTATAGTGGAGAGATAGGAAGAGAGAGAAAGAGCACAAGTAGAACGTGTGTCCTTGTAATTTTCTTGGCTCATTGCCAAATGCTAGAAAAATCTCCCTTTTGGACTTTGCTGTTAACATTGTGTTTCTTATGAAACTCTGTGGCTTCTAGCACATTTCCTATTAATAGTTGATGAATGTCATCATTACCTTGTGCCAGACCCATATGGTATCTGATATGTGTTATATGCAATGGATGATTTCTTTTTCTGATCACTTGTTGTAACTGAATAAACAGTGAAGTTAATTTTAAATCATCCTTAGTAAGTTCAGCAGTTTCTATATGCAAAACAATTCTTTCTGCCTATTGAGAGTCAGTTATTATATTAAGAGGTTCAGGAAAATCTAATAATACCATAAAGATGGTGTACCACTCTGATTTTTGAACTGAATCATAAGGAATCTGAAACACTTTGTTTTTTATTTTTTTGATGTGTAACCTGCCTTTCCTGATTTATTTGCATCAGTATAAAATGCAGGGGCTCCAGCAATTGGTGCCCCCTTTACTATATGATGGAGGATTCAATTAGTAATTTTTATAAAATGAAGACACTTGCTTTTGAGGTATTTGTTGTTAGTTTATACTTACAAATTACTGCAAGCTCTTTGCAAATGTTCATTTTTCTGCCCATAATGAGGCAATCTCAGTATTAATATAAGGACCACAGTTTTTGCTGGCTCTATTTCTGTTAATTGATGATGTCTCATTTTTCCTTTTAGAATCAATTCAAACACCTTTTCTATATATTTATTCAGGTTCTTTCTTTTTATTTTTATTTTTCACTCTGTGTGCTAAAACCATCCATTCTAAGATGTAATCTCTCTGCATAAAAATCCCTGTGGGAGAATAGGTAGAAGGTAAAGTAACTAAAACACACTGCAGCTGTAAATCTAAACAGTTCACATGTGCATCTTGTAATTTCTTTCCTACTAGAGCCAATTCTTTTTCAGCTTCAACTGACAATTTTCCTGGACTTTAAGAGTCCATATAACCTTGTAAAGTTCAAAATAAATTACTTAGCTCTGGAGTGATCAATCCAATTGTGGACCTTAGCCAATTATCTCCAAACAATTTTTTTAAATCATTAAGAGTTTTAAATTGGTCTCTCCTGATTTTTACCTTCTGTGGTCAAATTTCTTGCAGACTTATCTTGTATTCTAGATAATTAATGGAGTCTATTCTTTGTCTTTTTTCAGAAGCAATGTGTAATCCCCAGCAAGGAAAATCTTTCTTTACTTCCTCAAATATATTTTCTAAGGTATCTCTATTAGAATCAACAAGCAAGATATCCAGATAACGGTAAATTACGGATTGAGGAAATCACTTGTGAATTATTTTTAATGACTGTTGTACAAAATATTAACACAATGTAGGATTATTTAACATTCCTGTGGCAAGACCCTCCAATAGTACCTTCTTGTTGGCATGGAGTGGTTAAATGTGGCCACTGTGAAAGCAAATCTTTATCTTCTTCTTGTAAAGGAATTGTGGAAAAGCAGTCTTTTAAATCAAAAACTAGAATAGGCCATGCCTTAGGTAACCCGGAATGCAATGGGATTCCAGGTTGTAAAGACCCCATTGGATGAATAATTTTATTAATTGCTCTTAGATCTGTCAACATCCTCCATTTGGCAGATTTCTTTTTAATGACAAATATAGGAGAATTCTAATGGCTAGTATACTCCTTAATATGCCGAGGCTCCACTTGCTCGTGGACCAGCTGTTCTAATGCCTGTACAATTTCTTTTATCATAGGCTATTATTCAATCCAAATAGGTTGGTCAGTCAACCACCTTAGGACAAGGCAGCTGGTGTTTGATCAACAGTGGATCCCCAATATAAAGTTGAAAGGTCAGCCTGTGCTGTACCCTGTTTGTGGAATGTCTGGGCAGTCTGTAACTTTGTTAACATTTTTTATTGTTTTTATCAGAAGCATCACCTACTTGACTGCTTGTCCCTGAAGTTGGGAGCATGCTAATCCGTATTTTCCATTGTTCTAACAGAACTATCTTTTTATGTTTATGGTTATATTAGCCACATATCGCCTTAATTTTTCTGTTAGATCTTCTGGCCCTGTACATTCAAGCCATTTTTTTCTATTTATAATTCTATTTTTATTATATCATTCCATATGTAAACACATACATATATACTATACAATTGAGCTCAGAGTATTCATACTGTTTTGCAGCATCTTTTTGGGGGGAAGGAGACCCACGCATTTATTAAGCATGTAGTTTTTTATTAGCATTTATTACAATTTGTTCAATTTGTATCCCTGCTGTGGCCCCCTCCCTCATCTCCTTCCAATCCCCTCTCACCCCTCCTTCCTCCCTATGCCTCTCCTCTACTCCACTGATAGGTGAGGTCCTCCTTCCCTTCTATTTGACCCTAGCCTATCAGGTCTCATCAGGACTGGTTGTATTGTCTTCCTCTGTGGCCTGGAAAGGCTGAATCTCCCCGGGGACGTGATCAGAGAGCCTGCCACTGAGTTCATGCCAGAGAAAGCTCCTGCTCCCCTTACGTGGGACCCCACTTAGATACTGAGTCCATCTGAGCTGGGGTTTTAGGTCCTCTCTATGCATTGTCCTTGGTTGGGGTATCATTCTCTTCAGGTCCCCCAGGGCTCGGTGTTTTGTCTCTGTTGGTCTCCATTTGGATCTCCTATCCCCTCCAGGTCTTTCTATCTCCTCCTTCTTTAATAAGATTCCCTGCACTCTACCCAGAGTTTGGCTATGAGTCTCAGCCTCTGCTTCGATTCCTCAATTTACTAGAGTCTTTCAGAGGCCCTCTGTGGTAGGTTCCTGTCTCGTCCTCTGCCTTTGCCTGCTTTAATGTCTATCGCGTTTGTTCTTCTCACATTCAAGGCCGTTTTATACTTTGTTTTACCTGGGATAAAGTTCCAACTTGTTGAAACTGCATATCTACCTCCTAAAGAGGTATCCAATATGGAGGCCAAGATGTTGGAGATATTGTAGTTACCCCAGCTCCAGTGTCTACCACGCCTTCAATGTCAGTATTATTTATAAATGCCTTTACCTTTTGGCCTCTGATCATCTATAGAAATTTACTAATATCCTCACCTCTTGGCCCCTTTGGGGGTTTTGTTTTATCTATAGAAGTTGCTCTGAGTTTGATATCTGGGTTTTAATATCTGTTGACAGAGCAGTGGTATGTAATTATTTTACAGAAGAGTGTTTCTGTTGTTTGGTATTAGGGCCAGGTATTAGAAGTCCCTCTGGACATTATGATAAGGGCTTGTCCCTTTTCTGTTGTTGATCTACACTGATTAGTCCAATGTGGGCCTTTGCCATATCTCTTGCATATTTCAGAAGGCATAAGCTCTTATTTGAAATTAGTGCGGTAGTCTTTTCAATTCTCTATGAAATGACCTCATTCCCCACAATTAAGACATTGTAGAGGTTGGATTTTTTTCAAAAGTTTTAGTGATTGATTCTTTTATTAAGATCATATCAGGTGAATGAGATCTAATACCAGCCATATTTCTTTTTTAAGTAATTTATTAATTTTTGTATTAATCACAGGTTATATACTTTGTATCCCAGCTGTAGCCCCCTCCCTCCTTCCCTCCCATTCTCCCCATCCCTCCTTCATATTCTCCCTGCCCCCCTTCAAGTTCACTGATAGGGAAGGACCTCCCCACCTTCCATCTGACCCTAGCTTATCATGTCTCTTCAGGGCTGGCTGCAATGTCCTCTTCTGGGATCTAGTTAGGCTGCTCCTCCCTGGAGGGGGGGGCAGAATGGTGGACAAGCCAGCCATTGAGTTCATGACAGAAATAGTCCCTGTTCCCCTTACAAGGGTACCCAGCTGAGCTACCATGGGCAACATCTGAGCAGGTTTCTAGTTTATATCCATACATGGTCCTTAGTTGGAGAAACAGTCTCATGAAAGACCCCTGTGCCCTGATCTATTTGGTCTTTGTGGAGCTCTTGTCCTCACCAAGTCTTACTAACTCCCCCTTTTTTCATATGATTCCCTGCACTCTGCCAATGGCTTGGTTGAGAGTCTTAATATCTGCTTTGATACAGTGCTACTTAGAGTCTTTCAGAGGCC
>CM053761.1:20417782-20450380 GCA_028658305.1 Pachyuromys duprasi
TGGGTTTGGGTTGGTGTGCATCCGCTGTATGCAGGCCTGTCTGAAATGGTGCCAGAGGCCTTCTCTGTCTGGCCCGTGGACAGATACCTGAACTGGGGTTTTTGCTGGCGGATGCGTGCAGCTTTTACCCTCAGTGTGCGGTCTGGTCAAGATGGTCTCAGGATCCTCTCAGCCGTGGGTTGAGGCAGAACTCGGGTTCCTCCCAGACCCGCCGGCAGACTCACACACTGACTGAGTTTTTGCTGGCAGAAGCGTTCGGCAAGTGCCCCCCACAGTGTGCGGACTGGTCAAAACGGTCCCCCAATCCACTCAGTCTGGGGTTGTTCTGATGATCGGATCGTGCCTGCCGCACACCCGCGGGTTGGAGCAGAACCCGGGTGCTGTGTGCGCTCGTAGGGTGCAGTTCAGTGAAAACGGCACCTGGTTCCTCCTGAGACTGCCCTCGAGACTGTGCGATCCAGTCTATTATGGCGGGTGCGGGCGCCCAGCGCAGCTGCTCGCTCAGATCAGAGCCGTGCACCGCTGGTCACCGGGAAATTTCTCCAGGTAATAACTGGGTGTCTCTAGGGTTTTCCCACTTGATTTTCTCACCATAGGAGTTCCGCTCACCTGGCACTCACAATGCTGGCGTTTTAGGTCCCAGAGTTCAGTCTCCTGGTCGCTGCGTTGTTTCTGCTCTCCTACTCCTCAGACACAGTGTTCTCTCGTGGCAGCCATCTTGGATCCTCCTTGTTTTAATTTTCTAATTCAAATATCAAACATTCTCTGGATTAGTTCTCTCTGTTAAATGCCCTGGTGCTCAAATGTAAAACAGAGAAGATAAGATAGCTTTGTTTTTCTTTTTTCCCTTCCTTGTTCTTTTTCAAATTCATGGTCTCTTTTTTTCCTACAGAGAGAGAGAGAGAGAGAGAGAGAGAGAGACTCCTAAATACATAAGTACAACCTACTCAGCCTATATAATGTTATTTGTATGTTTGGGGGCTGACCATTTGGTGTTGAATAACCAATTGATCTTCCACGGGAAGACTATTTCTCCTGCTCTCAGCATTCCTACAGTTGCTTGTAGTTCTTTGTGTAGGCTTCCTGGGCTTTCCCCTATACACATTAGTATGTCTATTTTTGTCCTTATTCAGCTCACCCTTAGGCATTCATGATGGTGACACTTTATGGAGCTTAGCTTCCTGCATTACTAGTAGACACAATCTCACAGCAACTCCTTGTGCCTCTTGCTCTTGCAATTTATACAAACCTCTTTTACAATGATTCCTGGGCCTTGAGTGCAGGAGTTACGGTTGTATCTATTGAGATTGGGTTCCACAATTCTACATTTTGATTGGATGCAAAAAGAAGTTTCCTGGATGATGGGACTGCACTTATCTTTGGCGGCAAGGACAAATATTTAGAATGTAGTTAGCAGGGTGTGCTGGTTTAGCAGAGTGATGGTTATAAGTTCTCCTACAAGACCCACAACTTCACTAGCACTGTGTACTTGGCTAACGGTGCTTGGGCTTTTTTTAGTTGAGATATTTTTCGTTACTTCTTCTATCTCAGTTGTGATGAGGCTATTGAAATTGTCTATTTGATCTTGGCTTAACTTTGGTAGGTCATTAGCATTGTAGCACTGTTGGCTATTCATGCTGACTCATGCCAACTCCCTTTGTAAACTTTGTAAACCCTCAAGGTGGGAAAGTAGCGAGGCACACCTCTGCCCTAGATGCTCCAGCAGTCAGACCTCACCCCAGACCAATCTAGCTGTCATAACAGCATTTACAACCTGTATAACTGTCACAAACGTCATCTCTAACCCCTCAGTAAGACCAATACCAGATTATACTAATTTTAGGTAAAAAGTCTAAATGAAAAGACACTAATACCTGAGCAGGATAATCAACCAATAACTGAGCTTCCCACAGAACCTCCCCCAATCCCTGAGTAGAACATCTACTAATTCCTGAACAGGAAAACCCACCAAAGCTCCCGAAGCTCAGGACTTGAAATCCCACCAAACCTAACCTAGGAAATCTCTGCCCTAGAAAGCTCCACCCCATAAGAAATCCTTGATAAAGGCTCTATCTGTTCAACTCCCTGCTTTCATCTCTGGGAAGTAGGTACAGCCAAGCCTGAATTTGTCCCTCCACACCCTGGATGCTCCCAATAAACCTATTTTATGAGATTTGCTGCCTGATGTGACACTCTCATTGGAAGAACCCAAGAAGCAATGAAGAGAAGAGGGAAGAAGAGGAGCAGAGTTGAGGCTCCTGAGCTTCTCAGATCAGCTGGGTATACCCTCCCCTAGGAGCTGCAATGGTGAAGAAAAAGTGGGAATAAGACTCTTGAGATACTCAGCTCAGCTGGGTATACCTTGCCCTGGGAGCTCCAGTGTCTGCTGAGGAGGCTTCCTCTCAGAGCTGTGTGCTTCCAGGGCTCTCATATCTCAGGATGCCCTTCCACTGGGACACTGTCACACCTCAGAGCTGTGTGGTTCCTGGGCTCTCCTGTCTCAGGATACTCTTCCATTGGGATACCTTCTCTCTTGAGAGCTGTATGGTTCCACCTGAACAGGAAGGTCAACACCTACATTAGCAAGCTCAGCCTTATTTTCTCATTATCTATCTAAGACTAAGCTATTAGCCAGGCCTGTTCTTAAATATCAATTAAGCAACATTCAAAACAGAAATTACTGCTGTTGGTGGCATCTCAATAGATAAATTAAATAGGGAGATATTCTGTAAAATATTGGAAAATAATACAAATAATTATACACAAAAATCACGAACAGAATGGAATTATATCTTAATGACAAGATTCATAGCCAGCACCACATTCAACAGGGAGAAGCTGAAATCACTCTTTTAACAGCAGGAACAAAGATGCCCTCTCCCTCCACTCCTATTCACTGTGGTATTGGAAGACCCGACTGAAAAAAGTGGAAGAGGGAAAGAATTCAAAAGGCACATTTGGAATGTGCTTCATGATTCCCAGCTTGGGTTCTGAACCATGATTAGGGAAGAGGAAGGAATGAACAGAGGGCAGACACTGAAGAAAGGACAAAGACACGAGACAATAAAGCTGGTATCATGCGAGTTGGGCTCTCTGATGGAGAAGCCACAGCACCCCAAAAGCTTAGCCTCTTTAGTACATAGAGATGAACAAGGAGGCAGGTTTAGTTACTCTCAATAGGAGCAGGCTCTGTAGGGGAGCTGTCTTCAGGCAGTGGACATCAAGTGGAAGAAAGCAACAGTGGACATTTTCTGTCCTTAGTGTCCACATTTGCACAAACAGAATGAAAGTGTAATAGTCCCTCTTTAACGATAATCTGACCATCTAAAGAGAAAACCCTAAACACTACATATTATACACACAGCTCACACACATACACATCAGCCGTAAGTTTGATACAGTTGTAGGATAAATGGTAATCACAGAAAAGTCCCTTCCAGTTTTATAGAAATAGGAAAAAAAATCAATGTCTAATGATGTTAAAACATGTAAGGGTAAAATTCTGATTCATTGTTACCAGGAAACAGAACTGGTACAACCATTACATAAATCAGTACAGAACTCCTTAAAACACTGGCTATAGAATTACACATGAAGTAGCAATCTCACTTTGGGGTATATACACTGAAATATAAAAATAGCATCACCTAAAGACATTCACATTGAAGTTCTTGACAGTATCACTCACAAAAGGGAAAACTAGGAAATAACCCTTATGTCAGTACGTTGGTATAATGTTCTTATAGGACATATACAATTTACCCTTGTTCATTCAAGTGCTGACTTCTGTATTCTACTGTCTAGCTCCAATCTGGATATTACCTTGTGATACTTACTCTAAATATCACCTGTCTCAAGTTTGTGTAAACGTGCTGCCATTTGTTCTCTGTATTGCCAGTAAAAACAACCAGCCAGTGCTGAGCAATGGAGAGAATAGGATGGGACATCTGGTCCTGAGGAGAGGAGAAAGGAAAGCTCTGAGAGGAGAGGACCTGGAAACATCAGAAGAAATGAAAGGGACCTAAGGTATGACTAAAAAGTAAGTGTAATGTGGGAAATATGAATAGGAGGAAGCTATGCAGGCTTGGAGGTTTAGGATGGAGTAATTATTGCCCAGCGTTGTGCTCTAGTTTAATTAAATAAATCTTAGTTACTGTGTGGTGATTTGGGTATACACCTGGTTTAGGAATAACTGCTGTTTAACTAAAAGATAAATCAATATTAAATATTAATAATTATCAACATCAGTGGATGAAAAGACCATTAAAGTTTAATACCTTTCTGGGTCTGGGTTACCTCACTTAGGATGATCTTTTCTGCTTTCATCCATTTGCCAGCAAATTTCATGATTTCTTTGTTTTTAATAGCTGAGTAGTATTCCATTGTGCAAATGTGCCACAGATTCTTTATCCATTCTTTGCTTGAGGGACATCTAGGTTGTTTCCAGATTCTAGCTCTTAAGAATAAAGTTGCTATGAACATAGTTGAGCAAGTGTCCTTGTAAGGCAGAGAATCTTTTAGGTGTATACCCAGGAGTGGTATAGCTGGGTCTTGAGGTAAAGTTATTCTCAATTTTCTGAGGAAGTGCCAGGTTGATTTTCAAAGTGGTTGTATATGTTTACACTATCACCAGTAATGAAGGAGGGTTCCCCTTTTTCTACACCCTCCCCAGCATGTGCTGTCACTTGAGATTTTGATCTTAGCCAATCTGACTGGTGTGAGATGGAAACTCAAAGTTTTTTTGATTTGCATTTTCCTGCTGTCTAAGAAAGTTGAGCATTTCCTTAAGCGCTTCTTGGCCATTCAAGATTCCTATGTTGAGAATTTACTGTGCCATTTTTAATTGGGTTTATTTTGTTTATTGGTGTTTGATTTTTTTGGGTTCATTATATATTTTTGATATTAGCCCTTTGTCAAACACAGGATTGGTGAATATCTTTTCCCAATCTGTAGACTGTCTTTTCTTCCTATTGACAGTGTCCTTTGTCTTTCAGAAACTTTTTAGTTTCAAGAGGTCCCCATTTATTAACTGTTGATCTTAGAGCCTGAGCTATTCTCTTCAGGAAGTTGTCTCCTGTGTCAAATTGAGAGGAGGCTCAATTTGAGGCTCTTCCCTACTTTCACTTCTAATAGATTTAGTGTACCTTGTATTATAGTGAGATCCAATGATCTCACTTGAATTTGATCCACTTGAATTTGAATTTTGTGCAGGGAGATAAATATGGATCTATTTTCATTTTTCTACATGTAGACGTCCAATTAGACCTGCACCATTTATTGAAGATGCTACCTTTTTTTCCATTGTATGGTTTTGGATCCTTAGTCAATCATTTGCCATAGGTATGTGCATTTATTTTTGGGTCTTCAAGTTGATTCCATTGATCAACCAGTCTATTTCTATGCCAGTATCATGCCATTTTTATTACTATTGCTCTGTAGTATAGCTTGAAGTTAGAAATAGAAAAAACTCCAGAAGTTCTTTTATTGTATAGTATTATTTTAGTTATTCTGATTTTTTTCATATGAAGTTTAGAATTGTTCTTTCAAGTCTGTAAAGAATTGCGTTGGTATTTTTATGGGGATTGCATTGAATCTCTAGCTTGCTTTTGCTAAGATGGCCATTTTTACTGTTGATCCTACTGACCCATGAGCATGGGACATCCTTCTATCTTCTGCTATCTTCTTCAACTTCTTTCTTCAGATACTTGAATTTCTTGTCATACAGGTCTTTCTGCTTGGTTAGAGTTATACCAAAATACTTTATATTATTTGTGGCTATTGTGAAGGGTTTAGTTTCCCTAAGTTCCATCTCAGCCCGTGTATCATTGGTGTACACGAAGGCTACCGATTTTTTTAAAATTAATCCTGTATCCCACCATTTTGCTGAAGCTATTTATCAGCTGTAGGAGTTCTCTGGTGGAATTTTTTGTTCACTTATGTACGCTATCATACCATCTGCAAATAGCAATACTTTGCTTTCTTCCTTCCTAATTTGTAAGCCCTTGATCTTCTTTGGGGAACAAGGTAGGAGAAGGAGTTCAGAGAGTTAAGACCTGAGGAGAGCAAGGTGTGAGGATAGAAGGTCTGTAGAGAAAAGAGAAACTAAGGATGGGGACATGTCTGTGACAAGCTGGAGACCTAAGTCAGGGCAAGCTCCTGCTAGGATAGTTTGAAGATTCAAGCAGAGATTCCTAGTAGCAGAGACCATAGAGACTGAAGAGGACATCCTCTAACTAGCCTTCTAGTAAAGGGCAAGGAACACCAACCCACTCACAAAAACTTTGACCCAAAATTTACTCTGCCTATGAGATTTGCAAGGATAAAGATACAGCAGACAGAGCAGAGACTGAGGGAATGCCCAACTAAAGACTCACCCTATCTGAGAGTGCCAACCCCTGACACTATGAACTATACTCTACTAAGCTTCAGACAGGAGCCTGTCAGAGTTGTTCTCTGAGAGGCTCTACCCGGCAGTGTCTCAAAACAGATGCTGAGACTCACAGCCAAACATTGGTGGATGCCTTGGGGAATAGAGGGAGGAAAGAGAAAAGGACTCAGAAGTGACGGGAGCGCCACAAGAAAGACAACAGAGCTAAGTAACCAGGACCCAGGGGAGCTTGCTGAAGCATCAACTGAGAACCAAGCATGAACTGGACCCAACACCCTACAAACATGCAGCAGATGGGAAGTTTAGGCTTCAAGTGGGTCCTCTGATAAGGCAAGTGAGGCACTGACACAGCTGCCAGCTTTTTGATCACTTTCCTCTGGCGGAACTGCCTTGCCAGACCACAGGGGAAGAGGACATCTTTAGTCCTGATGTAACCTGATGAGCTGGGGCGGATTGAAAAAGGACCTTCCTTTTTCTGAGGAGAAGGAGAGGGGTAGGGAGCGAAGGTGGGACTAGGAGGAGAGGAGGGAAGGGGCTATACGGATGTAAAGTGAATAAAATAAATAAATGAGAAAAAATTTAAAAACTTTAATATCTATCTGTATGTATACTAGACATACTGAAGCATTAATCTATCCTAAAAATAACATCCTTTAGTTTGCAACAATTGGTAGATGTAGAGGGTGTTTGTCTATGAGAAACAATTTAAAGAATACTTACTAATGTAGAATCTCACTTATAAATAATGTCTAAAACAGTAAGCCTCAGGAATTAGAGCAAAGAATATTTGATTACAAAGGGCTGAGTGCTCAGATCTCTGACATGTTGATCTCTGACTGCCCGATAAAATATAAGTAAATAGTGATGATCCAAGGTCCAATAGAATGACAATAGTTAACACCATCCTGTGTGTCTGAGTTCTCCTGAAAAGATCATAAGTGTTCTTAACACACACATGCACACACACACAAAAAAAAAATGGCAACTACGTTAAATAATGATGGGTGCTGATAACCTGCTTTGAATAAATATTTCACAGTAAATACATATATCAAGCCAGACACTATAGCCTAAATACACAGAATTTTATTACTTAATTTCATGTCAGTACAGCTAAATGCAAATTAAGAAAGAGAAAAAACAGATAAAATTAGAGAACATACCATACCATTGTGTGAGTCACTAAAACCTTGAGGAGTTGGCAGCAAAACCCCACCTGTGCACAAAAAGTTCCCTGTGTAGTCCCTGACACAAGAGCACTGCTAAGAAAAAGGGCATTTTATGAAGAAGTAAGTGGAAGACTATACAAGTTATTTGTGGGCCAGTGTTTTCATGAGCATAACCATTTACTGCATACTTAAATTCTGTGGAAACCTCTTCCAAATGAAGAAATTCCTAGGTGTCTATAGAATTCTGGATAACAATTCAATCCCAAGTCCATGGAGGATGGGGGATTCATAAGTGTATTTTTCTTCACCTTACAAAACTGACTTCTGGTTAAAACTGCAAGGGAGGTCATTCCAGCCCCATACGGTGTCCAGTGAACTAGGGTAACACATTGCTCTTTCGGATCATTGGGCTCACCTTCGCACCAGAATCTGAAAGGGAGAAAAGAGCTTCAGGGTGTTTCCTACAGTAATGATTGAAAAGGGAAAACAAGGGCAAGCAAGCCTGAGGATGAGAATTTAGGGAAATCAGATTGAAGTACAGACAAATCGAACGTTTGCCATCACATGTATCTGACATTTCCCTTGATAACAGGGCCCACAGCACTCCATGCAATATCAGTGTGATGCTTAACTGTTCTCTCAGCACACACCTCAGGAGACTGTTAACCCATGGTGATTATTTATATGCTGAAAAGCTCTCTCCTTATTCCAATGTATTAATATAGTGTTCTTCTATTTTGCAAAAGAACTATATTAGAGACTGGAGAACCAGGTGAAATCTCTACATAATCTACATATTTCTACCATCAAGAACAAATATTTTAAAATCCCGGATTCCTACTTTCTTCTCTGAAAATTGAGAACAATAACCTCATATATATTTTTTTCACAACAGATATCAGGATAGAATATGAGAATATGAGATGGAATATGAGTTTCTAAATAATTATAGAAATATGAAACACAACAATATGAGAATTAAGGGATTTTAATATATGAGAAATAATCCTTTATGATCTGGATATCAACTTTGATTTTAAATATATATAAATGAAGGCAGGAGAGGTGGCTCAAACATTAAGAGTGCTTGCTGCTCTTCCAGAAAATGTGAGAACTCTGCTTCCTACACTTATACTGGTGAGGTCCTATCACCTGCAAAACCAGCTCCTGAGGAGCCAACACCTGCTTATGAGCTCATTGGACACCCACATACACATGGCAGACACTCACAGACACACACACATATACACAAATAAAAATAATTTAAATGCTATTTTAAAGGTATAGGTGAGAGGCTGAAAGCATCATAAAATACATCTATGTATATGGACATTGGTTGGATGCCCTGGCTACTTAACATTCTACACGCTACAAACTCAATTTCCTAATCTCTACTGGGAGAATTAATAATGTCTGTTACACAGGACTCTTATGATGAGCAAATGGAGAGTAAAAGTAACTCCATCCCCAGAAGTTACACCAGGAGTGAGCTATTTTAGTTTTATAACTGAAGCTGGAACACCCTCAATTCTCCTCATGTACGGGACCCAGGCCTCCTCCACGTGACTCTAGACTCACGTGGCATTCTCATTATATGGTGTCCAATCAACCCATCGCCACTGTCAATGGCCTGGATCCCGCAGCCCTATAAAATAACCATCATCAAGGGGCAGGACAAGATGGCAGCCTTGAAACTGATTGAATCCCACACCATGGGGTTTCCTCTCACCTGGGAAACACATTCCCTGGTGTTTTAGGACCCAGAGTTCTGTCTGCTGATCACTGTGAAGACCCTGCTGTGCTGCTGGTCAGAAGAGTATCCTACTGGCGCTGCCATCTTGGATCTCCCTCTGCCTCTGCTGTTCATTCTTATCTATAAGTTGTTCTTTTGCTTAATCTCCCCACCCCTGCTTCTCTGGCAGGCAGGAAATCCAGGTCTATTCTCTCCCCTGTTGAGTTAAGCTTCTTTACTGACATATAAGGGAACAATTAGGAGCAATGTTTACACAACATTGAGACAGGAGATTCTCAAAACAAGGATTGCAGCCAGATATGGGGGCACAATAATCAGCTAAGTTTCTTAACACAGTGCACAAGTGACATTATGCCTATATCTCCTTTTAGTCCAATAAAAGGCTCTTTCTCTCATAATAATAAATTTTATACATTAATAAAAATTATGAAAATTATTAGGTAAGATTTATGTTTTTGTATTTGACCACCTTGGATAACATACTTTACTATACATATACTATCTTGGTGAGTTTAGTGTTCTGTAGCTAAATCAATTTCTATCATCCTAAATAATTTAAGTCTAATTTTGAGAGTGTAACTATTTAGTTTTCAACCCCATTAGGCAGTTAAGAATGAATAAATATTATCTGAGTATGCAGAAAGTACAGGAAAGTAGCTTCCAGAACTATAAAACAACAAAGGTAGTTGGGTGCCTGGACAATCCCCTAAACTTTTTCTATAATATTGTAGCAGCATCTTTAGCCTTCTGGCTCAGAATATCTTACAGACTTTTCTGGGAAGCAGGAATTGTGAAGAACTTGCCTACCTTGACTTTGTAAAGCTCAGCAGTTGTCTTTCCTGTATCTACTCTTTCTGGTTTAAACAGTATTCTATATTCTGTCTGCAATTAAAACAAGAGAATTTTCTTGTGGATAGCTTGCCTCATATGGAGCAAACTCTACATGGGGTTTCTTTGGTGCTCTTGAAGTGGACTATGGGTGCTGCTGTAAGGATGGAAAATTTTAACTTGGCCCTAACCATGGGAACTAACCATGGGAACTGAGACTTATGAGCTTTAATCATTACCAAACCCGGATCTGATACAATACCAAACCCGGATCTGATACAAAACGTTTCTAAGAGATGCTCTTCTGTAGCTATGGATACAAACTCTAACCGTCCCCTAGACAGCACACCTGGGCACAGCCAATCACAGACTGCCCCATTAGGAAAGTCCCTTACCCCTAAACCCCCTCCTGTTTTGTGGTTTTTGCCTTTATAAACTCTGTGATTCCATTGCTGGGCGCTCTGTACCACCCCCTTGCGTGGGAGCTGTGTGCAGAGCCCCGGCATGCCGGCTACTAATTAAACCTCTTGCTGATTGCATCGAGTTCTTGACTTTGTGGGTTATTGAGGTCTGGCGTCTATCCTGAGGAATGGAGGGTCTCCCCACCTCAGGAGTCCAACACTGCCAGGAGCAGACCTGTCTCATTGGCAAAAAAAAAAAAAAAAAAAAAAGAAGAGCCTCAAATTAATAGTTCATCTTGAAATTCCATATTCTGTAGATCTCTGAGGTTTCTGAAGACCATTTATCTATCTATAGTATATCCGAATTGTTTGTTTCTGCCTATTATCTGTTCAATGTAGGAAACATTTAAATAAACTAAGATGGCCATAACTTTGATTGTCTACGAATTTGCATTTCTTAATTATTCTAAGTGGTTCATACTAGTGGCATTCAAACGGGCTAGAACTTAACATTGCATTTTAAAGAATTACATAAGTATAATACCTTAGCATGTTGTAGGGAAATAAAATTTAAATTTGTATTAATATACAAAAATGTAAGATTGTTGACTTACTCATTCTCTTTGGTCTGAAATTAGATTCTAAAAATAATTTTAGTTATTGTTCCTATAACCAAACCCCTTAAAATGGCAAAAAGCATCCATAACCTATATTCAACCAAAAACCATCCATTCCACCTCTTGTGAATGGAGTGTAGTTTTCTTAAAATGCTTCCTGGCTGGAGATGTTTTCATGTCTCTTCCAGTATCAGAGATGTTCCCTGGTAGGTGGTTGAGTCAGTAATGTTGCCTATCCTGTTTGGTCTCTTTAATTTATTTCCTTCTGTCTGCAGCCAAGAGCTTCAGGAGGGCTTTCCCCTGTCAAATCTGATTTTTATCAATTTTGATGGAATCCAGTTTTCTTCTCATGTAGAAACAAATACAAAACCTCGTCCCCAGTGCAACACATTTCCTGTCTTCCATTCTGAAGTCATAACATCCTTAACATAGATAGGCTCTTTTAATTCAGAAGCTTTTTCCATAATGTAATGTCTCTCAGTAGCTGTTATATTTTTGTTAATTTTTGTTTGTTGGTCATTAGCATTCAAAAAATTTAACGTAATAAAGTACTATGTAATTTATCTCTTAGGGTCTTTGTTAGAGCTTTTCATTGTTGAGCATCTCTTTTATTGTACAAATATATCTCTGTACAACTGCTTGTCCTGTAGAATTGTGTGGAACACCTGTAGTATGTTTTATATTATAATTTGCAAAAGAAAAACTTACTTCCCTACACTAGAAACATGCTGGAGCATTGTCAGTCTTAATTTCTGCAGGTATCCCCATAGGGGCCATAACTTCTAATAAATGTGTAATTACAGAATGTGTCAGAATTTAAAACAGTTGCCCATTGAAATTCTGTCATACAATGGCTTCTGTGCTCCATTTTGCAGAGGATACACCATGTCATAGGTTCATTCTCAGAATTCCAATGGGCAACTGTTTTAAATTCTGACACACTCTATAATTACACATTTATTAGAAGTTAGAAACAATTTCTAAGGAATTCAGATGCACTGTGTCATTGTGTCCTCTTCCATTTTCAACATAGAAAATAATCTTCTTTAATGTCAAAACCTCTACATAAGGGCTTTACTTTCTTATATTCACACCAAACACTTCTTCCTATGATTTTCTTATACCCAGTTTCTCTCTTTTCTTATTATTTTCCAAACTCAATACTTTACCAGTTCAGATGCTTGGGGGGTTTCAGTCTGCCCCTGGGTTCTGCTTTCCAAATTTTGAGTCAAGATGTCCTGATTTTTTAGTTCATAGAGAGAGGCCTGTCAGCCTCCTTCACCAGTTCATGACCCATCCACAACTCTAAGAAGTTGTTGGGTCCACAGATGTTTGCCCCTCTGGCCAGCATTTGTCAGGCCAGCACCAGCTCCTTCTCAAAGAAATTTAGCCTCCTGCCTTGGCTAGAAAATTGCATCTGACTTTGGGGAGCATGCCTGTGTTGAAAAGCGGGTTTGTTTTGTTTTGTTTTTTCCAGATTGTTGTTGTTTTGTTTTGCTTATGTTTATGTTTGACTCAGCAGACACCTGTTAAAAGAAATGACTTGGGGGAGGGACAAGATGACCCTGCCAGGAGGACGCTGCTTCTGAGCTGCAGAATGACGTTTTCGGTACAGCAACCAAAAGCCTGAACTCTGGGCCCTAAAACAACAGCGATCCTGTTTTCCAGGTGAGAGGAAGCCCCAAGGTTCAGGAACCAGCCAGGTCCATTCCCAGGACACCCAGCCAGAACCCGGAAGAGATCCCCTGTCGCGCAGGGGATCTGTGCAGAGCCACACTCCAGCGTGTCCTGATCACCTTCCCAGGCTGAACGGTGGACACAAAAAACACCAGAGACTGGGAGTCACAGTCAGGAGAAAAATCCACAGGGAAGGAAGGAAACGGGACTGACCTAGGTCACCCAGTCTTCCCTGGGAAAAGATCCTGCGGAATTGCGGGCGCATGCGCCATCTCTGAACTAGGCTCCACCCCCGAGCACAGAGTCTTGCTGAGTGCCCAACTCTCTGACAGAGAAGAACTGTGCACCCCAGGACATCAGAGTCTGGGTTTCCCTGGTGAATCGAGGGACTGTGGAACCCAAAATAACCGTATGAGGAGCCCGGGGAGAAGGGAGATATAACCTGATCTGAGTCCAATAGGACACAGGTCAACCGCAGACATCTCCGTGGACTTCTCCTGGGGAATAGATTCCCAGGCATTTCCCCCTAAGGGGCAGAAGCAGCGTCGGACATAGCCAAGCCTGCAGCAGAGGAAGCAGGGGAGATACTGAAGCCAGTAGGAAGGCAGCATCAAAGGCACCCCAACCAGCAGTGAAGCAGAGAAGGCAGCCCACAGTGCACATAGCAACCTGCAAGGAGCATAGTGCTGCATGCTCCAAGCACAGATCTCCAGCATCTTCCCACAGCCTTGTCTGAGGGGATAGCAGCTGAGGAAGCAGATAGCACTTCCCAACTCAGGGAGCAGAGTGCAGCCAGCCAGGCTCACAGCTTCCAGCTCAGAACTCTAGGCCAGGCTCAGAGAGCCCACAACAGGGTAGGTGTCCTGCCTGCAGCATCAGCCACAGTCCTCAGAGGCCAGCCTGCTGACCCCGCCCAGGTGCTTTATGCCCGCAATCTGCACTTGCTAACCTCGCTAGCATCCACATCCTCTCCTGTGCTTGATCCCAACCCATATATCCCAAGCAGCCAACACACCCTAGCACTCCCCTTCAAGACAAACATCCCTGCAACCACATCCTTGTTTGCAAGCACCGCGTGAATGCGTGTGCATGCACACACACGCATACCCAAACACATACTTACAATTCTGCGCCAGTGGCTTATTCTCCCTCAGGAACAACTGAAGCAACAACACATAGTCTCAAACATCTGGACCTCACTGATCTTCCTGAAAAATTCGACATACACCAGAATAACATGGTTCCAGTCCGAAGTTTAGATGCAAAGAACAAACAACGAAGACTATATATAAGCAATGGCCAAGGGTCAACATAAGAACTCACTCAACAAAAATCAGGACACCATTGGCCCACCAGCAACACCGAAAACTAACAGATATTTTAATTCAGCAGAAACTCAGGAAAATGAATTTAAAGCTATGATTATCCAGTTACTACAGGAACAAAGAGAGGAAACAAACAGAGCTCTCAAAGAAATTCAAAAGCATATAATGGCCCACATAGGAACAATTAGAAGCATATAGAGAGAAAACAAATACAAAATAGGAGCCACCTTCAATCAGATGAAAGAAATGGTGCAAAGCATGCAAACAGAATTAGAATCTATAAAGAAAACACAAACAGAGAAAAACCTGGAACTGGAGAACTTAGAGAAAAGATCAGGAACCACAAAGGTAAGCATCAACAATAGAATACAAGAGATGGAAGAGAGAATCTCAGGAGCTGAAGATACACTTGCTAAAATTGATTGCTCACTCAAAGAAAAAGTAAAATCAGAACAGTCCCAAACAAAACAATCAAGAAATCAAGGACGTCATGAAAAGACAAAACCTAAGAATAATAGGAATACATGAAAAAGAAGACTTCAGGCTCCAAGGACAGGAAAATATTTTTAAGAAAATCATAGAAGAAAATTTCCTTAACTTAAAGAAAGAGAAGTCCATAAACATACAAGAAGCCTACAGAACACCAAATAGACTAGACCAGAAAAGAAATACCTCACACTACATCAAAACACTAAACCTACAAAACAAAGAAAAAATATTAAAGGCAGCAAGGGAAAAGGGTCAAGTAACATATGAAGGTAGACCAATCAGAATTACACCAGACTTCTCATCAGAAACTATGAAAGCCAGAAGGGCATGGGCAGAGGTCTTTAAGGGAACACAGATGCCAACCAAGACTATTATACCCAGCAACGTTTTCAATCCACATAGATGGAGAAAACAAAATATTCCATGACAAAACTAAATTTAAGCAATATCAACACAGCAACCCAACCCTAGAGAAGATACTAGAAGGAAAAATTCCAATCCAACGAAAACAACTACACCAAGAAAATATAGGATACGGACAATCTCCCAGCAAAAATAAAAAAAGGAAAAAAAAAAAGCAATGAATGATAGTAAGACCACCATCTCTTCAATAAAAAAAAAGAACAGCCATTGGTCACTACTATCTATCAACATCAATGACCCAAATCTCCAATAAAAAGTCTAACAGAATGGTTGTGGAAATAGGATCCAACATTCTGCTGCATTCGAGAAACACACCTCTGCAACAAAGATAAACACTACCTCAGAGTAAAGGGCTGGAAAAATGTGCTTTGAGCAAATGGACTCCAAAAACAAGCTGGGGTAGCTATCCTAGTATCTAATAAAATAGACTTTCGACCAAAGTTAATCAAAAAAGATGAGGAGGGGCACTTCCTTCTCATCAAAGGAAAATTCCAACAGGAGGACATCACAATTTTGAATATCTATACCCCAAATACAAGACCACCTACATTTGTGAAGGAAACATTATTGAAGCTGAAATCTTACATTGATCCCAACACCTTAATAGTGGGAGACTTCAATGCTCCACTCTCACAAAGGGACAGATCATCCAGTCAGAAGCAAAATAGGGAAACAAGGGCGCTCACAGAGATCCTAAATCAAATGGACCTAATAGATGTCTATAGACCTTTTCATCCAAAATCAAAAGAGTATACCTTCTTTTCAGCACCTCACAGAACCTTCTCCAAAATAGATCTTATAGTTGGTCACAAAGCAAGCCTCAGCAGATACAAGAAGATTGAAATAATCCCTTGTATCCCATCTGACCACCACGGTCTAAAGCTGGACCTCAACAACAACAGAAACAGCAAAAGCCTGCACATACATGGAAACTGAACAACTTGCTACTCAATGACAGCTTGGTTATGGAAGAAATTAAGAAAGAAATTAAAGACTTCCTAGAATTCAATGAAAATGAAAGCACAACATACCCAAACTTATGGGACACAATGAAGGCAGTGCTATGAGGAAAGTTCATAGCAGTAAGCGTCTTCAAGAAGAAATTTGAAACATCTCATACAAGCAACTTAATGGCCCAACTGAAAGCCCTAGAAAAAAAAGAAGCAGATACACCAAAGAGGAGCAGACGGCTGGAAATAATCAAACTCAGGGCAGAAATCAATCAATTAGAAACAAATAAACCTATTCAAAGAATCAATGAAACCAAGAGCTGGTTCTTTGAGAAAAATCAATAAAACAGACAAGCCTTAGCCAAACTAACAAAAAGGCAGAGAGAAACTATCCAAACCAGCAAAATCAGAAATGAAAAGAGGGACAAAACAACAGACACTGGAAGTCAATTTGGAGTATTCTTAGACAATTAGGAATAGTGATTCCTCAAGATCCAACTATACCACTCCTAGGCATATATCCAAAAGACGCTCAAGTACACAAGGACATTTGCTCAACTATGTTCGTAGCCGCTTTATTCATAATAGCCAAAACCTGGAAACAGCCCAGATGTCCCTCAGTTGAGGAATGGATACAGAAATTGTGGTCCTTTTAAACAATGGAATACTACTCAGCAATTAAAAATGGGGAAATCATGAAATGTGCAGGCAAATGGTGGGACCTGGAAACAATCATCCTGAGTGCGGTATCCCCAAAGCAGAAAGAAACATATGGTATATACTCACTTATATAGACCTACAGGATAGGAAAATTATGCTGAAATCTATACACCTAGGGAAGATATACAAGAAGGAGGACCCAGGTTGGTATGATCAATGCTCGTTTAGATGAACAAATGGGATGGACATTGAATGGAGGATAAAGCAAGCAACAGGACAGGAGCATACCAAAGAGGACCTCTGAAAGAATCAATATAGCAATGTATCAAAGCAGCTATTAAGACTCACATCCAAGCCTTCGGCAGAGGGCAAGAAATAATAATAAAAATAGGGGATGTTAGTAAGACTTGGGGAGAACAAGAGCTCCACAAAGACCAAACTGAGCAGGGCACAGGGGTATTATATGTTTCTCCAACCAAGGACCATGTATGGATATGGCCTAGAACCCCCGCTGAGATGTGGGCCATGGTAGCTCGGTGTCCAACTGAAGACCCTAGTAAGGGGAACAGGAACTGTTTCTGTCATGATCTCGATGACTGGCTCTTTGACCCTCCCCCATATATGCCAGGGAGTAACAGCCTAGCTAGATCCCAGGGGAGGACATGGTAGCCAGTCCTGGGGAGACAAGATGAACTGGGGTTGGATGGAAGGGGAGGAGATCCTCCCCTGTCTGGACTTGGAGGGGGCAGGGAGGAGATGACAGAGAGATGGGAAGAGAGGGAGGAAATGAGGGAGGGAGCTAAGCCTGGGATGCAAAGTACCTAACCTGTGATTGATATAAAAATAAATAAATTACATTTAAAAATAAAAAATAAATAAATATAAAGAAAAAAGAAAAAAAGAAAGCAAAGTGTGCTCTATTTGCTCAGACCGAGAAAGGCAGATGTTGTATCTTTTTGCTCATTTGTGGATGTTACTTTTGAATTTTCAAATAAGTGTGTCTTGTTTGGAATACACATAAAGGTCATGAAATTAATAAGTGTCTATACAGTGGGTATTTTGTCAGAACACAGTGCAAGAATGGAGTGCTCTGAGATTTTTGAGTGCTTTAAGAAAACTCCAAAAACCAAGACAAGAGTCTTGTGACCTCAGTTTCAAAAACAAAACAAAACAAGACAACAACATAACATAAACCACAGACTTGTTCTTGGATTATGCTTTTATGCCTCTCTGTAGAATGGTTATTAATATTTAATATTGATTTATATTATTAATAAAGCAGTGGTTACTCCCTAACCAACTACATATCCAAATAAGCACACAGAAATACCAAGTTTTATTTAATTAGCCTTGATCACAATACTGAGCAATAATTACTCCATTCTAAACCTCCAAGCTAGGACAGCTTCTGCCCATTCAGATTTGCCACATTATACTTGCTATTTAATCATCTTCTAGGTCTGATTTATTTCTCCTGGTGTTTCCCAGCCCTCTCCTAGTGGCTCCATCTCCTTCTTCCTCTCCTCTTTCCCCTCCCCTTGCTGCATACAGAAAACCCCATCCTATTCCCTGCATTGCTCAGCACTGGCTGGTTGGATTTTTATAGGCAAGACAGAGAACAAATGGTGAACTTCTTTACACAAACTTGAGACAGGAAATACTTAGAATAAGCATCACAGTGCAATATCTGGATTGAAACCGGATAGTAAGGTAGAAAATCAGCATTTGAATGAACAAAGGTAAACTGTTCACAGTCCACAAAAACATTAGGCCAACATTTCTCCCAGGGATAGTGAAGAGGAGAAAGAATCCTTCAGATTACAGCTAAGCGTTAGGTTATGATAAATATAACATTACAACTGGCTATTGTTATTTGTTTATATGCCTTAATGGGAAAACATGTTTTTGCCATATGTGGCTTGTGTGCTACATGCAGCTTGCCTTTATGATAGTACACTTTACTCATGGTACTCCTCTTAATCCTCAGAGTGTAAGTTGTCTGATGCTCTGAATAAAAATGGCTCATTTATTGACTCCATTCCCCCAAGTCCCATTATCTAGAGCAAAAAAACAGGCTCTTACTGAAAAAGAGGTAGAGATAGAAGATTAAAGAGGAATAATGTAACAGGAAAGGCTTTATTGGAATAAGGAATAAGAGGGCAGAGTAGAGAAGGGAATAAAGGGAGAGATAAATAATAACAAAGACCTTACAATAGAGTTGCACGGAAAGTTATTTCTACAGAATCTCAGATAAATAGATAGGTAGGTAGATAGGTAGGTTGGTAGATAGACAGACAGACAGACAGACAGATATATAGATAGATAGATACATAGTTAGAAACAGGGTTACCTTATTGAGAAATTTTTTGAAACTGTGTTCATCCAGAAGAATAGTTCTCAAGTATGCTCTCTTTTTCTCTCTCTCACTCTCTCATCCTCTGGGTCTTTTTCTGGTTTTCTTATGAGGAGAATACTGGATCATAAAAACTAATTTGAAAGTGTTCCTTTCTTTTCTGTTTTACAGAAGGATTTCAAACATATTGGTGTAAAATTCTGAAAGCCTGGTAGAATTCTGTGTTGAATCAATCTAGCTTTGGGTTTATACACTTGTTCATTCATATGGTGATTTCTCTACCCCACTATTTGGTTTCAATCCAGACATTGAATTGTGATGCTTCTTCTAGGCATCACCTGTCTCAAGTGTGTGTAAACATGCTACCATTTGCTCTCTGTATTGCCAATGAAACTACCAGTCAATGCTGAGCAATAGAGAGAATAGGGTGGGGCATGCTAGTCAGAGGGGAGGAGAGAGGAGTAAGGTCTGAAAGAAGAGGACTTGGAAACACCAGGAGAAATGGAGTAGATCTAAGATATGATTAAAAAGCAAGAATAATGTGGTAAATCTGAATGGGAGGAGCTATGCATGCGTGGAGGATTAGGATGGAAAAAGTATTGCCCAGCATTGTGCTCTGGTTAATTAAATAAATCCTAGTCTCTGTGTGGGAGTTTGGCTATACAGCTGGTTTGGGAAAAACAAGTTTAACTAAAGGATAAATCAATATTTAATATTAATAATCATCAACAGGACATCAAGGACGCACCAAGCTACTTTCTTGCCTTGAGGGTTTAAGAAGTCTACAAAGCTTACAAAAGGAGTCCACCACAGGGAAGTGTTTCCTTGCCAAATGAGTTGGCATGAATAGGCAACAGAAACAATGTTAAACGATAAAAAATGCTGTTAACCTGCTTTGGATAATTATTTCAGAGTGTGTGACACACACACACATATACATTGATATCTGTATCAATTCAGACACTGTAAGTTGAATATATAGAATTTTCTGTCTCAATTTCATGTCAATAAGCAAAAGGCAGGTTAAAAAAGAGGAAAAAACAGAGAGAACATATAATACAATTTTGTGAGTCTAGGATACCTTTGGGAGTTGGCAGCAAAGCACCATGTGTGCACAAAAGGAACAATGTGTACATGGAAAATTCTAAACCAAGGAGCATTTTATAAAGGGATAAGTGGGTGAATATACAAGTATATGTGGACCAGTGTTTTCAAATATAAATCATTTACAGCCTCATTTCGTCCACATGAAGACCTTTCCAAGTGTCTGTGTCATGCTGGATGACAATTCAACCCAAAGTCCATGGAGAATGTGTGATTCAGAAGTATATTTTATTCATCTGGCAAACTGAGCTTTGTTCATGACTGCAAAAGGCATCATTCCAGCCCCAACCAGCAGGCCGATGATTTATTATAACACATTGCTCTTTCTCATTGTTGGGCTCACCTCTGTGCCAGAATCTGAAAGGGAGGAAAGAGCATCAGGATATTTCCTACAATAATGCTTGAAATGAGAAAGCAAGAGTATGCAAGCCTGAAGATGAGGTTGGAATTTGTGGAAATCAGATTCCAGTATGCATATTTCAACCATTCCCCGTCACCCATACCCAACATTTCCCTCAACAACAGGCCCAGAGCACTCAATGCAGTATCAGTGAGATAATTAAACATTCTTCCAGCCCACACACCAGAGGCTACCATTTCTTCATCCCTTCATCTTGGTACTGGAAGACTGTCAACCCATGGTGATTATTTGTGTACTGAAAAGGTCTCTCATTATTCCCATGCATTATGGTAATTTTCTTACATTTTACAACAAAACTATTTTAAAGACTGAAAAGCTAGGTAAAATCTCTGTAGAATCTACTTATTTCTAGCATCAAGAACAAATAATTTAAAATCCTGGATTCCTAGTTTCCTTCTCTGAAAATTGAAAACAATAACAACACTATATATTACTCACAACAGATATGAGAATAGAATATGAGAACATACTTAAATATTAGAGTTTTTAAATAATTATAGAAATATGAAACATAACAATATAAGAATTGAGGGCTTTTAATTATGAGAAATAATCCTTTATGATCTGGATATCAATTTCTATTATAAATATATAAATGAAGGCTGGAGAGGTTGCTCAGACATTAAGAGTGCTTGCTGCTCTCCCAGAAAATGTGAGAACTCTGCTCCCAGCACTCATATTGGTGAGGTCCCATCACCTGCAACCCCAGCTCCAGGGGAACCAACACCTGCTTATGAGCTTAATGACACCCACATACACATGGCAGATACTCACAGACACGCACCCATACATATACACAAATAAAAATAAAGTAAATCCTATTTTAAAGGTATAGGTGAGAGTCTGAAAGCATCATAAAATACATCTATGTATATGGACATTGGCTGGGTACTCGGGCTACTTAACATTCTATATGCTACAAACTCAACTTCCTAATCTCTACTGGGAGAATTAATAGTGTCTGTCACACAGGACTATTGTGATGAGTAAATGGGGAGTAAAAGTAACTCCATCCCCAGAAGTTACACCAGGAGTGAGCTATTTTAGTTTTTTAACTGAAGCTGGAACACCCTCAATTCTCCGCATGTACAGGACCCAGGACTCCTCCATGTGATTCTAGACTCACGTGGCATTCTCATTATATGGTGTCCCATCAACCCATCGCCACTGTCGATGACCTGGATCCCCCAGCCCTATAAAATAACTGGCATCAGGCTCCAGGATCCTGGTGATGAAATTCTAGAGGGAAAGAAAGATTCAGCTTTCAGTCTGGATTGAAGGCTTCTTTTTCTCTTAAAGAATTTTCATAACATCTTTTTTTAATGATTTCTCCATTAAGGTTTTGTGTGTTTTTTTGCTTTTTATTTTAATTCTTTTTAAATTTATTTATTTTTATTTTATGTGCATTGGTGATTAACCTGCATGTATGTCTGTGTGTCGGATCTCCTGGAGCTGGAGTTACAGACAGTTGTGAGCTGCCATGTGGGTGCTGGGAATTGAACCCGGGTCCTTTGGAAAAGCGGCCAGTGCTCTTAACCACTGAGCCATCTCTGCAGCCCCTTATTTTAATTTTTATTAATTACACTTTATTCACTTTGTATCTCCCCCAAAACCCCTTCCCCCTCCCCTCCCAATTCCACATTCCCTTCCTCTTCTCCACTCATGCCCCTTCCCATGTCCACTGATAAGGGAGGTCTTCCTCTCCTTTCTTCTGATCCTAGTCTATCAGCTCTTATCAGAAGTGGCTGCATTGTCTTCCTCTGTGGCCTGGTAAGGCTGCTCTCCCATCAAGGTGAGCTGATCAAAGAGCAGGCCCATCAGTTCATATCAGAGGCAGTCCCTGTGCCCATTACTATGGAACCCACTTGGACGCTGAACTCCCATGGGCTACATCTGTGCAGGGGTTCTAGGTTTTCTCCATGCATGCTACTTGGTTGGAGTATCAGTCTCAGGAAAGACACCTGTGCTCAGATTTTTTCCTTCTTTTGCTCTCCTTGTAGAGCTCCTGTCCTCTCCCTATCTTACTATTTCCTACATCTTTCATAAGATTTCATGCACTCTGCCCAACAGTTGGCCATAAGTCTCAGCATCCACTTTGATAGTCTGCAGGACAGAGCCTTTCAGGGGTCCTCTGTGGCAGGCTCCTAACTTGTTTGCTGTTTTCTCCTTCTTCTGATGTCCATCTGCTTTGTCTTTCTGGCTGCGGATTGAGCATTTTAGCCAGAGTCCTCCCTCTTGATTAGTTTCCTTAGGTGTTTAGTAGGTTTATCCTATATTATATGTCTATATGAGTGAGTATATACCGTGTATGTCTTTTTGCCTCTGGGATAGCTCACTCAGGATGATCTTTTTCAGTTTCCACCATTTCAACTACCCATTACAGACAGAACTGTGCGCCTGGTCATAAGATCTTTTAAAAATAATTTTGTTACATTTTTATTTTTATGTTATTTATGGTTTATTCACTTTGTTTCCCAGCTGTAGACCCCTCTCTCATTCTTTCCCAATCCCACCCTTCCTCCCTCATCTCCTCCCATGCCCCTCCCCAAGTCCACTGATAGGGGAGGGAGGTCCTCTTCCCCTTCCATCTGACACTAGCCTATCAGGTCTCAGCAGGACTGTCTGCATTGTCTTCCTCTGGGAAGGCTGCTCCCCCATCAGGGAGAGATGATCAAAGAGGAAGACATTGAGTACATGTCAGAAACAGCCTGTGTTCCCCTTACTAGGGAATCTTGGAGAGTAACCTGCCATGGGCTACATCTGTGCAGGGTTCTAGGTTATCTCTAGGCATGGTACTTGGTTAAAGAATCAGTCTCAGAAGAGACTCTTGTGATTCACCTATGCAAATACATAATAATCAAATCCTAGTTTATATCTCTAGGCTCTTAAATATCTTTCAAATTTTAAATAGAAAAGAAACCCTCCTTATCCCCAGGAGTACCCACTTTCTCTGGCTGATCAGGACACAGTCAAAGTCATCACTCATATTTTCATGAAACTGGAAACAATCTCTGACCTTCCATAATGAATTCTCATCTCAGACTCACTCCCCACTTTTCATTACCAATACCATTCTTGAAAATTGTGCATGAGAGAATTTTGCACATTTAGTCATTCTCCATTCAGACATTTCATTTCTGGAGGTTGGTATGACTCTCCCAATTTTATCCTGTTTCTCTAAAACTTGCCGTTAGGTAGGAAGCATTAGACTATAGAAAGCCTTAGAGTGCTGATACTACAAACTACTCTTTCAAACAGAAATGTTCCATCCTACCCTCCACCCTTGTGAGTTGCTTTCCTGGTGCCATGTTTCTTTGGGGGTTGCTTAGGTCTACTGAAGGAGAAGCAGGTGGAGAAGGCAAAGAGCAACTTTCCTAAGTATCTGGTAGAAAACCTTCTATCACAGCACCAACACCCATGTCAACCCAACTCCCTCTTAGAAAAAAGAGGCAGATATCAGGCCCAGCCCAGTCCCCACTCTCTCCCATGATGCACCTGTTCTTCCTGGCTGTGGATCACCAGCAGATGAGCACCCATTCTGGAGCAGTTCTCCTCACTCTCATTCCAAAATGCAAAGTCAGTGAAAATGAAGTAGCAGTTGGAACCAAATGGCATCCAGTTCATTGGGCAGCAGCTCCAGACTTTGTCTTTCGTGGAAGAAGGAAATGTAAGTGCTACATAACAAAGTCGTTCTAAAGGCTGCCTGAATTCAGAGCCCACATGGAAGCTGGGACCCCCAACTTTTCCAGATACAGCAAGGAGTGCCTCACCCCTCATGTACCAAGCAACTCAAGTCTATCTCTACTGATACTAATGTCGGGGCCTGTTTGTCCTTCTGGGGTGCTATCAGAAAACAAAAGAGAAAAACCAAGTATAAAGGACATCCAGAATCTGAGGATATACTACAAAACAGTCTGGGTTTTCAAAGAATAGAACACATGGTACCAATAACCAGAAAATGCCATACTATGTATGTAGTATATAAACAATACATGTCACGAATCATGGCAGCCATACCTGACAGTGATGTTAAAATTAGTGATGATGAAAATACTTCACAATAGCCGGGTACCATGACACACATTGAAATCTCAACTCATGGAAGCAGAAGCAGGCAGATCTCTGTGACTTCAAGGCCAGCCTGGTCTACCAAGTGAGTCAAGGACAACCAAAGCTACACAGAGAGACCCTGTCTCAAACAAACAAACAAAAACTCCATAAAATATTGTGAAGATTCTAGAAATAGATCTAAATTAGAGTGCCTCACAAAAGTAAAAAAAAAAAGCAAGTAAAATTAAAGAGTTGTTTTTTTAATAGAGTGGTTATAGTAAAGTAGAGGTGACAGAAAATCAGTTAATTGGAGAAAAATACCAATAGAAGTTGAATTAAATAACAGAGGTAAAACAGAAATGAATGAGTGAATGAATGGATGAATGAGTGAAGGACTACAGCCTCCCCTCATAATTTTTAATGTACTATACCAAATAAGAGAGAAATAGAATACATGAAATAAAATAAAGAATTGAGAAACACAGTGGCAAATATGCATATATTCATACACTCATATTCCTAAGTGTTTGTTTAGAACGAAGACTATCAAAGAGGTGAGAAAACAGCAAGCAATGGATGTGATGAAGGATGAATGGCCAAAGCATCAGTGTTAAGTGAAGAACTGAGGCTTACACTTTCATGGTAAACACAAATAAGCTCAAACAACAGAGAGTGTTGTAAACCATAATGAAGAACTTGGACAGATATACACAGATACACCGTTCTGTCTCTTGAGAAACTTAACTTACTATTCCACCACAGTGTGAGCTATGTATGGCAAAAAAAAAAATCCTTCCAAAATTACGCTGTGGAAAATATGCTGAGGAAATATGCATTTAATTTTTTATATATAATTAAAATGTAATTATATCAATTTTTGCACCTTCTCTTCTTACCAATCCCTGTAATGTTCCCTCCTACCTTATAAAATCATGGCTTAATTTTATTGTTTTCAGAACTATAGACAATAAATAAATACTGAGAGAAGCAGAATTAATCTTCTTCAGTAATGAGTCTCATGAATGGTTACCTAATACCAAGATAAAAGATGATTCTAGGTCTAGGTGCCGGTTTGGGGGTTTGTCTGTGTTGGACGGGTGTTTTCTTCTATGATTTCTATTCCCCTCTGGTCTTCTGGTCAGTGTCCTGTGATTGAACAGAGGGTCTCTGTCTGAGTTGACAGCTGAACTTCTGGAAGCAGGAATGGCCTCTTTTGAGCATGGCATCTCCATTAGAGCTGAGGGCTGGGACAGAGTGGTGAGGAGGGGAGTGGTGTTGAGGAGAGGGTCTGGGGTGCACTAAGAGAGTGGGGGAGGTCCAGGGCCTGTGGTCTGTCTCACATTCTGGTGTTCGATGTGTCCACTGGTCCAGCAGTGAGCCTCAGCCTGGGTGTGTCTACTGTTCTTCTGGCTGGTGTGGCCTGCAGGTCAGCAGGTGAGAGTCTCTGGTATTGGGTAGGGGATAAGGCAGAGTGGTGGTGTTGGGGGCAGGCATGGTGGACAATTGTGTCACTGAGAGTGTGCCATGGGTAGGCTGCCTATCTGTTTTTCTGGCTGACCTGGTCTACACTTGAGTAGTGGGTGTTCACCTGAATTGGCGATATTTCTGATAGATTCTGAGGAGGGCTGTCCTGGGAGGTTGAATCCACATGTACATTTACATCAGACCAGAATATCTGTTGTGTATGCCTCCATTTGTCTACACAAGTCTTGTTTGTGGAAAGGGCTTTATTATTCTTATATTTCTCTAGCTTCTGGTTCTTTCTGAACATCTCTGCACACTTGCTGTTTCTCATCTCAGTTATTATATATTATATGTTATATTTTTATATATTACATATTACATATCACATATCATATATCATATATTATATATTAAGAGTAAATAAATAAATTCCTTAAGGAAATCAAGAAATAGAGAAGCAGAACATACACACACCACACTACACATATACATACCCTGACACACATCCACCACACACACAAAACACAGATACACATATATATATATACACACACACTACACACCTGATACCATAATCCCGTCACTCCAGCAACTCAGATTGGAATGATATGCCTGAAGTTCAGACAATCTTCTATTGGGGTTGTCCATGATAAGCTGGTAATTCACTATAAAGAAAGAAGGGAATGAGCATCTGCAAAGCCAGCCCTGCAGCCTCATGTCCTCTACCTGAGCCAGGCCAGTACACTTCTTCTCTACATCCCCGACTTCCCCAGACAAACCCACTGAAGAACTTACTAAATTATTGCTCCCCTGTATTCATTTCTATCACTCATTTCTACATCTCCTCATTTGCCCCACCCCCACTCCCAAACACACACACACTGTAGCATCAGCTTTATTTTCTGGGACAAACATCCCATCTTCTACATCAATTAATCACAAGCCCCTGCATCAGCACACTACCATAAGTTCTTCATGGTGATCTGTTGACTCAAGAGTGTCCGGCTACCTTTGTTTGAATAACTTCTAAGCAAGAATAATGGGTATGTAATCATATCCTAACCATTCCTGATTGCAGGTAGGAGATCTTTAAATATCTGCAGACTTTTAAGTGGGATAGCTGTGATCAAGATACATTGTATGGAAGCATGCAAGTTTCAAAGAACAAATAAAAATGATTTTAAGTTAGCATTTTGTTCATGAGTGTTCATATTAAACAATGTTAACAAAAACAGACTTTCTTCAGTATTTTAAACAAATGTTTCAACCTTTCCAGTTCCTCTTTTAGGTCTTGAACTTCTGTTTCTTCCGTATCCTCAACTACCCTACCCCACCCTCTGAGGCCTGACTGTGCCAATTAGAGCAGATCCTGCTTCAGAGACAACAAACTCTCATCACAGACAGACTGCAGACATGAGGTGCTTGGCCTTAGTCACTCTCACTCTCTCCTGGACTGTGCAGTGACTACTGTGATTATCTTCAGAGCAAATAGAGAAGCAGACTGTAGACCGCAAAGAACATCATCAAAGCTTCTCACACAATAGACTTCAGATATGGCTTTGTGGGCAGATGAAACAGGGCAGATAGATTTTATCTCCTTAACCTTCACTTTTTAATTTGGTTACATTTTCCTCTCATTTGAGAAAAAAAAATCCCATATGAATCAAAGCCTGTAAGGGTTTATGAAATCTACTGGAGCTGCACTCTCAATAGAGAGATGCTGTGAGCAGAGGGTGTGATTGCTGGTGAGCCCAATGCTGGAAGACACTGGCACAGACAGTGTTATAAATGGCAGGTGCTAACAAAGCAAGTGAAGGAACCTTAGAAATCTCAGCGGTCTAACTGTGTGGCCACCGGGAAGGTACTTCCACCTCTATGAACCTTAGTTACATCATCTGTGAACATATGACATTATCTTCTTTGCAAAGTCGTAAAGACTATGAAGAACATAATGAACCTAAGTGACAAACACAAGTATTCAGCTGGCGTCTGGGTACCTTTCCTTTGTCAAATCTCAAACAAGTAAGTTAGTATTGTATTAGTGCTTTGTTTTAAATCGTGGACTCTGTTCAACTGCCTTGAATGCCTATCCCTAACTTTTCTAAATGGCTTCATATTTCACTGTTTTGTTCTGGACCCACCACCACCTATGCTTTAGAGGAGTGGTTACACTTTTTCTCATCACAGCTTCAGTACTGCTGTATGTGTACCTCTGATGTCATAGTGACTTAGTATGTGGTAGAGAGTATGATGCTAATAAATTTTATTTTCTTCTTCAAAAAAAAAAAAAGAAAGAAAAGAAATCTCAGCAGTCAAAAGACGAACAGAAAACAATGAGGAAGAGAAGTTAAGAAAAACCTGGTATTGCATGTAAGATCTGGGATTCAAACAAACAAACAAATAGAGCCTAGAACTTAGGAGGCAGAAGCAGGCTGATCTCTGAGTTTGAGGCTAGCCTGGTCCACAGAGAGAGTACCAAGACAGCCAGGGCTACACAGAGAAACTAAAACCAAACCAAAGCATCCCCTGGGAGTCTCTGTGGAACAGACAAGAAAGTATCCAGAAGAGGCACCAGTCAGTGAAAAACTTACCCACACAGCTCACGATGAAACAGGTGCTGAGGAAGAGGATGGAAACCACAGCAACTGACCAGAGTTTCAGAGTCCAGCAGATTCCCTTTGCTGTGAGAGAGCAAACAGGTACACTCACCAAAAGACCAAACAGCTTAGAGCAATGACGAACCACACAAAATGCTTAGAATAATTATAAATTTACAGGAGGGAAAAACCATAAGAACCCTAGAATAAAGGACTAAGTAAACTATGAAGCCACCACACACAGAGAGAGATTTCACACACACCACACTAATGCACATAAAACAAACACCACACACAAACCACACACAACACCACACACACACTGCAGAAAATGTCTCTCAGGCACCTGCAGTTTTTATGTCCTTATACTTGCTTTGTAATAACCACATTCTTACATTGATGCCTTATCTTTTCAATTTTCCTTTCAGTATTTGGTTTCATGTTTATTTCAAGGGCTTATGGCTCTGAGATATTACACTTACTTCAAATTCCTGTAGGTCTGCTGTCTTGCTCTATTCTATGCCCTCAGCCTGCCCACTGCTCTGTGTCTTTACCCCAGGCAACTACTCATTACATCACACACACACTCGTCCACTGTCTCCTCTGAGACAGGGCGGCTCACCTCACCTTGATGCTCTCTCTCCTGCATCATTATTTAGGTCTATGTTCAGAGGGTCACAGTCTTCTTGAATCTTTCTCTCTATGATATGAACCAGAGACCTGTCTTCTTTCCAACTGGCCAGAGCTCCAATCAACTTCTACACACTCTCAGCTAAAGGCCCCAGAGATGGACAACGCTGCACACAGAGAAGCCACTCCAGGAACAGGTGTCTGGTGATTGAAGGCACTGCAAGAATTCTTAAAAGTCTCTTTAAGAAACAGGAAATTGAGAAACACACCTAAAATGGTTCCTGAAAACGCTGACAAGAATATTCTTATCACTTGCTCAGTTCCTGATAAGGAAATTTCTTCCACCTCAAAATAAATTTATCTATAAGCCTTTTTTAAACTAAGTGTTCCTTACAAAATTTTATGTGGGTTATTTAGGTTTTTATAGGTCCTTTCTCATTCATATATTGAACAGGGTTCTAGCAAGCAATAAAAAGTCTGAGAGAATGGCTAGGACTTAGTTGTTATGAATTAAGGTAGTAAATAATTAGACATTCATGGAGGGCTGGGGAAAGGTAAAGCTGTTGGTGGTCTGGCAAGCGTGAGGACCCGAGACTGATGCCCACAACCTACTTAGAAATGTCATGTGTGATGATCCAGTGGTGGGGAAGCAGAGACAAATGCACCCTGGGAGCTTCTTGTCTATCCAGTGCAGAATAATTGATGCTTCCAACCCATGAGAAAGCGTGCCTCAAAGAAAGTAGATGGTATTCCTGAGATTTGTCCCTGAATGGAAACACAGGGAGGAATAAAAGGAAAACATGACTGCTCCTAAGGGGTTGACGTCTTTATGACAGATATCAGGGAGAGCACAGCCAGAGACAATTGGAATGATTCAGAGTGAACCAGGCCACGCTGAGAGAATGGGAACCAGAGGCAAAGAGAACAAGAGTCAGCCAAGAGGCCAGGAGACCAAAGGCAGCAGGTATCCAAACTGGCTGGGTTGTGACTGGAAGAGAAGCTCGGGAAGGGGTCAAGCCCAGTTTCTGGGTTGGAGAGTTTGGGGAGGGAGTGGGATGTGCCAGCCAGGATGTCTGTAAAAACCCTGGCAGCGCTGACAGAGGCTGGGGAAAGCATCTGCTTTGACATATCAACAGGCACCTGAGTTAGTTCTTTGCCCTGGGTTGGAGTCCTAACTCCTTAACCCTTCACAGATACATGCACATACAGACAGACAGACAGACATTTTAAAACAAGGCATATGGGCATTATTTAGAAGCAGTATTGTGAAGTGGAAAGGGTATTGTGATGTGTATTTTTCTGTATAATGGTTCTTTTGAATTTTAATTATTAATTATTTACAGGAGGGAAAAGCTGTAATTTAATTACGATTATTGGGACTATTCCTTGACATACCAATTCCAATTTTAACTCCCTCTTATCACAGAAACTCTAACACAAATAAAGGAGCAATCATCTTTTTATTAAATATTATTTTTATATATTAATAACAGTTTATTCACTTTGTATCCCAGCTGTAGCTCCCTCCCTCACTCCCTCCTCAACTCACCCTCCCTCTCTCATTCCCTCCCATGCCCCTCCCCAAGTCCACTGATAGGGGAGGTCCTCCTTCCCTTCCCTCTGACCCTAGCTTATCAGGCCTCATCAGAACTGGTTGCATTGTCTTCCTCTGTGACCTGACAAGGCTGCTCCTCCCTCAGGGGAAGGTTGTCAAAGAGCCAGCCACTGAGTTCCTGTCAGAGACTCTGTTCCCGTAACTAGGGAACCCACTTGGACACTGACCTTCCATGGACTACATCTGAGCAGAAGTTCTAGGTTATCTCCGTGTATGGTACTTGGTTGGAGTATCAGTCTCAGAAAAAACCCCTGTGCCCAGATATTTTGGTTCTGCTGCTCTCCTTGTGGAGCCCCTCCCCTCTCCTGGTCTTACAATCATCTTGACAACACAGTGGCAATCACATTGAGGACTGTAGGTCAATACACAAATGAGACTGATGGGACCTGGGCTTTTTAGACATGACATTTCCTCAGGCCACAGTGACCAGTGAATCAGAGTGTCATGTGTGACTCACTTCCTGACCTTACAATGCCTCTTAACTATAGGTGTGGACACTCTGAACCTTTTCCATTGCTGTCATGTGATGGAATGACTCTGTAACCATTCACAGGTTTTCACTCACGTGTGCACGGTTCACTTATTACTAATGCTGTGTGCTCAGCTAATTTTCCTTTACCTATTTTTGCCTATATGTCCATATATTCCTTTCCCTTACTTTTGCATGTTCTGCCTTTGAGCTCCTTGAAACAAACAGATCGATTTGTGAACTGTGTTCACATGGGGCCTGACTTGTCATTTGACTGAAGAGCAAAGCACCTGCTCCTGTGGCAGGAGTTACAATCACTGAGCTTGAAACTCTTGCCTTGTACCAAGGAAACAGACTGATCTTGTTGGTCCAATATGACAAAATCTGACTTACATTGGGCAAAGGTCGGTTTAGTAACATTTTTTGAGCTCTCTCCTTAGGTTCCTGGAAGTGAAAGTCATATGATATGAGAGCCAAGGTTCATGAAGTTTGAATTCACTCCCTTCTCCACAAATTGTCTGGACTTTTCCCTCTACTATCATCACCAGCACCCCCACACTCATAAGGAGGCAGTGTCCATTGGGATACAGGTGATACTGGGACACAGAACTATACATATATGGCCCTATTCTTGCTTTGTAGCAAAAATACTTACAAAAGTCTTTTGATCATAGGACATTTTCTGTGGCAATTTTGTGGGGAATTCCAATAATAATCACAGAGAAATAAATGTAAAGGGAACAGCTTTTCTCATATATAACAATTCCATTTCACAAGGCCTTACTTTGCACTAGTGAGATGAGTCTTGCCAGTTCCCACTATTGTTTCAAAATGCGACTAACCGTGTGACCAGACAGTTGGACCTTTCATTTCCATCCCTTCAGAATGGGAAAAGAACTGAACACTGAGTTCAGTCACCAGGAACCAATTAGAGACTTACAGAGAGAGGTCACACTAGATTAAACTCAATGAAGCTTTTCAAGTAACACTGTAGGGTTAGCTGTAGATAACGGAGGGGTAAATTTAGTAATATTTCCCCGTGGTTCTTTGAGATAAGGGGAGAAGGAAGAAGTAGTTATTTTTTTTAATTTATTTATTTTTATCTCAATCACAGGGTAGGTACTTTGAATCCCAGGCGTAGCCCCCTTCCCCATTCCCTCCTACCCTCCCACTCCCTCCCTCATCTCCTTCTTCCCCGCCCCCTCCAAGTCCACC
>CM053761.1:20451899-20468471 GCA_028658305.1 Pachyuromys duprasi
GCCTTTGGCAGAGGGCAAGAAGTGATGATAGAAATGGAGGAGGTTGGTGAAACTTGGAGAGAACAAGAGCTCCACAATGACTAAACTGAGCAGGGCACAGGGGCCTTGTATGAGACGGTTTCTACAACCAAGGACCACGTGTGGATGTGTCCTGGAACCCCTGTGCAGATGGGACCCAGGATAGCTTGGTGTAGGACTGGAGGGCCTAGTGAGGGAAACAGGGACTGTTTCAGTCTTGAACTTGATGGCTGACTCTTTGACCCTCCCCCATACAAGCCGGGGAGTGACAGACTGGCTGGATCCCTGTGGAGGACATTGCAGCCAGCCCTGAAGAGACAGGATGAGCTGGGGTTGGATGGAAGGGGAGGAGGTCCTCCCCTGTTGGTGGACTTGGAGGGGGCGGGGAGAAGATGAGGGAGGGTTGGGGAGGATGGGAGGGAGTGGGAGGGCTCCGCATGGGATGCAAAGTACCTAACCTGTGATTGATAACAAAAAATAAAAATAATAATTTGTATATCAAAAAAAAACAAAAACAAAAAAACAAAGCAAAACAACAAAAAAAAGAATAATGTGGTAAATCTGAATGGGAGGAGCTATGCGTGCTTGGAGAATTAGGATGGAAAAATTATTGCCAGCATTGTGTTCTGGTTAATTAAATAAATTCTAGCCTCTGTGTGGTGATTTGGGTATACAGCTGGTTTGGGGAAAACCACTGTTTAACTAAAGGGATAAATCAATATAATCATCAACAGGACATCAAGGAGGCACCAAGCTACTTTCTTGCCTTGAGTGTTTAAAAAGTCTACAAAGCTTACAAAAGGAGTCCACCACAGGGAAGTGTTTCCCTCCCAAATGAGTTGGCATGAATAGGCAACAGAAACAATGGTAAACAATGAAAGATGCTGTTAACTTATTTTGAGTAATTATTTCACAGTGTCTGATATATACACACATATTTATATACATTGATATCTGTATCAATTCAGACACTATAAGTTGAATATATAGAAATTTATTTCTCAATTTCATGTCAATAAGCAAAAGGCAGGTTAAAAAAGAGAAAAAAAAGCAGACAGAGAGAACCTATCATACAATTGTGTGAGTCTATGAAACCTTGGGGAATTGGCAGCAAAGCACCATGTGTGCACAAAAGGGACACTGTGTAAATGGAAAATTCTAAACCAAGGAGCATTTTATAAAGGGATAAGTGGATGAATATACAAGTATATGTGGACCAGTGTTTACATATATACAATCATTTACAGCCTACTAATATTCTGTGGACATCTCTTCCACATGGAGAGCTTTCCAGGTGTCTGCATCATGCTGGATAAAAATTCAATCCAAAGTCCATGGAGAATATGTGATTCATAAGTATCTTTTATTCATCTGACAAACTGAGCTTTGTTCATGACTGCAAAAGGCATCATTCCAGCCCCAACCAGCAGGTCGATGATTTATTATAACACATTGCTCTTTCTCATTGTTGGGCTCACTTTTGTGCCAGAATCTGAAAGGGAGGAAAGAGCATCAGGATGTTTCCTACAATAATGCTTGAAATGAGAAAGCAAGAGTATGCAAACCTGAAGATAAGGTTGGAATTTCTGGAAATCAGATTCCCTTATGCTTATTTCAACCATTCCCATCACCCATTCCTGACATTTCCCTCAATAACAGGACCCAGAGCACTCAATGCAGTATCAGTGAGATAATTAAACATTCTTCCAGCCCACACACCAGAGGCTACCATTTCTTCATCCCTTTGTTTTGGTACCAGAAGACTGTCAACCATGGCGATTATTTATGTACTGAAAAGGTCTCTCCTTATAGCCGTGTATTAAGGTAATTTTCTTATATTTTACAACAAAATGATTTTAAAGACTGAAAAGCTAGATAAAAAAATCTCTGTAGAATCTACTTATTTCTGTCAAGAACAAATAATTTAAAATCCTGGATTCCTAGTTTCCTTCTCTGAAAATTGAAAACAATAATGACACTATATATTTCTCATAACAGATATGAGAATAGAATATGAGAACATACTTAAATATTAGAGCTTCTAAATAATTATAGAAATATAAAACAACAATATAAGAATTGAGGGCTTTTAATATATGAGAAATAACCATTTATGATCTGGATAACAAATTCTATTATAAATATATAAATGAAGGCTGGAGAGGTGGCTCAGACATTAAGAGTGCTTGCTGCTCTTCCAGAAAATGTGAGAACTCTGCTCCCTGCACTCATATTGGCAAGATCTTATCACCTGCAACCCCAGCTCCAGGGTAACCAACACCTGCTTATGAGCTTAATGGACACCCACATACACATGGCAGATACTCACAGACATATACACACATATACACAAATGAAAATAAATTGAATCCTATTTTAAATGTATAGGTGAGAGGCTGAAAGCATCATAAAATACATCTATGTGCTTGGATATTGTTTGTGTGCTCGGGCTAGTTACCATTCTACATGCTACAAACTCAACTTCCTAATCTCTACTGGGAGAATTAACAATGTCTGTCACACAGGATTCCTGTGATAAGTAAATGAGGAGTAAAAGTAACTCTACCCCCAGAAGTTACACCAGGAGTGAGCTATTTTAGCTTTATAACTGAAGCTGGAACACCCTCAATTCTCCCCATGTACAGGACCCAGACTTCCTCCATGTGACTCTAGACTCATGTTGCATTCTCATTGTATGGTGTCCCATCAACCCATCGCCACTGTCGATGACCTGGATCCCACAGCCCTATAAAATACATACCAAAACGGTCCAGGATCCTGGTGATGAAATTCTAGAAAAAAAAAAAGATGCAGCTTTCAGTGTGGATTGAAGGCTTCTTTTTCTGTTAAGGAATTTTCATAAGATCTTTTAAACATTATTTTAATGATACAAAATTGTATGGTTCCATATGATGCACTTATGCAAATACATAATAATCAAAAATCTCTAGGTCCTTAAATATTTTTCAAATCTTAAATAAAAAGGACACCTCCATCATCCCCTGGAGTACTCATTTCCTCTGGCTGATTAGGACACACTCAAGGTCATCACTCATATTTTCATGAAACTGGAAGCATCTCTGACCATCCATAATTAATTCTGTCTCAGACTCACTCCCCACCTTTCTTTACCAATACCATTCTTGAAAGTTGTGCATGAGAGAATTTTCCACATTTAGTCATTCTCCATTCATAACTTCAGATATTTCATTTCTTGTGGTTGGTTGTGACTCTCCCAATTTTATCTGTTTCTTTAAGACCTCCTCTGTTAGGTAGGAAACATTAGACTATAGAAAGCCTTAGAGTGCTGAAATCACAAACTGCTCTTTCAAGCAGAAACATTCCATCCTACCTTGTGTGTTGCCTTCCAGGTGCCATGTTTCTTTGGGGTTGTTTAGATCTACTGAAGGGTAAGCAAGGTGTAGAAGGCAAAGATCAACCTTTCCTGTGTATCTGGTGGAAAACTTTCTGCCACAGCACCCACACTCACATCAACACAACTCCCTCTTACTAAAAAGAGGCAGACATCAGGCCCAACCCAGGCCCCACTGTCTCCCCGGATGCACCTGCTCTTCCTGGCTGTGAATCACCAGCAGATGAGTATCCATTCTGGAGCAGTTCTCCTCACTCTTTCTCCAAGACGTGAAGTCAGTGGAAATGAAGTAGCAGTTGGTACCAAATGGCTTCCAGTTCATTGGGCAACAGCTCCAGGCTTTGTCTTTGGTGGAAGAAGGAAATTTAAGTGCTATGTAACAAAGTATTTCTAATGGCTGCTTGAGTGCACATGGAAGCTGGGACCCCCAACTTCTCCAGATACAGCAAGAAGCCTCTCACCCCTCATGTACCAAGCAACTCATGTCTATCTCCACTGATACTAACATCAGGACCTGTTTGTCCTTCTGGGGTGCTATCACGAAAAAAACAAACAAACAAAAAGAAAAACAGAATGTAAAGGACACCCAGAGTCTGAGAACATAATACAAAACAGTCTGGATATACAAAGAATAGAGCTTGTGATACCAATAACCAGAAAATTTCATAATATATATGTTGTATTAAACAATATATATATCACTAATCATGGCAGCAATATTTTGACAGAGAGGTTAAAATTAGTTCTGATAAAAATACTTCACAATAACCAGGCACCATGGCACATGCCTGAAATTGCAGCACTCAGGGAAACAGAGACAGGCAGATGTCTATGAGTTCAATGGCAGCCTGGTCTACCAAATGAGTCCAGGACAGCCAAGGCTACACAGAGAAAGCCTGCCTTAATTTTATTGTTTTCAGAACTATAGGCAATTAATAACTGCTGAAAGCAGGAGAATTAATCTTCTTCAGGGATGAGCCTCCTAATTGGTTACCCAATACCAAGATAAAAGATGATTATATACAAGGTTCTAGTTTGGGGGTTTGTTTGTGTGGGATGGGTGTTTTCTTCCATGATTTCTGTTCCTCTCTGATCTTCTGGTCTGTGTCCTGTGATTGAGCAGAGAGTCTCCACCTGAGTTGACAGCTGAACTTCTGGCAGCAGGCATGGCCTCCTTTTGAGCATGGCATCTCCATTAGAGCTGAGGACTGGGACAGAGTGGTGAGGAGGGGAGTGGTATTGAGGACTGGGGTGCACTAAGAGAGTGGAGGAGGTCCAGGGCCTGTGGTCTGTGTCACGTTCTGGCATCTGATGTGTCCACTGGTCCAGCAGTGAGCCTCAGCCTGGGTGTGTCTACTCTTCTGGCTGGTGTGGCCTGCAGGTCAGCAGGGGAGAGTCTCTGGTGTTGCAGTGGGGATAATGCAGATTGGGGGTGTTGGGGGGCAGGCATGGTGGGGAATTTTGTCACTAAGAATGTTCCATGGGCAAGCTGCCTATCTGTTTTTCTGGTTGGCCTGGTCTACACTTGAGTAGTGGATGTTCATATGAATTGGCGATATTTCTGATAGATTCTGAGGTGGCCTGTCCTGGAAGGTGGAGTCCACATGTACATTTACATCAGACCAGAATATCTGATGTGTATACCTCCATTTGTCTACACAAGTCTTGTTTGTGAAAAGGGTTATATTATTCTTATAATTCTCTAACTTCTGGTTCTTTCTGAACATCTCTGCACACTTGCTGTTTCTCATCTCATTTTATATATTATATATCGTATATTATATATAAAGAGGAAATAAATAAATCTCTTATGGAAATCAAGAGAAAGAGAAGCAGAACACACACATACACATCACATTACACATACACACACACCCTGATACACATACACCACACACACAACACAGATACACATATATACACACACTACACATCTGATACCATAATCCCTTCACTGAAGCAGCTGAGATTGGAATATGTCTGTGATTCTGACAGTCTTCTATTGGAGTTGTCTGTGGTAAGCTAGTAAGTCACTGTGAAGAAAGAAGAAAAGGAGTGTCCACAGAGCCAGCACTGCAGCCTCATGTCCTTTATTTGGGCCAGGCCAGCACACTTCCTCTCTACCTATCCCACTTCTCCAGGCAAAAACACTGAAGCCCAGACTAAATTATTGCTCCCCTGTATTCATTTCTATCACTCGTTTCTACATCTCCTCATTTGCCCCACCCCCACTCCCAAACACACACACACTGTAACATCAGCTTTATTTTCTGGGACAAACATCCCATCATCTACATCAATTAATCACAAACCCCTGCATCAGCAAACTACCACAAGTTCTTCATGGTGATATGACTCACCAGCGTCTGGCTTCCTTTATTTGAACAACTTCTAGGCAAGAATAATGGGTATGTTACCATATCCTAACCATTCCTGATTGCAGGCAGGAGTTCTTTAAACATCTGGGGACTTTTAAGTGGGGTAGATATGATCAGAATACATTGTATGTAAGTATACAAGTTTCAAAGAATAAATAAAAATGATTTTAAGTTAGCATTTTGTTCATAAGTGTGCATATTAAACAATGTTAACAAAAACAGACTTTCTTCACTATTTTAAACAAATGTTTTTAGTTTTCTAGTTTCTCTTTTGGGTCTTGATCTTCTGCTTTCTCTTAGTCAGTAAAGTAACTATCTTTTCCTACTACAACCCATCCTCTGAGGCCTGGCTGTGCCGATTAGAGCAGATCCTGCTTCAGTGAGAATGATGTCTCATCACAGACAGACTGTAGACATGAGGCACTTGGAGTAAGCCACTCCCACCCCCTCCCAGACTGTGCAGTGAGCACTGTGGTCATCTTCATAGCAAATAGAGAAGCAGACTAGAGACCGCAAAGAACACCACCAAAGCTTCTCACACAATAGACTTCAGATACAGCTTTGTGGGCAGATGAAACAGGGAAAAAACATTTTTATCTTTTCAGTCTTCACTATTTAATTTGGTTACTTTTCCCCCTTGTATTGAAAAAACAATCCCATCTGAATCAAAGACTGTAAGCTACTGACATTATGAAATAAACTGGAGTTGCGATCCCAATAGACAGATGCTGTGATCAAAGAATATGATTGCTGGTGAACCCAATACTGAAAGGAACTGTCAAAGACAATGGTTATAAATAACATGTGGGTAAAAAAGCTAGGTGAAGGAACCATAGAAATCTCAGGGGTCAAAAAAATGGAAAGAAAAAAGGAAGAAAAGAAGTCAAGAAAAACATGGTATAGCAAGTAAGGTATGACTGGCTAATGGGATTCAAAACAAAACAAAACAGCCCCAGCCAGGAGTGGTGGTACATGCCCTTAATCCAGGCACTTGAGAGGCAGAAGCAGGCTGATCTCTGTGATTCAAGGTCAGCATAGTCCACAGAGAGCAAGGACTAAACAAGAAAGGCTGTCTCTAAAACCCCAAACCAAACCAAACCAAACAAAGCATCCCTTGGGAGTCTTTGTGGAACAGACAAAACAGTGGCCAAAAGAGACACCAGTCAGTGAAGAAACACAGCTCATGATGAAACAGGTGCTGAGGGGTAAAGAGGAAAACACAGCAACTGACCAGAATCTCAGGGTCCAGCAGACCCCTTCCCTGTGAGAGAGCAAGCAGGTACACTCACCACGAGTCCAAAAAATCAGAGCAATGACTAACCAGACAAAACATTCAGACTAATTATAAATTTAAAGAAGGAAAAAGCTAGAATCCTAGAATAAAGGACCAAGTCAGCTGTGAAGACTCTTTACAACACACAGACATACAACATACTAATACACACAGACACACCACACACATACTCATACATATAAAACACACACAACACACATACAAAAAAAATCTAGAAAAAATTCATCCCCAGGAACCTGCAATTCCCATGTCCTTCTACTTGCTTCCTAAGTATCACATTCTTACGTTGATTTTCTACCTTTATACATCTCTTTTCTATATTTAGTTTCTTGTTTTTTTCAAGGATTTCCGGATCTGAGATATTACACTTAATTCAAATTCCTGTAGGTCTGCTCTATTCTATCCCCTCACCTCACCTTGAGGCTGTCTTTCCTGAGCTATTATTTAAGTCTGTGTTTAGAAGGTCAAGGGCTTCTCCTCCTCCTCTTCCTCTGCCTTCCTCTCTCTCTCTCTCTCTCTCTCTCTCTCTCTCTCTCTCTCTCTCTCTCTCTCTCTCTCCCTCTCTCTCTCTTTAATATGAATCAGTGACCTGACTTCTTTCAAAGAGGCCAGAGATCCAATCAGCTTCTACATTCTCTGAGCTAAATGTTCCCACAGATGGCCAACACTGCACACACAAAATAATTCACAATAGTCATGTGACTAAAGGCACTTAAAAGTCTTCCAATGAAAGAGGAAATTGAGAAACATGCCTCAAGTTGTTTCTGAAAACTCTGATAACAACATTCCCATCACTTGCTCAGTTCCTAATACGGAAATTTCTTCCACCTCAAAGGAATTTACCTGTAAATCTAATTTAAATTAAGTATGCCTTACAAAATTTTATGTGGGTTATTTGGTTTATGTAATGCTTCATTCATGTATTTACCTGGTTCTAGGAAGCTGATCAAATGGCCAGAACTTAGATGTTATGAATTAATACAGTAAATAATGAGAAGTTCAGGGAGGGTTGAAAGCTGGTAAAGTGCTTGGTGACCTTGCAAGCATGAGGACCTGAGACTGATGCTCAGAACTTACCTGGAAATGTCATGTGTGATGATCCATGTTTGCATCCATGCTTGCAGTCCCAGCACTGAGAGAGCAGAGCCAGGCGGATCCCTGGGAGCTTCTTGTCTATTCAGTCCATGCTAATGGATGTTTTCCAGACCCATGAATGGAAAAATCCCTGCCTCAAAGGAAGTGGACAGTGTTACTTAGATTTTTTACCTGAGATTACCCTTGAATGGGGAAAAAGGTAAGTAAAATGAAAACTTGACCTAAGATGTTGAAATATTTATTATAGATATAAGGGGAGCATGGCCAGCAGCATCTGGATTGATCCAGAGTGAACAAGGCCATTGCTGTGGGTTAGGGAGAGGGCACAGCAACCAGAGATGGACAGACCTGGGGTGAGCCGAGAAACCAGAAGACCAAAAGGACCATCTAGCCAAAATGGCTGGGTTATATAGGGAAGAGAAGTTGGGGAGAGGGGTCCAGCTCAGTCCATGGGCAGGAGAGTTTAGAGTAGGGGGTGGGGTATGCCAGCCAGGATGTCTCTGTAACAAGTACTAGCAGTTCTGAGAGAGGCTGGTGAATGTCATCTGCTTTGATATGTTAATAGGCACCTCAGTTAGCTGTTTGTCCCAGATTGGAGTCCTAGCAGCTCTCAACCATTCACACATATGTGCACATACATATGAACACACTTGAACATGCATATGTATATAAACATACATTTTAAAAAACAAGACACTTGTGCCATATTCAGAATTGCTATAATGAAATGGAAAGGGTATTGTGATGTGCATTTTGTTGTATTATGGCTCTTTTGAATGTGAGGAAACTGGTATTTAATTATGACTACTGTGACTATACTTTGACATTACTTGTTAGGACCAATGATATGATAATGCACACAGATTTTCTATGAAAGAGGTTTATTGGGTGGAGATGAAGAAAGAGAGAGAGAAGGAGAGAGCAAGGGGGAAGGGAAGGGGCACCCCAACAGAGAAATGGGAGAGAGCAGGAGAATGAGAGAGTAAGAGGACAAGAGAGCAACAAAGTCGTGTGTTGGTCCTTTTATGGAGCAACTTAACCACACCTGCCAGGTATGGCTACCTGCTTGGTGACACATGATGACATCATAGGTTGCTAGGCAACCCAGAAGCAGGTTTCCTAAATACTGACATTCCTCCTTTTTTCTATAATTAAAAAAATTAGGAGCTTGGGCTGCTTCTCATGTAAGGCCAGTTAAAACACATAAATGTAAGTTTGTTGGAAACAGCTCTTAGTTGCCATTCAAGGGGGTAAGAGAGAGAGAGGAGAAAAAAAAAGTAATAGCAACAAAATGTCCAGATCACATGTTGAGGAGGAGGAGAAGTCCATGCCCTGGAAAGTTCAGGGTGGAGGGTTGTCGGTAGAGAGTTGCCAGCCATGCACTGCAGCAGGTAGGGACTGAGGAATGCTGGGAGAACCTGGAGCTGCTTGTCCTGGGCCTGAAGCACACCAGTCCAGCCTTTCGTTAATAATAAGTGAATAACGGGTGCAGATTTTCTTCTGGCTACTTCCTGCTGACACTGGAGGCACTGTAGGGAGGTCAAAAGGCTGAAATGATGGCCAAGGAAGAACAGGCTGCTTTAGTGCTATCCATTGTCTGTGACAACGTCAGTGGCTGGGAGGGAAAGTGCAGGTCCAGCCTGACTGAAGTCAGTGAGGTCAGACTGGAGCACGTGTGGTAGCTACTTTGGTGCTGTTGTGGATGTAGGAAACACCTGGGTCTGGCAGGATACTGGAACATATGTATAGACAAAAGACAAAGTTAAGTGGGTTATGGAGAAAATTCCTTTAGGTGTACATTTAAAACTTTTGGGAAAGCAAACAGAGGTGAAAGGTTTGGATCAAAGAGACTTGAACATGGGAACCTCCATTAACCTGAAGGAACCTCCATTTACCTAATCACTGGCAGTAATTTAAAAAGGTTTGCTTTGGATTTTTCATCGAAGGAAATTGAGGCCACGTTTGGTTACAGAAGTGTATAAGCTTGGAGACCCTTAAAGCAGGTGCTATGTGTAGAAATCTGAAATTCTCCAGAAGACAACCCAGAGAAGAATCAGGAGAAACAGACAAATGGACTCTTCCCATTGTGCAGGTAGGAGTCAATGACCTGTCAAAGGCATCCGAAGAGCAAGGCTTGACTCATGGGAGTAGTATAGTACAATCTGTTCCAAAATCTTGTGAGCATTGGCCAGAGACCAAGAGCACAGTTGACCATAGCAGACACAGTTTACCTAGGTAGGATTTTGAACACAAGCATTATGGGGTGGGAGAGAAACCATGCCAGTAGAGGGAAAAAAATTATTATTATTATTTTCAATTTTTTATTTATTACAATTTATTCACTTTGTATCCCAGCTGTAGCCCCCTCCCTCATCTCCTCCCATGCCGCTTCCCCAGTCCACTGATAGGGGAGGTCCTCCTTCCCTTCCATCTGACCCTAGCCTATCAGGTCTCTAAAGGACTGGCTACATTGTCTCCCTCTGTGGCCTGGTAAGACTGCTCCCCCCTCAGGGGGAGGTGATCAAAGAGCCAGCCACTGAATTCATGTCAGAGACAATCCCTGTTCCCGTTACTAGGAAGACTATTTGGAGACTGAGCTATCATGGGCTACATCTGTGCAGAGTTTCTAGGTTATCTCCATCCATGATCTGTGGTTGGAGTAGCAGTCTCAGAAAAGACCCCTGGGCCCAGATTTTTTTTTTTTGTTCTATTGCTCTCCTTGTGGAGCAACAATCAGGAGAAAAAAAGCTTACCCAAGAGAGAAGAAGGTCCTAGATGAAGGGTTTGAATGTACGTTGGTGAGAGCAGTAGGAAGTGTTTGCGCCAACCAGACATGAAGACTCACCAACCAGTTGGTGTTGGGTGTAGGAATATGGTGATCAGTAGCCAGGAATCGATGCTGATCAGAAGAAAAGACTCGCCACCAATCAACCAGTGTTGGATGTAGGCATGTAGCGATTAGTAGCTAGGAGAGGAAAGTTCCAGAACCAGGGAAAGGGGAGTAATCCCACCCTCTGAGACAGGAAATAGGTGCAGTACTTATCTGGAGCCCAATTGACCTGAGAGGTGGATTCAGGTGGATTTCCTGCAGCTTACAGTAATTCCTTTTAAGTTTTCCAATGGAGATAAAACTTTAGACATGTTAGCATCACAATTGTAATTTACAGTGAAACATGCATTGTAGAAAAGACAGTAGGCATACACCTTTTTGTTAACAGCATAAACATTCTTTAAGGTGAGCTCTGAAAAGGCAGAAGTCTTTTATGAAGTAGAAGGGACAAAAGCTCACTTGATCTTATCCTTTAGTATGATTACACATTCTGGAAGAGAGGCTTTTTCCTCTCTGTCCAGAAGAGACTGTATGTACATAAGTCTAGCACAATGAGAAACAACTTTTAAGTCTATACTTAAAAGACAAACCAAAAGAGATTTAAAATCTTGAGCTTGGAATGATGATAGTAAGTAGTATAGTGGAATATTTTTATATTAGAGTTAGATTAATAAATCAGAGCTCTATTGATAAAGGTCAAAGCTGTGGACAGTCAATATAACAGTAGCATAGCAACAGGAGGAAATAGTAAGCATTTTTCCTATTTAGGATACCTTAAATCACCTTAGACCTTGCAACTTTCAGAACTTGTGTTTACCAACCTTAAAGCAGTTTCTTAGACCCTCAAACATTTATAACTTATGTTTACCAACCTTAAAACATTTTCTTAGACCCTAAAACAACATTTTTCTTAGGCATTTGTATCTAGTAATTTACCATGAGACATAGGTGAGACTGCTATGAACATTTATTTTCCTTTAGATAAAGGGATGGTAAAAGGTTATATCGGAGGCCTGTTTCTTGAGTCTGGCAACAAGGCATATTGTGTCTAGGCCTGACAATAGCAACTCTAGGACTCAGGCTTAAGGCTGGGTCTCCTGCACATGAAAAGAACTGAGAAGGTATCTGAAGTCTCCTAGGACAGAAGTTGGCAACATGTCCATGGGACCCCAGTGTGTGGCCAAACAGACCTGCAATGTTTCCCTGGACTGGGCAAGGGTGGTAGAAGTTGCTGAATCTAGGAGTCATTTGTCCTCCGCCAGGCCAAGGAGCTCGAAGGCTGGAAGTATCTGTGGCTCTTGTGCTGGTTGAACCTCCATGGCTGGACACAAGGTTATATGGGAACATTTTGACTTCCAGAAGCCAGTCTGCCAACAGGCAGTGTGTGGCTTCTTGAGGCAGCTGTGGGACCTGTGTCCCCTTAGGCTGCATTTGAAACAATTGCCTAGCAGAGTTGACTTTCAGCTATACCCTAACAGGATGGGCATTGCAGACCTCCTGTTTTCTGTGCAGTAATGCCAACAGCCTCAGAGCAGAAACCAGGGTCTGGAGCACAGTTTTTGCTGTAGATGAGCCTATCAGGAAATTCCTCTCTTATTATTTTTACCAACTCTTATTATTTTTACCATCATCAGATGTTAATTAAAGATGACAGTGAGCCCATATCTGCATCTGTAGGACTATAAATATATCTTTGAACAGGCTAAAGGAGTGATCATCTATAAGATGACTGGCTATTAACTTGCATTTGTTAACCATTAAATATTAGGTCTTTAGGTTTTCTCCTGGTTAAGTTGGAGCCTTAAAATAATAAATATAGTCTATTAAAGTAAGAGCATAAACAAATCAAAACGACCCTGAGATTATTACCTTACACCCATCAGAATGGCTAAGATCAAAAATTCAAGTGACAACACATGCTGGAGAGGATGTGGAGAAAGAGGAAGCTTACTACTGCTGGGAATGGAAAATTGTACAACCACTTTGGAAATCATTTTGGTGCTTTCTCAGACAATTAGGAATAGTGCTACCTCAGGATCTAGCTATACCACTCCTAGGCATATATCCAAAAGATGTTCAAGTATACAACAAGTACATTCGCTTAACCATGTTCGTAGCAGCTTTCTTTGTAATATCTGGAAGCTGGAAACAACTCAGATGTCCCTCAACTGAGGAATGGATACAGAAATTGTAGTACATTTAGACAATGGAATACTACTCAGCAATAAAAAAAACAAGGAAATCATGAAATTTTCAGGCAAATTTTAGGATCTAGGAAAGATCCTCCTGAGTGAGGTATCCCAGAAACATAAAGACACATGTGGTATATACTCACTTATAAGCAGATATTAGACATATAATACAGGGTAATCATATTAAAATCTGTACACCTAAAGAAGCTAAGGAAGAAAAAGGAACCTGAGTAAGATGTTCAATCCTCATTCAGAATTGCAGAAGGGATGGACATCAGAAGAGGGAGAAAAAAAGAAACAGGACAGGAGCCTACCACAGAGGGCCTCTGAAAGACTCTACCCAGCAAGGTATGAAAGCAGATGCTGAGACTCATAGACAAACTTTGGGCAGAGTGCAGGAAATCTTATGAAAGAACGGGAGGTAGAAAGACCTGGAGGGGACAGGAGCTCCACAAGGAGAGCAACAGAACCAAAAAATCTGGGCACAGGGGTCTTTTCTGAGACTGATACTGCAATCAAGTACCATGCATGGAGATAATCTAGAACCCCTCCATCGATGTAGCCCATGGCAGCTCAGTATCGAGAGTATTCCCCAATAATAGGAACAGGGACTGTATCTGAAATGAACTCATGGGCTAGCTCTTTGATCACCTCCACCTAATCGGGGAGCAGCACTACCAGGCCACAGATGAAGACAATACAGCCATTCCTGATGAGACCTGATAGGCTAAGATCAGAAAGAAAGAGAGGAAGACCTCCATTATCAGTGGACTTGGGGAGGGGCATTCAAGGAGAGGGTGATGGAGTGGGATTGGGAGGGGAGGAGAAAGGGGTCTATAGGGAGATACAAAGTGAATAAACTGTAATTAATAAAAAATAAAATTAAAAAAAGTGAGAACATAAGAGTTTCTTGTATTATTTAGTATATAAAAAGTTCATAGCTAGGGGGAGATCCAAGATGGCTGCCACGAGAGGACACTGTGTCTGAGGAGTAGGACAGCAGTAACAATGCAGCAACCAGAAAACTGAACTCTGGGACATAAACACCAGCATTTGTGATTGCCAGGTGAGCGGAACTCCTACGGTGAGGAAATTAAGTGGGAAAATCCTAGGGACACCCAGTTATTCCCCAGAAAAAAACTCCGGGTGACCGGTGGTGCACAGCCCTGATCTGACCGAGCAGCTGCCCTGGGCGCCAATAGCCACCATTCTGGACTAGGTCACACAGTCTCCGAGCCAGACTGAGAAGGCGCTGGGTACCGTTTCAACCGGCCTGCATCCAGCAGGTGCACACCACTCGGCTCCGCCGGCAACCTCTCCAGACCATGTGTGTGTCCATGGGCCAGTCTGAGAGGGCCCCAGATTCCATTCCCCAGACAGGGCTGCATCAGGCGGGCACACTCCCCATGGAGGCACTAGCCACCACCCCGGACTGGGACACACAGCATCAGGTCCAGACTGAGGTGCCCCCAAATACCATCTCAGACCGTGGTGCACAGCCCCTGGCCCAGAAGGAGGCACCAAGTCTCCAGTCCAAAGGACAGCCCTTAGCAGCAAGGCCAGGTCTGAGCATGGAGCCTCCAGACCAGAGTGGCACCCCCAGCTGACATCTCAAACCGAGACATTCAGCCTCTGGCACAGAGGAGCCAAGCCTCCAGACCAGAGGGGTGACCAGCCTGTGGTGCTCATAGCTTCTAGCACAGAGCATGAAGCCAGGCACACAGATCCCACAACAGAGTCCAACTGAGGCAACAACACACACTATCAAACCACTAGAACTCCCTGATCTTCTTGAAGAATACTGACACAAGAGATTGACAGTTCCAGTCTGATGTTCAGCCTTGAAGCACAAACAGCTCCTTGATTATACATAAACAAATGCCCAGAAATCGGCGTAAGAACTCACCCAACAAAAATCAGGAAACCATGGTCCCACCAGAAACACTCAAAAGAAATGGAGATTTTAATTCAGCAGAGACACAGGAAAATTATGTTAAAGCTATGATCATGCAGATATTAGAGGAACAAAAAGAGGGACAAAAAGAGGAAATGAACAAGGCCCTCAAACAGATTCAGAAGAATTTAACTGCCCACATACAGGAACAATTAATGATATACAGAGAGGGAACAAACAACTAAATAGATGACAGAAACCTATTCAGATGAAGGAAATGATACAAAGCATGAAAACAGAATTAGAATCTATAAAGAAGACACAAAGGGAGAAGAACCTGGAACTGGAGAACTTACAAAAAAGATCAGGAACCACAAAGGTAAGCATCACCAATAGAATACAAGAGATGGAAGAGAGAATCTTGGGACTGAAGATACGCTGGCTGAAATGGATTCCTCACTCAAGGAAAAAATAAAATAGGAAAAGTCTCAAATACAAAACATCCAAGAAATCAAGGATGCCATGAATAGACGAAACCTAAGAAAAATTGGAATAGATGAAAAAGAAGACTCCAGGCTCCAAGGAACAGAAAATATTTTTAAGAAAATCATAGAAGAAAATTTTCCCAACTTAAAAAAAGAAATGTCCATAAACATACAAGAAGCCTACAGAACACCAAATAGACTAGACCAGAAAAGAAATACCTCTCATCACATCATAGCCAAAACACTAAACCTACAAAACAAAGAAAAAATATTAGAGGCAGCAAGGGAAAAGAGTTAAGTAACATATGAAGGTAGACCTATCAGAATCACACCAGACTTCTCATCAGAAACTATGAAAGCCAGAAGGGCCTGGGCAGAAGTCATGCAGTCTTTAAGGGAACATAGATGCCAATCAAGACTACTATACCCAGCAAAGCTTTCAATGAACATAGATGGAGAAAACAAAATTTTCCATGACAAAACAAAATTTATGCAATACCTACACAGCAACCCAGTCCTTCAGAAGGTACTAGAATGAAAACTTCAGTCCAAGGAAAACAACTACACAAAAGAAAATATAGGATACAGATAATTTCCCAACGACAGCAACAAAAAAAAACAATGAATCACAGTAAGACCACCAACTCCACAATAAAAGGAAATAACAATCAATGGTCACTATTATCTATAAATATCAATGGACTCAACTCTCCAATAAAAAGACACAGACTAACAGAATGGCTGCAGAAACAGGATCCAACATTCTGCTGCATCCAAGAAACACACCTATGCAACAAAGATAAACACTACCTCAGAGTAAAGGGCTGGAAAACTATTTTCCAAGCAAATGGACCCAGAAAACAAGCTGGAGTAGCAATCCTAGTATCTAATAAAATAGACTTTCAACCAAAGTTAATCAAGAAAGATGAGGAGGGGCACTTCCTTCTAATCAAAGGAAAATTCCAACAGGAGGACATCACAATTTTGAACATTTATGCCTCAAATACAAGACC
>CM053761.1:20468971-20521534 GCA_028658305.1 Pachyuromys duprasi
GGAAATCATGAAATTTTCAGGCAAATGGTGGGACCTGGAAACGATCATTCTAAGTGAGGTATCCCAAAAGCAGAAAGAAACATACGGTATGTACTCACTTATATAGACCTATAGGATAGGAAGGTCATGCTGAAATCTACACACCTAGGGAAGATATACAAGAAGGAGGACCCAGGTTGGTATGATCAATGCTCGTTTAGATGAACAAATGGGATGGACATTGAATGGAGGAGAAAACAAGCAACAGGACAGGAGCATACCAAAGAGGGCCTTTGAAAGAATCAATATAGCAATGTATCAAAGCAGATATTAAGAAGCACAACCAAGCCTTTGGCAGAGGGCGGGAAATAATAATAAAAATAGGGGAAGTTAGTAAGACTTGGGGAGAACAAGAGCTTCACAAAGACCAAACTGAACAGGACAAAGGGGTCTTATAAGACACAGTTTCTCCAACCAAGGACCATGTATGGATATGGCCTAGAACCCCCACTCAGATGTGGCCCATGGTAGCTCGGTGTCCAACTGAAGACCCTAGTAAGGGGAACAGGGACTGTTTCTGTCATGAACTCGATGGCTGGTTCTTTGCCCCTCCCCCATACATGCCAGGGAGTAACAGATCCCAGGGGAGGACATTGCAGCCAGCCCTGAGGAGACAAGATGATCTGGGGTCAGATGGAAGGGGAGGAGGTCCTCCCCCCCCATCGGTGGACTTGGAGGGGGCGGGGAAGAGATGAGGGAGGGATGGTGAGAGTGGGAGGGAATGAGGGAGGGGGCTATGCCTGGGATGCAAAGTACCTAAAGTGTGATTGATATAAAAATAAATTAATTACATTAAAAAAACTTCACAGTTTATAAAAGTCTAGATTAAAAATATTACCATTTTTAGAAAACAAGGCCAGATATATTTGATCCTTGTGGAGCTCCTTGCCCTCTCCAGGTCCTAGTAACTCCCTCTTTTTTCATATGATTCCCTGCATTCTTCTCAAGGTTTGGCTATGAGTCTCAGCATCTGCTTTGATACACTGCTATGTAGAGTCTTTCAGAGGCCCTCTATGATAGGCTCCTGTCCGGTTTCTGTTTTCTCCTATTTTCAATGTCCATCCCATTTGTCTTTCTAAGTGGGGATTGATCTTACCCTGCGGTCCTCCTCCTTGGTTAGCTTTTTTAGGTGTACAGATTTTAGTGTGTTTATTCTATCCTTTAGATCTGGTATCCACTTATAAGTGAGCATATACCGTGTGTGTCTGTTTCTGGGATACGTCACACCATACGATCTTTTCCCGATCCCATCATTTCCCTTGAAATCCATTTCATGATTTCCTTGTTTTTAATTGCTGAGTAATATTCCATTGTGTAAATGTACCACACTTTCTGTATCTGTTCCTCCGCTGAGAGACATCTGAGTTGTTTCCAGGTTTTGGCTATTACAAATAAAGTTGCTACAAATATGGTTGAACAAATGCCTTTGTTGTATACTTGAGCATATTTTGGATACATGTCTAGGAGTCTTATAGCTAGATCTTGAGGAAGCGCTATTCCTCAGAAGGGGAACAGGGACTGTCTCTGACATGAACTCAGTGGCTGGCTCTTTGACCTCCCGTTACCCCCGAGGGAGGAACAGCCTTGCTAGGCCACAGAGGAGGATATTGCAGCCAGTCCTGACGAGACCTGATAAGCTAGGCCTGATAAGATGGAAGGGAGGAGGACCTCCCCTGTCAGTGGGCTGAGAGAGGGGCAGGGAGGAGATGGGGAGTGACAGTGGGATCAGGAGGGAATGAGTGAGGGGGCTACAGCAGGGTGATACAAAGTAAATAAACTGTAATTAATATAAAAAATTAAAATTTAATTTAAAAAAAGAAGCCAGGAAAATAAAAATGTCAGTAATTTAAAAAAAAGAGGAAAGAAAGAAAACAAGACCAAGCATATTTTAATCTTGTGAAGACATAGCACAATGGACAAGTTTTACTATAAATAAATAAATGCCTCTAAAATTAATAGATTTTAATTTAGAGTATTGGTAAAAACTTGTACATAGTAACCCATGATTTATGAGTTTTAAAAACAAAAGTATAGTAGAACAGTATAAAATTACATTTGAAGTTATTATATCAAACCAATTAGCCTGAAAGCCTAGTGGTAATTCCATATCACAGGCAGCCCATGATGGGAGAAATAGCACTTAGTCATTAATTTAGAAATTGATAAAGACATATGAAGTTAGATAAACAATTATGAATTAGCTTACTTTAAACAGGCCTTTTTCTCTGAATGAATTCAGTGGCTGGTTCTTTGATCACCTCTCCCTGAGATGGAAGGGGAGGAGGACCTCCCCTATTACTGAATTTGGACAGGGCTATGGGAGGAAAAGAGAGAGGGAGGGTGGGGTTAGGAGGAAGAGAGGGAGGGACCTACAGCTTGGATACAAAGTGAATAAACTGTAATTAATATAAAATAAATAAATAAATAGACCTTTTTAACCTTGAAATTTTACCATCATATAAAAATCATTTTGAACAAGGGTTGACTCATATATACATAGAATGTTATAAAAATAAAACTTTAAATTTATATTAAAATACATACCCTTTTAAAAGGAGACGTATTGCTTTTATTCTAAAAGGAGATAAAATAAACAGGTATGACTAAGGAAGTCTTATAAATGTAAACCCAGTGAGCAAATGATATAAATTTTTGGATAAGAATTTATAGCTTTTAAACATATATATTAATATATATTTATATTAAGAGCAGAGTGCACAGAAATCAGGAAGAAAACATTCTTAAAAATGTGGAAGTACCACCTTAGAGGTCAGAAATATTTTAAGAGCCAGTGTTTAGAACATGTGGTGTGGAGCTTTGCAGGAGTCAGGGAGGGGCAAGTTTATGACATGGCTTCTCTACTTTAAAATCAACATGGAGGCTTGCCATGTGAGGTGCATGGCCATAGGGGCATACCGAGACCAGATGGCTGCCCAAAACTCTCTGCATGCACATGGCATGGCTGATGAGAAGTCTGCACAGCTGAAAACCCTCCTCTGCAGCCAGCCTCTCTGGGCAGGCATTCTGTGGGATATTTAAAACCTCACCTGTGGGGCCTGAGGCAGTGGTACAATCTAAAGCCATCTATGTGTGCATGCACAGGGTAACCAATAATTGTTTACCTAACAGCAATAATTAAGAAATAGGCTGTGTCAGTGTACAAACCAGCAGTTTCACGGTTTGGCGTGAACATTTTAGTTTCCCCCAAGCCAATATTGGTACAGCATGAGTATCCCCCTTGTCCTGGGTGGCTGGACAACATGGCAAGACACCAAGTCTGAGTAACAAGCAGAGGGACAGGTGTGCACAGTAAGGGCAGATCAGTTGAGAAAAAGTGTATGTTCTAAGTCATATATGCTTGAGGGGTGGTTAGGGATAGGTAGAACTGACGAAAAATCTATTGCAGTCATCATAGTCCTATTAAAGGGGTTCTGACATAACCAGACCAGATGCTACCAAGAGAACCCTTCCCGGCCAATTCACCAATGTTAGGACCAATGAAATGATAATGCACACAGATTTTATATGCAAGAGGTTTATTAGATGGAGATGAAGAGAGAGTGAGACATGGTAAGGGGAAGGGAGGAAAAAACCCAACAGAGAAAGGGGAGAGAACAGAAGAGACAGAGACTAAGAGGGCAAGAGGATAAGAGAGTGACAAAGTGGAGAGTTGGAGCAACATAACCACGCCCGCCAGGTGGGACTACCTGGCAGGTGACACATGATGACATCATAGATTGCTAGGCAACCCAGAAGCAGGTTCTCTAAATTTAACAGTACTAACTCCACTTTGAGCTCTCTTGTCACAGAAGATATAAGGCATACAGATCAATCATCTTGAAAGCACATGGGAAATTACATTGATGACTGTAGGTTAAATATGCAGATGGGACTGATGGGATCTGGAGTTTAGATGACAACTTCTTAAAATATAGTGACCAGTGTATCACACCTGTAGGCTTAAATTTTTCACCAAACCTACTTTATTTATTGTTCTTAAGCACCTTTACCTCCCTTCCAACATGTCCCTCAACTTAGATAGGAAATTAATAGTGAAAAGGGCTGTAAACCTCTCTTATCTACTTCCTGCTGATCAGGGTCAATGGGTCATTAGGTGAGTACCAGACTCGGTCATCAGAATACCAGCAGTTCAGTCCAAAGGCCAACATAAAGTAGCAGCACTAAGTCAGCAAAAGCTGCAAGACCAAGTTGGATTATCCAGAGAATCTCTCTGGAATGTTTCTCTCTGCAAAGTCAACTGTCAAAGCATGAAGACCAGAGCAGTGGTGTCGATCCAAAAAGTGATAATGATGTCTCCTGGGCATGGACCTCCATATACATCCTCTCCTCAAAGTCTACCCACAGATGTTCTCAGCTGGCCAAAATCACACCTCTCACAGGTGAGGGGTCACAGCAAAACTTCACATGTCCTCTTAGAAGCCAACCTAGGCAAAACATCATGTATCCTGCTTGCAGAAAAACATCACAGGACAAAATTCAATCTTCAAAGAAACCAGAAATTTCTACCTCAGACACATCTCCTGACTCCACAACTCCCTCTCAACGACAGGTATGGAGACCCTATTGGAACAAATGAGTCCTTTTCTTCAAGGCTGATGACTTCAGAGCTATCTGGACCTTTTCCATTGTCATCCTGTAACCATCCACAGGATTTCATTCAGGAGTGCATGGTTCATTCATTGCTAAAGCTGGGTATCAACTAATTTTCTTTTACTTATTTTTATCTATAAATCCATTCCTTTCCCTTACTTTACTTTTGTTTGTTCTGCCTTTTCTGTTTATTGAAAAGAGCTAATGCATTTGTGGACTGTTTTCACGTGGGGCCTGACTTGACATTTGACTGGAGAGAAAAGAGCCTGTTCTCTGGAAGGAGTTACAATCTTTGAGCTTGAGATGTTTGCCTGGTACCCAGGTAATGTACTGACCTTGTTGGTCTAATCTGAAAAAATTCAATTTACATTTTAAAAAGGTGAATAGTAACATCTTTTGAGTTTCCTCTTTAGGTTAATGGAAGTGAAAATTGTTGTGAAATCATAGGCAAGTTGCAAAAAGTCTGTTCCCACTCCCTCCTCACACACATTATCTGGAGCCTTCCCTGGACTATCGTCACCAGCACCTCCACATTCATAAGGAGGCAGTCTCCAATGGGGTGAGTATGATACTGAGATGCAGAACATACACATATGGACTCTATCCTCCTTCTTAGCACAGAACTTCTAAAAGTCTTTTGATGATAGGACATTTTCTGTGACAATTTTCGTGAATTTCTTAATTCCAAAAGTAATTACAGAGCAACAAATGAAAAATGTAACAATTCCATTTTAAACAGGCCCTACTTTATGCCAATGAGACGAGTCTTACCAGTCTTCAAGATTGTTTTGAAATGGGACCAACCATGTGATCAGACAGTTGGAACCCTCACTCCCACCACTTCAGAATGGGAAAAGAACTGAAGATTGACTTTAATCACCAGTAACCAATTACAGGCCTACAAACAGAGCTCAAACTTAGATTAAATCAGTGAAGCTTTTCAAGTAACAGCATAAGGGTGCCTAGAGATAATGATGGGATAGATTTAATAATTGTAAGAGCCCCCAAACCTTTTTTCCTGTGGTTGAGATATAAGGGGAGGAGGAAGAAGTTATTACCTCAAAAGCATCACCAATTGTTTCCAGTTCCCCTAGGGAATGAAGAAGCACAAACTATAGTTCTGAGTTGACTGACTGTCCAGGAAGAGAAAACACCCCCTGATTTCTCAGCTGTGCAGACACAAGCTGCTCTGCCTCCTGACCCATCTCCAGCATGTGCTCCCCTAAATGATTTCTGTCTGGACCACTAACACTCTGCACTCTAGTCTCTGCGCCCTTGCCTCTAGATTATGCTGGAAGGCCTTTCACTAAAGAATGTGATGTGATAGAAGAAAAGTCCAGCCAAAGAATGTCCTGAAATAAAACATAACATTAAACAAAAGAAGCAAATTGGTAGGGAAAGTGGAAAGTCAGAGCATAAGCAAAGATGTGAGTAAGCACAAGTCAGATGTGCAGACAAATGTAAAATATCTCTGTCTATATGGGAAAAAAGTGCAAATACTCACTACAGGGAACATAACAACCACTAAAGATTAAGCTAAAAGCATTTGGTATACATGGAGACACAGACAGGAACAATGCTATTTTGTTTTGACTGAACCTATCTGATTTTTTTTAAAGAATGCTTCATATTGATCTAGCTAACTACAAATTCCTTATACTCTATAAGCCAGTCTACTCAGTCCCTGGGATATTATCACAATTCTAGGAATTGCCAAAGGCAAGACACCAAAGAGATCAGAGTATCTGACAATAATTTAGGAAGTAAATCACACTGCTTATGCCTTGAGTACTCAATTTATGACACCTCCCCCTGGGCTGTGATATCACATTTGTCTTGTAAGCTGTTATTCATATGAGAACCGGTCTAAAAAAGGCTGTCTCCACATTTCAACAGGAGAACTGTTTCATTGTGTGACTTTGATTGGTTGTTCTTAATCCTTCTCAGAGGATTGAGGCATTGCAGCTAAAGTGCTGGGAAGCTGAAAACAATGTCCAGGGACAACGATACAGCAAGGAATAATCAATAAGTGGGTCCCTATGACACTGAAAAGCTTCTGTAAAGCAAAAGACACTGTCAGAACAAAAACCACAGACTACAGACTGGGACAGGATCTTCACCAACACTATATCTGACAGAGGGCTGATATCCAGAATATAGAAAGAACTCAAGAAGTTAAACAGCAACAAATCAAGTAATCTGTTGGTATAAGGTTCTTGTGGAATGTATACAATTTACCCTTCTTCATTCAAATGCTCATTTCTCTACCCCAATCTCTGGTTTCAATCTGGATATTGTCTTGTGATGCTTCTTCTAAGCATCACCTGTCTCAAGTTTGTGTAAACATGCCACCATTTGTTCTCTGTTTTGACAATTAACATCCATCCAGTGCTGAGCAATGGAGAGAATAGGGTGAGACATCGTGATCTGGAGGGGAGGAGAAAGAAGCAAGCGGGGGGGGGGGGGGAGTCAGAGATCAGGAAGAGAGGATTTGGAACCACAAGGAGAGGTTAACCTGACCTAAGATAGGACTAAAAGCAAGTATAATGTGGGAAAGCTGAATGGGAGAAAACTATGTAGGCATGGAGGTTTAGAATGGAGTAACTATTGCCTTGCATTGTGCTCTAGGTTAATTAAATAAATCCTAGTCTCTGTGTGGTGTTTTGAGTATACAGCTGGTTTAGGAATAACCACTGTCTAACAAAAGATAAATCAATATTAAACTTTAATAATCAACAACATAATCCAATTAAAAACTGGGGTACAGAGCTAAACAAAGAATTATCAACTAGGGATTACTGAATAGCAGAAAAACACTTAAAGAAATGCTCAACGTACTTACTCATCAGGGCAACGCAAATCAAAATGACCCTGAGATATAATATACGATTAACATATTAAAATGTGCATACCTAAAGAAGCTAAGCAAGAAGGAGGACCCAGGGTAAGATGCTCAGTCCTCATTCAGAAAGGCAAATGGGATAAACATCAGAAGAGGGAGAAAACAGGAAACAGGACAGGAGCCTAACACAGAGGGATTCTGAAAGACTCTACCTAGCAGGAATTGAAGCAGATGTTGAGACTCATAGCCAAATTCTGGGCAAGATGCAAGGAATTTTATGAAAGAAGGGGGAGATAGAAAGTCCTGGAGCAGACAGGAGCTCCACAAGGAAAGCAACAGAAACAAAAACACTTGGCACAGGGGTCTTTTCTGAGACTGATACTCCAAACAAGGATAATGCATGGAGATAACCAAGAACCCCTGCACAGATGTAGCCCATGGCAGCTCAGTCTACAAATGGCTTTCCTAGAAAGGGGAACAGAGGATGCCATGTACTCAGTGGCTAGCTTTTTGATCACCTCTAACTGAAAGGGGACAGCCTTCATAGACCACAGAAGAAGACAATGCAGCCAGTCCTAATGAGACCTGATAGGCTAAGGTCAGATGAAAGGGGAGAAGGATCTCCCCTATCAATGGACTGGGGAAGGGGCAAGGGAGGAGATGAGGCAGGGAGGGCAGAATTGCAAGGATACAAGGGAAGGGGTTACAGTTAGGATACAAAGTGAATGAAATGTAACCTAAAAAAAAAGAGATAGAGCAGGGATTGAGGGAGTGTTTAACCAATACCTAGCCCAACCTGAGACCCACTCCATCAGAGAGAACCAACCCCTGAGAGTAGTGGAGATGCTCAACTGAGAGTAGTGGTGATGCTCAACTGTGTTTGCAAATGGGAGCCCAGCATGGCTGTCCTCTGAGAGCCTCCTCCCAGCAATGGATCCAAACAGAAACCTGAGATTCACAGCCAAACAATGGGTAGAGCATAAGGAGCCTTGTAGAAGAGTGGTTGATGGAGAGACATGGGGAAGATAGGAGGACTGAGAGGGGACAGAAGCTCCACAAGAAAACCAACAGTCCCAACTTACATGGGCCCAGAAGGGTTTGCAGAGACTGAAGCACCAATCAAAGGCCATGCATGGACTGGACATAGGCTCTCTACAAACATATATCCAGTGGCCAGCTTAACCTCCATGTGGGTCCTTTAGAAAGGGGACCAAGAGCTGTCTCTGATATGGTCTCTGTTGCATTCTTTTTGATAACTTCCCTCTAGCAGGGCTGCCTTGCCAGGACACTGAAAAAGAGGAAGTATACAGTACTCCTGATTTGACTGGATATGCTGGTGTGGGTTTATGTGTGTTGGAGGCAAGAGTACTCCCATTTTCTAAGCTGGATACTAGAACTGAGGAAGGGTCAGAGGGGAGAGACCAGGAGATGAGAAGAGAGGGAACTAAGACTGAGATGTAAAGAGAATAACTAAAGAAAAATAATGTGATACAGAGCTAAAGAGAGAACTTTCAACATAGGAATCTCAAATCACCAAGAAGCATTTAATGAAATGCTCAGTGCCATTAGACATCAGGGAAATGTAAATCAAAATGACTGAGATTCCATCTTACATCCATCAGAATTACTGAGATCAAAAACTCAAGTGAAAGCACATGATGGCAAGGATGTGGAGAAAGGTACCACTCCCTCATTGCTGCTGGAATTACAAATTTGTTCAGTTCAGAAATCAGTCTGGCGCTTTCTCAGAAATTTGGGAATAGCTCTACCTCAAGACGCAGCCATATCGTTCCTGGGCATATACCTGAGAGATGCTTCACCATACAAGGACATTTTCTCAACCATGTTCATAGCAGCTTAATTTATAATAGCCAGAATTTAGAAACAACCCAGATGTCTCTCAACTAAAGAATGGATGAAGAACCTGTGCTACATTTACACAATAGCATACCACTCAGTTATTAAAAACAAGGAAATCATGAAATTTGCAGGCAATTGAGTGGAACTGGAAAAGACCATCCTGACTGAAGTAACCCAGACACAGAAAGACACACATAGTATGTACTCACTTATAAGTGGATATAAGTATATATGGATATACTATAGCCATATAATATCAGATAACCATACTACAATTCACAGACCCAAAGAAGCTAAGTACCAAGGAGGACCCAAGGGAGAATGCTAAGTTTCACAAAGAAGAGAAGATACAATAGACAGCAGAATTAGTTGAAGAAACAGAACAGGATAGGAGAGGGAATGTGAAGGGAAACAAGGTGGGGAACAGATACAGAGAGTGGATTTGGGAGGACAGAGGGCTGGCAGAGAGAAGAGAAACCACAGGCAGGGCCATTTCTGAGACAAGCTGGAAACCTACAACAGGGTAGGCTTTAGGGAGGTTATGGGGGTGACTCTAGCTGAGAGCCCTACTAATGGGGGTCATGGAGACTAAAGAGGTCACTCTAACTAGACTCCCTAGTGGAGGGAAGTGGAACACCAAACAACCCACAAAAACTTCAATCCAAAATTTACCCTGCCTACAAGACCTGTAGGGATAAAGATAGAGCAGAAATGGAGGGAGTGTCCAACCAATGCCTAGCCCAACCTGAAACTCACCCATGGAGTAAAGCCAACCCCTGACCCTAACAATGACACTCTGTTATGGTTGCAGAAGGGAGCCTAGCATAGCTGTCTTCTAAGAGGCTTCACCCAGCAAAGAATTGAAACTGATGCTGAGACTTTCAGACAAAGACTGGGTGGAGCCCAGGGAACCTTGTGAGTTGGGAGAAAGACAGAAGGACCCAGAGAGGACAGGAACTTCACAAGAAGACCAACAAAGCCAACTAACCAGGGCTCAGGGGGAGCTGTGGAGACTGAAGCACAATCCAAGGACCATGCATGGACTGGATCTAGGCTCCCTACACATATATACCTGATGGCCAACTTGGTCTTTTAGTGTTCCTTGGTAAGGGAGTGGGGGCTGCCTCTGACATCAGCTTGGTTTCATGCTTTGGGATCACTTCCCCCTGGTGGGGCTGCCTTGCCAGGCCACTGTGGAAGAGGATGTGCTCAGTCCTGAAGCATCTTACAGTACTGGGGCTGGTAATTCAGGGAGGGGCCTATTCTGAGAGATAGGGTAGGGGTGGGAGGGAAGAAGGGAAAAGGGTGAGACCAGGAGAGGAGAATGGCAACTACTATTGAGATGTAAAGTGAACAACTAAGTAAGTAAAGTTAAAAGTTAAAAAAAAGAAGAAGCTGTGTTCTCCTGCTCTCTGCATTCCTGCAGTTGCCTGTAGTTCTTTGTGTAGAACTTGGGCTTCCTGGGCTTCCCACTATATGTGTTAGCATGTCTATCATTGTCCTTTTTCAGCTCACCTTTAGGCATTCATATTGGTGACACTTTATGGAGCTTAGCTTCCTACATTGCTAGTGGACACAATCTCACAGCAAATTCCTTGTGCCTCTTGCTCTTGCAGATTATACAAACCTCCTTTCGTATTGGCCCTCGGTCCAGTAGTTGTGGATGTATCTTTTGAGAGTGATTCCACAACTCTGCATTTTGATTGGATGCAAAGAGAAGTTTTCTTGATGAGGGGACTACACTTATGTGTGGGTGCAAGGACAAATATTTAAAGTGTAATTAGGGGGCTGTGCTGGTTTAGCTGTGTGGTGGTGGTAGGTTCTTCTTCAAGACATGTAACTTCAGGAGCAAAATGTAGTTGGCTAGCGGTGCTTGTGCTTTTATAGTTGAGATATTTTTCATTGCTGCTTCTGTCTCATCAGTTCTGCTGACCCTATATAAATTGTCTACTTGATCTTGGGTTAACTTTGGTAGGTCATAAGCATCTAGAAATTTGTCTATTTCTCTTAGATTTAACAGTTTAGTAACTCTCTGAAAGTCTACAGTACCTATTCTAATGTCTTTCTTTTCATCCCTAATTTTGTAAATTTGAATACCCCCCACCCAAATTTGGCTAAAGTTCTGTCAATATTGTTAATTTTCCCAAAGAACCAACTCTTTATATCACTGATTCTTTTTTTTTAATTTATATTGTGTGAATGTTAATATTTTCTGTCTATTATTTGCCAGGCAGTCAACAGGAGGAAAGTCCCTAAAGACTCAGGCAGGCCTACGGGATAGGAAGGAGAGGGTGTACGTGCCAGGATGGGGAAAGGGCTAAAAAATCTTTTAATTAAATAAATCAGAAAAAGATCAACTTTTAAAATTGTAAACAAAGATTACATTATAACAGATTTAATAAAACACAAAAATCATAAAGAAAAACTTTTAACATTATATAACAAAAAATTGGATAAACCACAACAAAATTATTATTAATATATATGTGGGGGTGGTGTGTGTATGTGTGTGTGTGTGTGTGTGCATGTGTAACATAATGCTGGGTACTAAGGACATAACTATAATTTCAGCATGTGGTATATTACAACAGGAGGATCAGGAGTTCAAAGTCATCCTTGACTATTTAGTATGTTCAAGACCAACCTAGATTACATGAGTGTCAGAAGGAAAGAGATAGGGAAAAAGAGAAGGGAAGGAAGGAAGGGAGGGAGGAAGGAAGAAAGGAAGGACGGAAGAAAAGAAGGAAGGAAGAAAACAGAAATTATAACTTCCCAGATTTAATCATGAATAGGTAGGAACAATGAGTAAGGAGTTTAAATCAGTTAACAAATAACTATTAAAAATGGAAGCCTTAAGACAAATGGTTTCACTGATGAATTAAAACATGTGTATGCAAGAGAATTAGCATCATTCATTTTCATTGTTTCAAAACGTTCAGAATAGTCCTCCTTCAGACTCTAAGACAATTGAGATGAAATCATATCTTCTAGAAAGCAGTAAGTTGTCCTCAACACATATGTACTCACCACATATGGCTTGGATTGAAGTTGTTTTCTTAATAGAGGGAGCTTATATAGCACAAATACCAAAGTGAGACAAGAATGTATTATACGGAGACATAATACAAGCTGGTAGTCTTGATAGATATAAATGAAATAATCAAAAAATAAATAAATAAAAACCAGAAAACTGATTTTTAGCAGACATTGAGAGGATTGTTTCTCATGATCAGAAGGGATTTATCAATAACCGATACAAATTAGTTGCACATGATAAACAGTCAATGCAGTTAACTACGTTAAGATGAATGATAATGTTTATCAGCTGTAGGAGTTCTCTGGTTGTATTTTGGGGGTCGCTCATGTATACTATCATATCATCTTCGAATAGTGATACTTTGACTTCTTCCTTTCTGATTTGTATCCCCTTGTTCTCCCTTATTGTCTGATTGCTCTAGCTAGGACTTCAAGTACTATGTTGAAGAGATATGAAGACAGTGGGCAGCCTTGCCTTGTCCCTGATTTCAGTGGGATTGATTTAAGTTTCTCTCCATTGAGTTTGATGCTGGCTATAGGCTTTCTGTATACTGCGTTTACTATGTAGAGGTATGTGCCTTGTATCCGTGATCTCTCCGACTTTAAACACGAATGGGTGTTTTCTCAATTGCTTTTTCTGCATCTAAGGAGATGATCATGTGGGTTTTCTCCTTCAATTTGTTTATATGGTGGATCATATTGATGGATATCCATATATTGAACCACCCGTGCATGCCTGGGATGAAGCCTACTTGGTCATGGTGGATGATATCTTTTATGTGTTCTTGGATTCGGTTTGCAAGAATTTTATTGAATATTTTTGCATCAATGTTCATAAGATACATAGGTCAGAAGTTCTCTTTTTTTGTTAGGTCTTTGTGTAGTTTAGGTATCAAGGTGCCTGTGACTTCATAGAATGAGTTTGGTAGTATTCCTTCTGTTTTGATTTTGTGGAACAGTTTGAAGAGAGTTGGAGTTAGCTCTTCTCTGAAGGTGTGGTAGAACTCTGAGCTGAATCTATGTGGCCCTGGGCTTTTCATGGAAGGGAGACTGTTGATGACTGCTTCTAGTTCCTTGGGGGATATGGGACTATTCAATCTCTCTATCTGATCTTGAGTTAATTTAGGTAGATGGAATCTATCAAGAAAATTGTCCATTTCCTTTAGATTTTCAAATTTTATGGCATATAAGCTTTGGTAGTAAGACCTGATGATTGTTTGGATTTCCTCAGTGTCTTTTGTTATGTCCCCCTTTGCATTTCTGATTTTACTGATTTGGATAGTTTCTCTTTGCCTTTCTGTTAGTTTTGGCTAAGGGTTTGTCTATCTTGTTGATTTTCTCAAAGAGCCAGCTCTTCTTGGTTTCATTGATTCTTTGAATAGTTTTATTTGTTTCTAATTGATTGTTCAGCCCTAAGTTTGATTATTTCCAGACGTTTTCTCCTGTTGGGTGTATCTGCTTCCTTTTTTTCTAGGGCTTTCAGTTGGGCTATTAAGTTGCTTGTATGAGATGTTTCAAATTTCTTCTTGAAGGCAATTGGTGCTATGACCTTTCCTCTTAGCACTGCCTTCATTGTGTCCCATAAGATTGGATATGTTGTGCCTTCATTTTCATTGAATTCTAAGAAGTCATTCATTTATTTCTTTATTTCTTCCTTAACCAAGCTGTCGTTAAGTAGCAAGTTGTTCAGTTTCCATGTATGTGCAGATTTTGCTGTTTCTGTTGTTGTTGAGGTCCAGCTTTAAACCATGATGGTCAGACAGGATACAAGGTATCATTTCAATATTCTTGTATCTGCTGAGGCTTGCTTTGTGACCAGATATGTAGTCTATTTTGGAGAAGGTTCCATGAGGTGCTGAAAAGAAGGTATAGCCTTTTTATTTTGGGTGAAAAGTTCTGTAGACATCTATTAGGTCCATTTGTTTTAGGACCTGTGTAAGTGCCCTTATTTCCCAGTTTTGCTTCTGACTGGATGATGTGTCCCTTGGTGAGAGTGGAGTGTTGAAGTCTCCCACTATTAAGGTGTTGGGATCAATGTGTGATTTCAGCTTTAATGATGTTTCATTTACAAATGTAGGTGGTCTTATATTTGGGGCATAGATATTCAAATTTGTGACGTTCCCCTTGTGAAATTTTCCTTTGATGAGACGGAAGTGCCACTCCTCATCTCTTTAAATTAATTTTGGTTAAAAGTCTCCTTTATTACATGTTAGGGTTACTACCCCAGCTTGTTTTCTGGGTCCATTTGCTTGGAAAACATTTTTCCAGCCCTTTACTCTGAGATAGTATTTATTCTGTTGCACATGTGTGTTTCTTGGATGCAGCAGAATGTTGGATCCTGTTTCTGCAAACATTCTGTTAGTCTGTGTCTTTTTATTGGAGAGTTGAGTCCATTGATATTGATAGATAATAGTGACCAATGACTGTTAGTTTGTTTTATTATGGAGTTGGTGGTCTTACTGTGATTCATTGCTTATTTTCTTTTAATTTTTGTTGGGAAATAATCTGTATCCTATATTTTCTTTAATATGCTAACTATAGGAGAAAAGTCTGAACAAAATGCCACTAGTCCCTGAACAGGAAAACCCACCAAAGCTCCCCCAATCTCAGGACTTGAAATCCCACCATTCCTTACCTAGTGAATCTCTGCCCTACAAAGCTCCACCCATTCAGACATCTTCTATAAAGGCTCTGTCTGCTCAGTTCCTTGCTTTCCTCTCCTGGAAGTGAAGGCAGCCAACCTTGAACTTGTCCCTCCACACTCTGGACCCCGGCGATGAGTCTCTTTTATGAGATTTGCTGCCTGGTGTGACTCTCTCATTTGAAGAAGCCAAGAAGTAATGAAGAGAAGAAAAGAAGATGGGAACAGGCTGAGATTCCTGAGCTCCTCATGGTTTTGTTTTGTTGTTTGTTTGTTTTTAATGATTCATTAATTATTTTTTCTTTTTTTTTTCTTTTGGGTATTCTCCTTACATCTCAATCTTAGCACCCTTCATTCTCTCCTCCTGATCCCTTCCATCCATTCCTCCCTTATTTCCCTGTCCCTCTTCCCCTGCCCCTCAGAAAAGGGGAACCCCCCAAATCCCACCCCACCACATCCAGTCCCATCAGGACTGTGTACTTCCTCTTTCACAGTGTCTTGGCAAGGCAACAATACTAGGGGGAAGTGATCTAAAAGCATACAACAGAGACCATGTCAGATATAGCCCCTGCTCCCTTCTCTAGGGAACCCACATGGAGGCTAAGCTGGTAGTTGAGTATACTGTCAGGGACTGGCTCTCTCCCACGGAGCAGATCTCAGGTTGGGCCAGGCATTGGTTGCACATTCCTTCCATCTCTGCTGTCTTTATCCCTGCACATCTTGCAGGCAGGATGAATTCTGAGTGGAAGGTTGGTATTCCCTTCCTCCACCAGGAGTTTGGCGTGGTTAGAGCATGGCCTCTCCAGTCTTCATGACTCCAGCCACCAGGGCTCTCAGCTGGAGTCAGCCCCAGATCTCCCCAGGGCTCCATCTATTACACGTCTCCAGCTTGTCTAAGAGATGTCCTCACCCAGAGTTTCTCTCTCTCTTCAAGCCCTCTGTCCTCCTGCCCCTGCAATCACCCTGTGTGACCCCACCCTCATTTCCCTCAGTGTTCCCTCACTTATCCTGTTCCTGTTCTTCAACCACTTCCACTGACTATTATGTTTCTCCCTCTGAATGAGATTTGAGCATCCTCCCTTGAGCCCTCCTTGTTACTTAGCTTCTTTGGATCTGTGAATGGTAGTATGATTATCCTGTATTATATGGCTAATAGCTACTTAGAAGTGAGTACATACCATCTGTTCCTGTTGGGTCTGGGTTACCTCACTCAGGACTCTAGTCCCATCCATTTCCCTGCAATTTCAAGATTTCCTTGTTTTTAAGACCTGAGTAGTATTCCAATGTGTAAATATATCACAATTTCTTTATCCATTATTCAGTTGAGAGACATATGGCTTATTTCCAGTTTCTGGCAATTATGAATAAAGCTGCTATGAGCATAGTTGACCAAATGCCCTTGTTGTATGGTGGAGCATCTTTTGGGTATATGCCCAGGAGTGCTATGGCTAGGTCTTGAGGTAGAACTATTCCAAATTTTTTGTGAAAGTGCCAGATTGATTTCCAAAGTGGTTGTACCAGTCTGCACTCTCACCAGCAATGAAGAAGGGTTCCTCTTTCTCCACGTCCTTGCCAGGATATGCTGTCACTTGAGTTTCGAATCTTAGCCATTCTGACTGGTATGAGATGAAATTTCAGAGCCATTTTGAGCTGCATTTCCCTGATGACTAACAAGGCTGAGCATTTCTTTTAATCCTTCTTGGTCATTCAGGATTCTTCTGTTGAGAATTCTCTGTTTCGCATTGTTCCCTGTTTTTTAATTGGATTGTTTTGCTTGTTGATGTTTAATTTCTTGAGTTATTTATATATTTTGGGTATTAGACCTTTGTCAGATGTCAGATTGTTGAAGATTTTTCCCAATCTGTAGGCTGCCATTTTGTTCTGTTGATAGTGTCCTTTGCTTTACAGAAGCTTTCCAGTTTCATGAGGAACCCATTTATTGATTCTTGATCTTAGAGCTAAGCTGTTGGTGTTTTGTTCAGGAAGTTGACACCTGTGTCAATGAGTTTATGGCTCTTCCTCACTTTCTCTTCAAATAGAGTAAGTGTATCCAGTTTTATGTTGATGTCTTTGATCCATTTGGACTTGACTTTTGTGCAGGTTGACAAATATGGATATAGTTGAATTTTTTTACATGTAGCCATCCAGTTAAACCAGCACCATTTGTTGAAGATGCTTTATTATTTCCAACGTATGATTTTGGGTTCTTTGTCCAAAATCAAGTGCCCATAGGTATGTGGGATTATTTCTGGATTTTGATTCAAATTCCATTGATCAACCCCTCTGTTTTTATACCAGTACTATGCAGTTTTTATTATTACAATTGATCTGCATTGCAGCTTGAAGTCAAGGATAGAGATATCTCCAGAAGTTCTTTTATTGTTATAGGATTGTTTTACCTATTCTGGGTTTCTTTTGTTTTAAAGTATGAAGTTTACAATTCTTCTTTTGAGGTCGGTAAGAATTGTGTTGGATGCTGGAGAGGATGTGGAGAAAGAGGAACCCTCCTCCATTGCTGGTGGGAATGCAAACTTGTACAAACACTCTGGAAATCAATTTGGCACTTTCTTAGAAAGTTAGGAATAGTTATTCTTCAAGATCCAGCTATACCACTCCTAGGCATATATCCAAAAGATGCTCAACTACACAAAAAGGACATTTGCTCAACTATGTTCGTAGCTGCTTTATTCATAGTAGCCAGAACTTGGAAACAATCCAGATGCCCCTCAGTAGAGGAATGGATACAGAAATTGTGGTACTTTTACACAATGGAATACTACTCAGCAATTTAAAATGAAGAAATCATGAAATTTTCAGGCAAATGGTGGGACCTGGAAACAATCATCCTGAGTGAGGTATCCCAAAAGCAGAAAGACACACATGGTATATACTCACTTATATAGACCTATAAGATAGGATAAACCTACTGAAATCTATACACCTAAAGAAGATAAACAAGAAAGAGGATCTGGGGTAAGATGATCAATCCTCACTTGGAAAGACAAATGGGATGGACATTGGATGTAGGAGAAAAGAAGTAGCAGGACAATAGCCTACTACAGATGGCCTCGGAAAGACTCTAACTAGCAATGTATCAAAGCAAATATTAAGACACATAACCAACCCTTTGGCAGAGGGCAGAGAATCATATGAAAGAAGGAGGAGTTAATATGACCTGGAGAGGACAGGAGTTCTGCAAGGACCAAAGACATCAGGGTACAGGGAACTTTATGACACTTTTTCTCCAACCAAGGACCATGTATGGATATAACCTAGAACCCCCTGCTGGAATGTAGCAAATGGTAGCTAAACATCCAAGTGGGTACCCTAGTAAAGGGAACAGGGACTATTTCAGACATGAACTCAATGGCTGGCTCTTCAACACCCCCGCCCAAGGGAGGAGCAGCCTTGCTAGGACACAGAAGAGGACATTGTAGCCATTCCTGAAGAGACCTGATAAGCTAGATTTAGATGGAAGGGGAGGAGGTCCTCCTCTACCAGTGGACTTGGAAAGGGGCAGGGAGGAGATGAAGGAAGGATGGGGGGGATAGGAAGGGAACGCAGGAGGGGGCTATGGCTGGGATACAAAGTACATAACCAGTGATTTATTTTATTTTTAAAATAAAAATGTGAAAAGAAAATAATTGTGTTGGTACTTTGATGGGAATTGCATTGAATCTATAGACTGCTGTTGAAAAAATGGCCATTTTTACTATGTTGATCCTACCAATCCATGAGCATGAACGATTTCTATCTTCTGATAACTTCTTCAATTTCTTTTTGCAGAAACTTGAATTATTGTCATACAGGTCTTTCACTTTCTTGGTTAGAGTTACAACAAGATACTTCATATTATTTGTGGCTATTGTGAAGCACGTTGTGTCCCTAATTCCTTTTCTCAGCCCATTTGTCATTTGAATACAGGAGGGCTATTTATTTTTTACTTGCTTTTGTATGCAGCCACTTTGCTGAAGTTGATTATCAGCTGTAGGAATTATCTGGTAGAATTTTGGAGCTTGCTTATGTATACAATCATATCATCTGTGAAGAGGGAGGGATACTATAGTTTTTCTTTTCCAATTTGTATCCCCTTCATCTCCTATAGTTGTCATATTGCTCTAGCTAGAACTTCAAGTACAATATTGGAGACATATGGATAGAATGGGCCGCCTAGTCTCATCCCCGAATTCAGTGAGTTTGCTTTGAGTTTCCACTTAATTTAATGTTGGCTATCAGCTTGCTGTATATTGTTTTTATTATGATTACGTATGGGCCTTGTATCCCTGATCTCTCCCACACTTTTATCATAAAGGGGTGTTGGATTTTGTCAAAGGCCTTTTCTGCATCTAATAAGAGGATGATGTGGTCTCTTTTTCTTTCAGGTTGTTTATATGGTGGATTACATTGATGGATTTTTTTATGTTAAACCATCCCTGCATCCCTAGTGGTGTATAGTGTATATGATGTGTTCTGAGGTTCAGTTTGTGAGTATTTCACTCAGAACATCAATGTTCATGAGGGAAATTGGTCTGAAATTTTCCTTCTTTGTTGAGTCTTTGTGTAGTTTAGATATCAGAATGACTGGCCTCATAGACTTTGTTTGGTATTGTTCCATCAGTTTCTTGTTGGAGGTTTATCTGGTACTATATATTCTGATGCTAATTATTGGCCCTCAAGATCTGGTTACTGCCCAAAAGAGCAGACACTCATATACCCCAAAATGATGTTAGCAACCTTTCCTAAAAAAAACTTGTTTCTGTTTGACCAATAAAAATCCAACATACCTGAGCAGGGTGAATGGTGTAGGCATGGCTAAGGGTCAATGGCTTTGAGGACAGAGAGGATATTGGGAGGAAGAGAAGAAGGAAAGAGGAAGAGATAATAGGTTAGCTTGGAAAAGGAACCATGTGGGCTGGCAGGAAGAGCAGGGGAATGTTGTGGAAAGGGGCAGCCCAGAGGAAGAATACAAGCAAGAATCTTGGGATTGTGGAGGGAAGGCAGCCCAGAAAGGAATGATTAAAGTAGATGGCATAGAATGGTGTCTGGGAGTTATGAGATATTGCAGGTGTGATGACCTGCTCATTCCAAGGTGACATAAGGCAACTATGAAATCTATCAGGAGTATGTTTCTTTGATTGATTATAATTATAATTCAAAGAACCTCCTGTTGATTCATTTGGCCTGCCTTCTGTTTCTCCAACAGAAGAGAGTCCAGGAAACCTATAACTCCAAGGCCAAAATCCAAGTCATGGCACCAAATGTTGTTGTTTTTGCTACTGCTGGCCTGCCTTCCTAATCAAGTAAGAAATTGTTGTGAAAACTCAGAGCTCTGAGGACTGGGACTGTATCCCAGCTCTGAGGTGGAACAGTGTCCACAGGTATCCTGAGGCACAGAACTGCAGAAGTCTCACAGCTCTGTGATGAGAGAGTGTCCCAAGGCTGAGCTCTGCTTCTTCTTTGTTCTTTCTTCTCTCTTTTTCTTCTGATGAGTAATGAGTCACAGGAGCCTAGGAGCCTGAGCTCTGCTCCTTCTCCAGCTGAGGCAGCTCCCAGGGGAGGGTTACTACAAATCCTGAGGTGCTGAAAAGCCTAGGAGCCAAGGAGCCTGGGCTCTGATCCTTCTTTATTCTTTCTTCCCTCTCTTTTTTTTTTCTGATGAGTAGTGAGTCACAGGAGGCAGTAATCTCTTAAAAGAGATTTATTAGAGGGACAAACAGAGGAGAGGAGGGATGATTCCAGGAATGGCTGCCTCTACTCCCAGGAGAAGGCAGCAAGGACATGGGCAGACACAACCTTTATATAGGAATTCTTAGAGGACCCTGATTTCTAGGGCAGGAATTTCCAGAGTGTGGATTGGTGGGATTTCAAGTCATGATCTTGGGGAGCTCAGGTATTGGTGGGTTTTCCTTTTCCGGGATTGGTAGGTTCTCTTGATCAGGGATTGGTGGGTGTTAGTGGGAAGATAAAGAATGGGTCAGTTTTCCTGCGCAGGCATTGGTAGGGTTGTTTCCAGATTTTTTTTTTACCTCAAATTGCATAATCTGGGGTGAGTCCTACTGAGGGGTTGGAGATGACAGTTACAGAGGTCTGGGGATGGGGAGAGAAGCTGGGCCTCTAGAGCTTTCTGAGGCAGGGGTCTGGCCACTTTTCTGCCTTGAGGGATAACAAACTTTACGAAGAGTCCAAGATTTACAAAGAGTCTACTGTGAAGGCAGTAGGCCGAAGCAGGAAATGTTGTCATCATGGACAGCTTCCACGGGGGCTGCAGTAGGCTTTCTGAAGCAGGAAAGCTGGCCAGTTCTCAAAGCAATCAGCTGAGACAGGAGTGTCACCACGGACAGTTCCCACTGAGCCAATGACAAGAGCCGCCATTTTGTCTCCCATCTTCACAACCCCAGAACAAGGAGGAAGGCCTGACTGCCTGAGGCAGGAAGGGGGCCTGCCAGCAAGAAACTTGAAATTTTAGTGGCCTGCTCCTGGAGGGCTAGGCATAGCTGGAGTGGGGGACAAGGGTTACCCTCTGCCATGGGGGGGAGGGACGGGTTTTGTGGCAGTGGGTCACCATCTGGGAGGCATTGGAACTGCTTGGTTGGGCAATTCAGCTTGGGGTGGCCTGCTGGCTTAGGGCAGTATCTCCATCCAATGACCACTGTTGTGGGCCGCAGATGAGGCAGCCAGGCCGCCACGACAGATGAAAGCTCCACTGCAGCAGTCAATCTGTCCTCACAGGGACTGGCCTCCTCTGTGCTGTGAGTCACTTTGATCGCTGCCATGGGTGGGTGCAGCTTTGATCACTGCCTGCACCACAGTGATGAAAGTACTACACAAGGAAGATGCCTTGTCAGGACATGCCTTTGGAGGCCCAAGATCCTGTGTCCCAGGATCCTGGTACACTGTATGCTGGAGAGTGAGGGCATGTGCTTTGGGGCCAGGCAGGGTGTGGGGGAACAGTTGGAGGCTGCCAGTGCCTTACAGTGACAGCTGCTTCATCTACCTGCTGCTCCAAAGAGTGGCCTCTGACAGAGGCAGTTGAGGTGAGGGCCAAAGCTAATCAAGTTGCAGGCTCAGGGAAGGGCCTCCTTGCCAGCTCCAGCTGGTGCAGCCAGAACTCCTTGGGTCAAAGGAGAACTAAAGAAGGGCAAGGCCCCAGTGGCTGCTACCAATGAGAAGGGTGCCCTGCACAAATCACAAACAAAAAGGGCTTATATATTAACGACAAGATTCACAGAGAGCGCCACATTCAACACTGAAAAGGTGAAATCACTCCCTTAAACAACAGGAATGAAGATGTTCTCACCCTCCACTCCTATTCACCATGAAGTAGAAGACATGACTGGGTAAAGTGGACAAGGAAGAGAATTCAGAAGATTTCCCATTTGGAATGTGCTGCATCATGCATGGCTTGGATTCCAGAACCATGACTAGAGGAGACCATGAAGATGGGCAGACACTGAAGGAAGAACAAGGACACAGATATGATACAGCAGGATCAGGTGGGTAGCCTCTCTGATGGAGAAGCCACAGTACCCCAGGAACTCAGGGTCTTTAGGACTTAGAGATGAACAAGAAGGCAGGTTTAGCTACTTTCTGTAGGGAACAGACTCTGTAGGGAGCAGTCTTTGAGCAATGACTACGCACTGTAAACATTTGCACACACAGAATGAAAGTGTGGTTGTCTCTCTTTAATGATAGCATGATCATCTATAGAGAAGCCCTTTCAAAGTCTACATATTACACATACAGCTCACACACATAATCATTAGACATAATAAACAAGTTGATACAGTGGCAGGATGAATGATAATCATTTTTAAAGCCTTTTGCAATTCCATAGAAATAGAAAAAAAAATCCACGTCTAAGCACGTTAAGACATTTAAGGGTAAAATTCTGATGCATTGTTGCCAGGAAGGAGAACTGATACAACCATTACATAAAACGGTACAGAAACACCTTAAAGCACTGGCTATAGAATTACACAGGATGTAGCCATCTCACTTTGGGGTATATGCGCTAAAACATAAAATACCATCACCTAAAGACATTCATATTTATGTTTTTGGCAATATCACTAACAAAAGTGAAAACTTGGAAAAAACCTATAGGTCAGTAGATGAATGGAATATAAAGATTTAATACCTATCTCTGTGTCTATTAGATACACTGATACATTACTCCATAAAAATGAACATCCTCTAATTTGCAAAAATTCATTGATTTAGAGGGTGTTTGTCTATGAGAAGCAACTCAAAGAATGATTAGTACTTACTCTATGATTTAACTTATAAATGATGTCTGAAAAATTAAATCTCAGGAATTAGAGCAAAGAATACATGATTATAAAAGACCAGATGTTGGAATGTTGATCAAAGTAAGCAAACTACCAGATAAAATATGAGAAAATACTAAGGATCCAAGGTACAATAAAATGACTGTAGTTAATACTATCCTGTGTACCTGAATTTCTTCAAATATCATAAGTGGGGCTGGAGAGATGGCTCAAAGATTAAGAACTCTGGCTGTTCTTCAAAAGGTACTGAGTACAAATTCTCAGCAACTATGTTGTGGCCCCTAACCATCTATAATAACAGATGGTGCCCTCTTCTGCCCTGTAGGCACATATGCTGGCAGAATACTGTATAAATAATAAATAAATCTTTTTTTAAAGATCATATGTGTTCATATCACACATACATACATATATACATATACACACACACTGGCAACTATGTTAAATAATGAAAGGTACTTTTAACCTACTAAAGATAATTGTTTCACAGTAAAAACATATATCAAGCCAGACACTATAACTTAAATATATTTAAGAGATATATTTAAATAATTTTATTTCTCAATTTCATATCAATAAAGACAAAGGAAGATTTAAAATGAAAAACAAGCAGATGGAGAGAACATAACATAGAATTGTACTAGTCCACATATACTTGTATATTTTATAAAGGGGTAAGTGGATGAATATACAAGTATATGTGGACCAGTGTTTTCATATATATAATCATTTACTGCCTACTTAAATTCTGTGGACATCTCTTCCACATGAAGAACTTTACAGGTGTCTGTGTCATGCTGTATGACAATTCAATCCAAAGTCCATGGAGAATGTGTGATTCATAAGAATATTTTATTCATCTGACAAACTGAGCTTTGTTTACCAGTGCAAAGGGCATCATTCCAGCCCCATCTATTAGATGGGTGATTTAATATAACACATTGCTCTTTCTCATCGTTGGGCTCACCTTGGTGCCAGAATCTGAAAGGAAGGAAAGAGTATCAGGATGTTTCCTACAATAATGCTTGAAATGAAGAAACAAGAGAATGCAAGCCTGCGGTTGGAATATGAGGAAATCAGATTCCAGTATGTACAAATCAAGTTTTCCCCATCACCCACATCTGACATTTCCCTCAATAACGAGGCCCGCAGCACTCAATGTAATATCAGTGTGATAGTGAATCATTCTCCCAGAAGCTACTATTTCTCATCCCTAAGTCTTGGTACTAGGAGACAATCAACCCATAGTGATTATTTATATTCTGAAAAGATCTCTCCTTATTCCCATATATTAATATAATTTTCTTTCATTTTAAAAAAGAACTTTATTAGACACTGGAGAATTAGCTGAAATCTCTGGATAATCTACTTCTTTTTATCACCAAGAACAATTAATTTAAAATCCTAGATTTCTAGTTTTCTTCTCCAAAAACTGATAAAAAAAAAATAACCTCACAACATATGTCTTACAACAAATATTAGGACAGAATATGATGACATACTGAAACACTAAAGTTTATAAATAATGACATAAATACAAGACACAACAATATCAGATTGAGGGATTTTGATTTATGAGAAATAATCAGTTATAATCTTGACATAAATTTTTCTTATAGGATGGCTAGAGAGGTGACTCAACCATTAAGCTTGCTTGCTGTTCTTCCAGAAAATTGGAGGATTGTGTTCCCAGCATCCATATTAGCAAGGTCCTGCCCCCTGTAATCCTAACTCCAGGGTATCAAATATCCTCTTTTTCATTTATTTTTTTATTTATTACAATTTATTCACTTTGTACCACAGCTGTAGCCCCCTCACTCATACCATCCCAATACTATCCTTCCTCCCACTTTTCCTCCCATGCCTCTTCCCCAGTCCACTGATGGGGGAGATCCTCCTCACCTTCCATCTGATCCTAACCTATCAGGTCTCATGATGTTTGGCTGCATTGTCGTGCTCTGTGGTCTGGTAAGGCTGTTCCCACCTCAGGGGGAGGTTGCTCAAAGAGACAGCCACTGAATTCATGTCAGAGACAGTCCCTGTTCCCCTTACTAGGGTAGCCACTTGGAGACTGAGCTGCCATGGGCTACATCTGTTCAGGGGTTCTAGGTCAAACACTCCTTTATGGGCTCCATTGACACCCACATACACATAGCAGATGCTCACAGTGATACACATATAAACACACAAATAAAAATGAATTAAATCTTCTTTTTAAGGATGTAGATGAGAGACTTTAGACATAAAAAATACATCTATATGTAAAATCATTGGATGGGTGCTCTGGCTACTTACCATTCTACACTCCCCAAACTCAATTCCTTCATCTCAAGAATGTGTGTCACACAGCACTGCTGGAATGAGTCAACAGAGGAGTAAAAGTAACTCCAACCCCAGCAGTGACACCAAGAGTGGGGTATTTTCATTTCATAACCAACAGCTGGAATACCCTAAACTCTCCTCATGTTGCAGAACCCAGGACTCCTCCATGTGACTCTATACTCACGTGGCATTGTATGGTGTCTTATCAACCCACTGCCATTGTCGATGACCTGGATCCCACAGCCCTATAAAATAAGCAGTCTCTTTGTTCAAGATTCCGGTGATGAAATCCTAAGAGGAAAGAGAGATATCACTTTAAGCCTGGATTGAGCACTTCCTTTTCGTTACAGAATTTTTATAAAATCTTTTTAAATTATTTTAATGAGACACACACTAACAGAATAGAGGCAAAATCAGGACCCATCATTCTGCTACACACAAAAAAACACACCTCAGCAATAAAGATAGACATTACCTCAGAATAAAGGGCAGAAAAGAGGTTTTCCAAGCAAACGGACCCAAGAAGCAAGATGGAGTAACCATTCTAGTATCTAATAAACTACACTTTCAACCAAAATTAATGAAAAAAATGGGAAAGGACACTTCATACTCATCAAAGGAAAAATACACCAACACAATTTCTCCATTCTGAACATCTATACCCCAAATACAGTGGTACCCACATTTGTAAAAGAAATATTACTAAACCTTAAATCACATCTTGAACTCCACACATTAATAGTGAGAGGTTTCAACACCTCACTCACTCCAATGGACAGATCACGACAGAAACTAAATGGGGAAATAATAAGACTAACAAGTTATGAATCAAATGGACCTGACAAACACAAGAAAATATACCTCCTTCTGAAAGCCTCACAGAACCTTCTCCAAAATTGACCAGATACTCTGTCACAAAGATAGACTCAACAAATATAAGAAGATTGAAATAAACCCTTGTATCTTATCAGACCACCATGAATTAAAGCTGGAACTAACAATAATAGAAAGCCTACAAATTCATAGAAATGGAACAACTCCCTACTCAGTGACCACTGGGTCAAGAAAGAAATAAAGAAAAAGAGAGAGATTAAAGACTTTCTAGTATTCAATGAAAATGAAGGCACAACATACCCAAACTTACCGGACACAATGAAAGCTAAGAGAAAAGATCATAACTCTAAGTGCCTTCATACAGAAACTGGCGAGATCCCATACTAGTAACCTAACAGCACACTTGAAAGTTCCAGAACAGAAGAAAGCAAACACACCAAACAGGAGTAGATGACAGGAAATAATCAAACTCAGGATCAAATCAGTAAACTGGGAACAGAGAACAATACAAGGAATCAACGAAACCAAGAGCTGGTACTTTGAGTAAATCAACAAGATAGACAAACCCTTAGCCAAATTAACTAAAAGGCAGAAAGATAATATCCAATTAACAGAATCAGAAACAAAAAGTGGACATAACAACAGGAAATTAGAAAATCTAAAATGTCACTGCTCTTATTTCAAAAACCAGTATTCCACAAAATTGGAAAATCTAAAGGAAATGGATTTTCCTGACAGATTTCACCTACCAAAGTTAAATCAAGATAAGCTAAACAGTTTAAACAGTCCTATAACTCCCTAAGGAAATAGAAGCAAACATCAAAAGTCTCCCAACTAAAATAAGCTCAGGACAAGATGCTTTTAGCACAGAATTCTACCAGACATTCAAAGAAGAACTCATACCAATACTCCTCAAACTATTCCACAAAATATAAACTGAAGGAACATCGCCAAACTCATTCTACGAAGCCACAGTTACTCTGATACCAAAACCACAAAAAGACTCAAAAAAGAATCTCCGACCAATTTCACTCATGAACATAGATAGAAAAATACTCAATAAAATAACTCACAATCCAAATCCAAGAATACATCAAAACCATCATCCACCATGATCAAATAGGATTCATCCCAGGAACCCAGGGTTTGTTCAACATACAAATATCCATCAGCATAATCCACCATATAAACAAACTCAAAGAAAAAAATTACATGATTATCTCATTAGATGCAGAAAAAGCCTTTGACAGAATCCAACACTTTTTCATGATGAAAGTCTTGGAGAGTACAGGGATACAAGGCCCATACCTAAATATAATGAAGACTATAAAGAGCAAGCAAACAGCCAACATCAAATTAAATGGAGAGAAACTCAAAACTATTCCACTAAAATCAGGGCACATCTTTCCATACCTCTTAAATAATAGCATATGAAGTACTACCTAAAGCAATAACACAACTACAGAAGGTCAAGAGGATTCAAATTGGGAAGGAGGAAGTATTAGTATGGCCTTGATGGTATATGTAAGCAACCTGAACAATTCCACTAGAGAACATCAACAGCTGATAAACATCTTCAGGAAAGTAACTGGATACAAGATTAATTTTTTAAAAAATTCAATAGCCTTCCTATGCACAAATGACAAATGGGCTGAAAAAGAAATTAGGGAAACTATGCCATTCACAATAGCCACAAACAATATAAAGTATCTTGGTGTAAAGCTAACCGAAACAAGTGAAAGACCTGTATGACAAGAACTTCAAGTCTCTGAAGAAACTGAAGAAGAATCAGAAAAAGGAAAGATGTCCCATGCTCTGGGATCAGTTGGTTTAATATAGCAAATGGCCATCTTACCAAAAGCAATCCCCATCAAAATACCAACACAGTTCTTTATAGAACTGTACTTGAAAGAACAATTCCTAACTTCTTATGGAAAAAGAAAAAACTATTCTGATAGCTAAAGCAATCCTCTACAATAAAAGAACTTCTGGAGGTATCTCCATCCCTGACTTCATGTTACACTACAGAGCAATAGTCATAATAATAATAATAATAATAATAATAATAATAATAATAATAATAATAAAATGCATAGTACTGGCATAGAAATGGACTGGTTGATCAATGGAATTGAAACAAAGACCCAGAAATAAGCACACACACTTAAGGACATTTGATTTTTGACAAAGGAGACAAAACCATACAATGGGGGTACAAAAGCATCTTCAGCAAATGGTGCTAGTCTAACTGGATATCTACATGTAGAAAAATTAAAATAGATCCATATTTATCTCCATTCACAAAGACCTCAATATAATACCAGATATACTAAATCTATTACAAATGAAAGTGGGGAAGAGCCTGGAACTCATTGGCACAGGAGACAACTTCCTGAACAGAACATCAATAGCTCAGGCTCTAAAAGCAACAACTCATTAATAGGACCTCTTAAAATTGAAAGCTTCTGTAAGGCAAAAGACATTGTCAATAGAATGAAATAACAGGATACACATTGGGAAAAGATCTTCACCAATCCTACATCTGACAAAGGGCTAATCTCCAAAATGGCTAATGAACTCAAGAAATCAAACACCAATAAACAAAATAACCCAGTTTAAAAATGGGGCACAGAACTAAACAGAGAATTATCAACAGAGGAATTTCAAATGACTGAGAAGCACTTTAAAAACTCTCAGCTTCCTTAGTCATTAGGGACACACAAAACAACTCTAAAATTCCATCTCACAGTAGTCAGAATGGCTAAGATCAAAATCTCAAGAGACAGCACATGCAGGCAAGAGTGTGGAGAAAAAGGAATGCTTCTTCATTGCTGGTGGGGCTGTAAACTTGTATAACCATTCTGTAAATCAATCTGGCACTTTATCAGGAAATTGAGAATAGCTTTACCTCAAGACGCAGCTATACCCGTCCAAGGTATATACCCAAAAGATGCTCAGCCACACAAGGACATTTGCTCAACCTTGTTCATAGCAGCTTTATTTGTAATAGTCAGAACACCCTAGATGTCCCTCAACTGAAAACCATATAAAGAAACTTGGCATATTTACACAATGGAAAACTACTCAGCTGTTGAAAACAAAGTAATCATGAAATTTGCAGGAAAATGGATAGAACTAGAAAAGATCATCCTGACTGAGGCAACCCAGACCCAGAAAGACACCCATGGTGTGTACTCACTTACAAGTGGATTTCAGTCATGTACTACAGGATAAGCATACTATGAGGCACAGACACAAAGAAGATAAATAAAAAGGAGGATCCAAGGAAAGATGGACAAATCTCACTTGGAAGGGGAGATAGAACAGACAGAGACAGCTGTTGAAGAAAAGGAACAAGGCCAGGGGAGGAGGAGATACAGAGTTAAAAGAGTGGAGATGAGACCTGGGGGAAGTGAGGGTGAGGGGACAGAAGGCCTGTAGAGAAAAGAGAAACTGAGGGTTGGGGAATCTCTGTGACAAGCTGGAGACCTAAGTTGGGGTAGGCTCCTGGAAGGATATGAGGGGTATGAAAGCAGAGGCCTAGTAGCAGAGGCCATAAAGGCTGAAGAGGACATCCTCTAACTAGACTAGTCTCCTAGTAGATGGAAGGGAATACCAACCAACCCGGCAAAACTTCCACCCAGAATTTACCCTGTCTACAAGATGTACAGGGATAAAGATAGAGCAGATAGAGCAGAGATTGAGGGAATGCCCAACCAATGCCTGGCCCAACCAAACATCCACCCTATGGGAGAGTGCCAACCTCTGACACTATGAATGATACTGTTCTAAGCTTGCAAACAAGAACCTGTCAGTTATCCTTTGACAGATTCTGCCCAGCAGTGCCCCAAAACAGATGCTGGGCCTCATAGCCAAACATTGGGTGATGCATAGGGAGTCTTGTGGACAAATAGGAGGAAAGAGAAAAGGACCTGAAGGTGACAGGAGGGCCACAAGAAGACCAACAGAGACAATCATCAGGGTCCAGAGGGGCTTGCTGAGACTGAAGCATCGGCCAAGGACCATGCGTGAACTGGACCTAGGACCCCTACAAAAATGTAGCAGATGGGCAGTTAGGCCTCATGTGGGTCCTCTAGTGAGGGAAGTGAGGACTGCATCAGAAATGGACCCACTTGTCAGCTTTTCGATCACTTTCCCCTGGAGGAACTGCCTTGCCAGTCCACAGAGGAAGAAGACAAGCTAAGTACTGATGCAACTTGATGAGCTGAGATGGATGGGAAAGGTAGATCCCTTTTGCTGAGGAAGAGGCGTGGGGAGAATACTGGAGGGAGGAAGAGTGAGACTGGGAGGGGAGGAGGAATGGGGCTATAGCCAGAATTGAAAAATAAATAAAATTTAAAAACAAAAACAAAGAAAATTTATTTTAATGATACAAAATATGGGTTCAGTGTGATGCACGTGAGCAAATACATAATAATCAAATCCTAGTTCATCTCTCTAGGCTCTCAAAGATTTTTTTAAATTTTAGATTAATATACAGTAATTTTACATTTGAGAGGTACACTGTGATATTTTTGGCTGATTTTTCTGGCCTTACAGAGACGAAAAGACAAAGAGAGGATCAAGGAACAGAAGAGCCACCACAACCAGGAGTGCACATTCCCTCTGGCTGATCGGGACACAAAGTCATCACTCATATTTCATGACACTGGAAACAGTCTCTGCCCATAACAACAATGAAATCTCATCTCAGACTCACTCCCCACTTTTCCTCACCACTGTGGGGCTCTGCTGTATTAGTTTGAAGCCAGTCATCTCCAGATGGCCATTTATTTGTGCTCAGTCCATGATATTGGACTCCCTTTTCTTAGCAGGGTGCTAACAGTCTCCTCTGATCTGGGTGATTCCAGGTCTTGTAAGGTGCATCACACAGCCCTCAGGGCAGATTACAGGCCAGACCCTTTCCTGATAAGGAAACTGGTTCAGCTAGCTGTCTATTCCTAGAAATGCCCCACCTTGCTAAGGATCTTAGTCCAGCAGTGACCTTCAATTGTACTAGGAGATCACTCACCTTCCCATAGGATAATTAAGTGCTATGTTTTCCTCCTTGTGATAGGACAACTAAGTATCCCTGACCCTCTGACCCCAGTGAATCAAACACATTCACCCTCATGCCCTGATTTCACATGAATAAAAGTATGCAGGTATACACTTTCTCACTTTCTTAAGATTGTCTGAGATTCATCTTTTGTGGTGGCAATGAGAAACCAAAGGACTAAAAATCTGTGGCTATTATTTAAAAGCACAAGCTTGAACCAAGGCCAGCCAAATGGAGATATGTCCAGCCTTAATGCCCTGAGGGGAAGAACTAGCCTCACTGTGTTCTTTTCTGCCCACTAATTATACAGTTCCTTGGAAACCGGCCCATGTGACCAGGCCAGAACTGTTTGTACTCTTGGAGCCTAAAGCAAACCAATCATTCAAAAGTCAATTCCCTACCCAATCATGTAATGCCAAAGCGTGTAAGTCCCTGCTTGCGGTTTTTCCCTTTAAAAACTCTGTACCCCTAGACCTCTGGCTGCATTCCTTTCCTGTTTCCACAGGAAGTTTACGTCCCATGTTCGAACACATAAACAATGTAAAAACCTCATGTATTTACAGAGGAGTCTATTTAGCCCTGGTCTTTTGGGGTTCGTGAATTGGGCATAACAGCATCTCACCTGGTGTGCCCTCTGGCACACAGGGCCTGAGCCTTCTTAAGCCTGTGTCTTGGCAAAAGCCAAACAGGCATGGGCTTTGCCCGCCCACCCCATCCCTCTGCTGTGCTTAGCACAGAAGCTTAACCAAGAGCTTTAATATTTTGATACCCAAAGCCTATGGCTTCCGAATGCCCAAGCTTCTAATGCCACCATCAAATTCCCGCTTAGCACACAAGCCTCACCCTAAAGCATTCTACCTGCCCCTGAGAGAAACAGAATCCCCATTTTCCTTCTGGAAAACAAGCTCCAGGTAGAACTGCAGTAGAGCTCCAGGACCCCAATGAATGAAGAACAACACATCAACACCATTCTTCTATCTGACCAGGGGTTCCAGGTTATATCCACGAATGGTCAGTCTTAGAAAAGACCCCTGGGCCCAGATATTTTAGTTCTGTTGCTCTCCTTGTGGAGCTCCTGTCATCTCCAGGTCTTACTATCTCTCTCTTCTTTCATAGGATTCCCTGCACTCTGCCCAAAGTTTGGTTATGAGTCTCAGCATCTGTTTTGATACACTGCTGGGTAGAGTATTTCAGAGGCCCTCTGTGGTGGGCTCCTGGCAGCTCAATATCCAAGTGGGTTTCCTAGTAAGGGGAACAGAGACTGAGTCTGACATGAATTCAGTGGCAGGCTCTTTGACCACTGCCCCCCTAAGTGGGGAGCAGCCTTGCCAGACCACAGAGGAGAGCAGTGCAATCAGTTCTGATGGGACCTGATAAGCTAGGGTCAGATGGAAGGGGAGGAGGACCTCTCCTATCAGTGGACTTGGAGAGGGGCATGGGAGGAGATGAGGGAGGGAGGGTAGAATTAGGAGGGAATGTGGGAGGGGGGCTACAGCTGGGATACAAAGTGAATAAACTGTAATTAATATAAAAAAATAAAAATTTAATTTAAAAAAACAAAAACAAAAAGAAGTTATGCATGAGAGAATTTTGCACACTTTTTGAACATTCTCTATTCATAATTTAAGATACTTCATTTCTGATGTTGGTTGTGACTCTGCAGATTTGATCCTGTTTCTCTACACCCTCCTCTCCTAGGCACTTGTTACTATAGGAGGCCTTAGAGTGCTGATGCTTCAAAACCATAAACTAAACAGTGACCATAAACTGGTCTTTCAAGGAGAAACATTTTGTCTTTCCCTCCACCCTCTTGTGTTGCATTTCTGATGCCACGGTTCCTTGTGGGGTTTTTTAGAGTTTCACTGAAGTGGGAAAACGGTGTAGAACACAAAGGCTGAATCAACCTTTCTGCCTATCTGATAGAATGCCTTCTGCCACAGCACCAACACACATGTCAACACAACTCCCTCTTAGTGAAAAGAGGCAGACCTCAGGCCCTGCCCAGGCCCCACTCTCTCCCAGGATGCACCTGTTCATCCTTGCTGTGGATCACCAGCAGATGAGCACCCATGCTGGAACACTTCTCCTCACTCTTGTTCCAAGATGCAGCAGAGTTGGTTGGAATGAAGTAGCAGTTGGAACCAAATGTCATCCAATCCTTTGGGCAACAGCTCCAAGCTTTGCCTTTGGGAGAAGAAGGCAATGTAAGTGCAATGTAATGAAGTCATTTTTAAATAGACCACATGGAAACTGGAACTCCCAACTTCTCCAGATACAACAAGGAGCCCCTCACCTCTCAGGTGCCAAGCAACCCATGTCTATCTCCAACCGCACTGATGTCGGGGCCTCTTTGTCCAGCTAGAGTGCTATCAGGAAAAGCAGAGTAAAAAAAAAAAACACCCAGGCGCTGAGAAGATAATACAAGTTGGATCTCTGAAGAATAGAACTAAACATACTAAGAACCAAAATTTTCATAATATATGTGTTGTATTTAAACACTACATGTCATAGTGTGGGCTCCATGTGGCAGCGTTCTTCCAAGCATTATATTGTGAAAATGGAGAAAATATACCACGTTTTTAATATTTAATTATAATATAATTATATCATTCTTTCCTCCTTTTCTTCCCTCAAATCCCTGCCATGCTACCTCCTATCTCTCAAATTTATGGCCTATTTTTATTGTTATAAGTGCTATAGAAAATTAATAACTGCCAAGAGAGGAAGAATTAATCTTCTTCATGGGTGAGCCTCCTAAGTGGTTATCCAATACCACATGGTTAGCCTTAGAAGGTGCATTTTCATCAACTGAACTCTGCGCAGCAAGACATAATAAGACTAGGCATAAACCCTCATATCAAGGCTAGTCAAGGCAACCTAGTATGAGGAAAAGGGTCTCATAAACAGAGGACACCTGCTCTTTTCTGAAGGGAAATGGGGAAGCAGTGGATCTGGGGGTTGGGGGAGGTGGGGAAGGACTTACAGGAGGGAAGAGAGGGGAGGCTATGGATGGAATGTATTGTATAAGAGAATTTTTTTAAAAAATAAAATATTTATATGATAAAAAGGTACACTTTTAAATGGCCTACCTTAAGTAGACCACCAACAGATGGGGATATCAACAGTCTATAATGATTTTTATAATTTAGACCCTGTGTCCAATGTCATTAAAATAGCTTTTCGCACCTGTTATTGTCCTCCTCAAAAATAATTGCTCAAATTTCAATAGAAGAATAGTCTATAATACACCAGATCAGTCATCCTCAAAACTGCTAATCAGAATCACTTAAAACAAGGATCCTCTGAAAACTTATCCCAACCAAGAGAAGATTAAAGAGATGTGATGGCTAAATACAATGTGATGTCTCAGATGAAAGCCTAGTTACCATGAACTTCAATCAGTGTTTATGTCGGTACTCACTTCCTAGTTGTAGCAACCACATTTGCTTATATAAGCTGTTCATATAGGGACAGTGTATATATATATGTGCGGTTAGAATGGTATCTTTGTATTATCTCATGAAATCTTTTATAAATTTAAAAATGTTCTCAGGAAATCTATTAAATCTTTAAATAATTCATATTCATGATACAGGGCTTCATAATTTTTTTCAAATTATATACATATGAGAAACAGCAAGTGTCCAGACACAGTTTGGGGGAAAAAAAGCAGAAGTTAGATAAATATAAGAATGATAGAACCCATTTCATAAATAAGACCTGTAGACAGATAGAGGCATACAAGTCAGATTATCTGGTCTAATGTGAATGTACATGTGGACCCCACTTCTCAGTTCATGCCACCTGGGAATTTATTAGAAATATTGAGTAGGACATCCCCACAAATGTAGGCTGTGACATCCAGAAGAACAGGTAGGTGGCCCTGCTGTAGAACACTCTCATTCCCTCAGTTCCCACAGACACAATTCTCCACCATGCCTCCCCCAACACTTCCACTTTGCCTTGTCCCTGCCCCCAAGTGCAGAGGTTATCCCCTACTCAAGTGCAGGCCACACCAGCCAGAAGAACAGTAGATAATCTCAGGCTGAGACTCACTACTGGACCAGAGGCCACATCAGATGCCAGGATTCCAGATAGACTGGCCACCCTCAGACCTCCTCCAGTCTCTAGTGCAGCTGAGATACTGTCTCCCACATCCTCTCCTCTCCTCATCACTCTGTCCCAGCCCCCAGCCAGGGCAAGAGTTGGGTGAACTTCAGCCTCCAGAAATCCATCTCTCAAACTCAGGTGGAGACACTCTGCTCAACCACAGACCACACAGACAAAAAGACCAGAGAGGAAACTGAAACCAAGGAATAAAACACCCACCAAACAAAGACAAACTGAGAAATTGGCACTGAGACCTGTCATCACCAAACCAAAGGCTTGGGCACAGGGTAAGAACACAATCACAGCCAAGGTTCACCACCAGAGCCCAGGTATCTACTACAGCAAATCCTGAATATTGAATATTCCATCACAGCTAAAGCACAAAAAGAAGACCTTAGAACGAACTTTCTGAAGATGATAGAGGTCCTTACAGAGGAAATCAATAAATACCGTAAAGAAATCGAAGAAAAAGACAAAAAATCTGGAGGAAATGAATTTCTTAAAGAAATTGAAGGAAAAACAACAGTTGAAGGAAACAAACAAAAGTGTTCAAGACCTGAAAATGAAAATAGAAGCAAAAAAGGGAAACAAAAATGAGGGAATTCTGGAGATGGAAAATCAAGGTAAACAAACAAGATCTACAGATGAAAGCATCAGTAACTGAATACAAGAGATGGAAGAGACGATCTCAGACATTGAAGACAAAATAAAAAGATACTTGGGTCAAAGAAAATGTTAACTCTAAAAAAAAAAAAATCCTGACATAAAACATTCAGAGAATCTGGAAAACTATGAAAAGACCAACTAAAAATGAAAGGAATAGAAGAGAACAATCCCAGCTCAAAGGTTCAGAAAATATTTTCAACAAAATCATAAAGGAAAATTTCCTTAACCTCAAAAAAGAGATGCCAATCAAGGACAAGAATCATACAGAACACCAAGTAGATTGAACCAGAAAAAAAAAAAAGTACTCTCGCCACATAATAATAAGAACACTAAACATGCAGAACAAAGAGAAAAAATTAAAAGCTGCAAGGGAAAAAAAAGCAAGTAACATATAAAGACAGGCCTAAAACAGTTACAGCCAATTACTCAGTGGAAACTCTGAAAATCAAAAGGACCTGGACAGATACACTGCAGACTCTAAAAGACCACAAACACCACCTCCTCCTACTATACCCAGCAAAACTTTCAGGTACCATAAATGGAGAAAACAATATATTTTATACAAAATCAAATTCAAACAATATCTATTTACAAATCCAGCCCTACAAAAGAAAAATCTAACCCACAGAGGTTTACTATACCCATGGAAACACAGGGAATAAATTATCTCACACCAGCAAAACCAAAAAGAAAGCAAACATACACACACACACACACATAACCACCAACAATACCAACAGTAATAACAGCAACAACAAGAAAATAACAGGAATTAACAACCATTTTTTCATTAATATCTCTCAATTTCAATAGACTCAATCTCCCAATAAAAAGACACAGACTAAGAGAATGGATTTGCTAGATATAATAGTCTGGGCTGACATTTGTGGTCTCTTAGAGACTGCATTGCATTTGTCCAGGCTCTTCTGACTTTTAGAGTCTCCATTGAGAAATTGAGTGTAACTATTATAGGTTTTTGTTTATATGTTCCTTCATTTTAATATTCTTTTTGTTCTGTATGTTAGTATTTTGATTGTTATATAGTAAGAGAACGTTTTTCTGGTCCAAACTATTTAATGTTTTGTATGCTTCTTTTACAATTATAGGCATCTCCTTCTTTAGATTAGGAATTTTTTCTTCTGTGATTTTGTTGGAAACACTAGTAGGTCTTTGAGCTGGGATTCTTCTTCTTGTTCTATTCCTATCATTCTTGAGTTTCATCTTTTCATAGTGTCCGTGCACAGAGAGCAAAGAATTCTGGATTTCAAACAACAGAAAGCCTACAAACTCATGAAAACTGAATGACTACTGGCTCAAAGCAGAAATAAGGAGGGAATTAAAGACTTCCTAGAAGTCAATAAAAAAAAACCAAGGCACAACATACCCAAACTTACAGGACACAATGAAAATACAGCTAAGAGGAAAGGTCATAGCACTAAGTGCCTACATAAAAAAAAAAAAAAAAAAATGAAGAGATATCATACTAGCAACTTAAGAGCACACTGGATGCTCTAGAACAAAAAGAAGAAAGGACACCCAAGAAGAGTTGATGGCAGGAAATAAACAAACTGAGGGCTAAAATCAATAAAATAGAAACAAAGAGAACAATACAAAGAATCAATGAAACAAAGACTTGGTTCTGGGAGAAAATCAGCAAAATAGACAAACCCTTATCCAAAGTAACTAAAAGATAGAAAGAGAATATCCAAATTAACAAAATCAGAAATGAAAAGGGGAACATAGCAACACACACTGGGTAAATCCAAAAAATCATTAGGTCATAAAATCTGTAGGGCACAATTATAAAATCTAAAACAAATGGATAATTTTCTTGATAGTACCGCTTTCCAAAGAAAAATCAAGGTGAGATAAACAATTTAAATAGACCTATAATCTCTAAGCAAATAGAAGCAATCATTAAAAGTCTCAGAACGTCCTCCCACACACAAAAAAAAGCCAAGGGCTGGAGTGGTTTAGCACAGAATTCTGCTTGACTTTCAAAAAAAAGCTAATACTAATACTTCTCAAATTATTCCACTAAATAGTACAGAAGAGACCTTGAAAAATTCATTTTGTAAAGCCACAGCCACCCTGATAGCTAAACCACACAAAGACTTAACAGAAAGAATAATAGACAAATTTCCATTATAAACATGGATGCAAAAACACTGAATAAAATACTTGCAAACCAAATCCAAGAGCACATCAAAAAGATCATCCACCATGATCAAGCAGGCTTCATCCCAGAGATTCAGGGATGGTTTGACATGTAATCCACCACATAAACAAATTGAAAGAAAAAAAACTACATGATTATCTCATTAGATGCTGAAAAAGCCTTTGACAAAATCTAACACCTCTTCATGGTAAATGTCGTTTTTAGAAAGAGTAGAGATACAAGAGATATATGTAAATATAATAAAGGCAATTTACAGCAAGCCTAGAGTCAACATCAAACTAAATGGAGAAAAACTTAAAGCAATCCACTAAATTCAGGAACAAGATAAGGCTGTCATCTCTCTCCATATCTATTCAATATAGTGCTTGAAGTCCTAACTAAAGCAATAAGACAACTGAAAGAGATCAAGTGGATACAAATTAGAAAGGAAGAAGTCAAAGCACTGATATTTGCAAATGATATGATAGTATACCTGAGTGATACCAAAAATTCTACCAGAGAACTCCTACAGCTGATAAGCACCTTCAGTGAAGCAGCTAGATTTACAAAACAATCAGTAGCATTCCTATATACATATGACAAATGACCTGAGAAAGAAATTCAGGAAACAACACCGTTTGTAAGAGCTAAAGATAATATAAAATATCTTGGGGTAACTCTAACCAAGCAAGTGAAAGACTCATATGTTAAAAACTTCAAGTTTGGGGGGAAAAATCAAAGAAGCTATTGGAAGATGGAAAGATTTTCCATGCTCATGGATTGGTAGGATTAACATAGTAAAAATGGTCTTCTTTGCAAAAGTAATCTACTGATTCAATGCAATCCCCATCAAAATTTCAACACAATTTTTCACAGACCTTGAAAAAAACAATACTCAACTTTATATGCAAAAATAAACAAAAAACAATATAGCTAAAACAATCCTGTACAATAAAAGAATTTCTAGAGGTATCATCATCCCTGAAATCAAGCTGTACTACAGAGCTATCGTAATAAACACTGAATGGTATTTGCATAAAAAGACGTATTTGTATAAAAAGACAGGTTGATCAATGAAATCAAATCAAGGACCTAGATATAAGTCCAGACACCTATAGACCCCTGAGTTTTTATAAAGAAGCCAGAAATACACAATGGAAAAAGAAAGCATATTCAACAAGTGGTGTTGTTCTTACAGGATGTCTGCATGTAAAAGAATACAAATAGATCTATATCTATAACCCTGCACAAAACTCAAGTCCAAGTGGATAAAAGACTTCAACATAAAACCATGTACACTGGACCTAATAAAAGAGAAAGTAGAGAATAGCCTTGAACACATTGGCACAGAAAGCAACTTCCGGAACAGAGCACCAACATCTCAGGCACTAAGACTGACCATTATTAGTAAATGGGACCACATGGAATTGAAAAAGCTTCTGTGAGACAAGGACACCATCAAAAGGACAAAACAGCAGCCTATAGAATGGGGAAAGATCTTCACCAATTCCACACCTAATGGAGTGCTAATATCTAAATTTTATATATATATATATATATATATATATATGAGAAAACTAGGCATCAATAAGCCAAACAATCTAATTTAAACATTGGGGTACTGATCCAAACAGAGAATTCTCAACAGAGGAATCTCAAATTTTCAACATCCTTAGCCATCATGTAAATGCAAAACAAAATTACTTTGAGGGTCTGTGTTATACCTGTCAGAATGGCCACAATCAAAATCACAAGTGACAGCTCATGTTGGCAAGAATGTGGAGCAAGGACAACACTCCTCAGTTGATGGAGGAAGTGCAAGTTTGTACGGCCCCTTTGGAAATCAATATGGTGGTTCCTCAGAAAATTGGTAATAGATCTAACTCAAAGACTCAGCTATACCATTCTTGGGCATATGCCCATCAGATGCCCCATCCTACCAGAAAGATGATTGTTCAACTATGTTCATAGTGGTGTTATTCAACATAGCCAGAAACTGAAAACAACCTACATATACCTCAAATGAAGCATGGATAAAGAAGTTTTGGTACATTTACACAATGGAATGTTACTCAGCTATTTTTAAAATGACATCATGAAATTTGCAGGCAAATGGATGAACTATCAAAAGAATTATCCTGAGTGATATAATCCACACCCACAAAGACAAACATGGTATGTATTCAGTTATAAATGGATATTAGCTATTAATTGAAAGATAATCATCCTGCAGTCCACAGACCCAGAGACGCTAAATATCAACATGCTTCTCCCTGAGAAGAAGAACTAGAATGGATTTTGTGGGTCAGCTGGGGATGGGTGGAGATGGGAACAGAAGGACTGGGGCGGGGGAGCAGAGATAGAGAAGACTAGAATTGGGGGCTTTGGGAGATGGGCTATGTGGAAGCCTAATGAAGTGGAAACTCCCTGTAATATACAAAGGCGACACTATTGAAGACTTTTAGTAATGGGTGATAAGGAGCTTGAGATGGCCAGCCTCTGTAATTAGGCAAGGCTTTCAGTGTTGGGACAGGGACTCCAACCTGGCCACAAAACTTTGACTTACAATTTGTTCTGGCTGCAACATGTGCTGGGATAATTATGGCACAGAACTTGCAGGAGTAGCCAGCCAATGGCTGGTCCAACTTGAGGCCCAAGCCACAAGAGGGAGCCCATGTCCAATACTGCCTGGATGGCCAGGAATCAGAGACTGGTTAAACCAGAGACCTAGTGCAGAGTCAAACACAACTGGAAAAAAAAAGTCAATGAAATGATTCCTAATGATAGTCTGCTATACTCATAGAGCGATGCCTAACCCAATTTTCATCAGAGAGGGTTCATTCAGCAATTAATAGGAGTAGATGCACAGTCAAACATTAGACAGATCTTGGAGAGCCCCGAGGCAGAGGAGGAGGAGGAACTGTAAGACCCAAAGGGGTCAAGGACACCAGGAGAACCCACAGAATCAACTAGCAAGGTTCATAGGGATTCTAATCTCCCAAGGCACATCAAGTCGTATCAGGACTAAGTGCATCCTCTTCCTCTGAGGCCAGACAAGGCAGCCCAGATAGAGGGAAGTGATCCAAAAGCAGGTAACTGTCCAAGTCAGAGACAGCCTCCGCTCCGCTTGCTAGGGGACCCGCATGAAGACCAAGCTGCCCATCTTATTCTAACTTTGTTATTCCTTGTTGTTTTATATCCGTGGAAGGTCTGCTCTTTTTTTGAAGGGAACCTATGAAGTGGATCTGGGGGATGGGACTAGGAGTAGGAGGGAGGGAACTATAGTCAGCATATAATGTAAGAGAGAAGACCATATTAGAAAAAGAGAAATGAGGGAGGGAAAGAAAAAGGAGGAGAGAGGAAGAGAGAGGGACCAGGGAGTAGGGGAGAGAGAAAGAGAAAGGAAGGAAGGATGGTAGGAAATGAAGGAAGGAAAGAAAGGAAGAAGGAAAGAAAGAAAAGGATTTTTGTAGAACCATTACACTCTACAGCCAGCAACAAATTCTTAGGTACATTATTTCTTACCGTCCATGAGTGAACTGTCTTTTATGCAGGTCAATTCCTTGGGAAGTAAATCTTTTGTAGCTTTTTTTTCTTCAAGAAGTTGAGAGTACTTTTGAAAATAAACTGTAAGAAAACAGAACCAAAACCACTAATTTTCATGATAGAATGATGGCTGTCTATTTTCTACATGGTGGTAGAAAGATCTACCATATCTAGTTTACCTAAGCAGACAGGGCCTTACTATGATTCCCTTTACCCCACAATCAATGGACTCCTCAGGCCCCTAGTTTGAGACCACAGAAACTTCTGGAATGCAAAAAAAGACTAGTGCTTTAAAAGGCAGGATGGGCCCAATATCATGACTCTAAACAGAGTTAGCCATACCCTTCACTGCTTAATGTAAGATGAAAATGCTAACTCTTGGGGGAGATGAAACAGAGATAGATACTCACATTTAAGGATGTAAACTGCCTTCGCTTTGGAAGGAAAAGGCATTAGCTAATTCTGAGTAGCCCTAGGTTATTTTAGAGGGTGAATTTTTTTTTAATGCATGTAGGACATTGTTTTCTTCCTTAAGCTCTCTTTACTTCCACTGACTTACACCACACGCTCACTCCCCCAGTTTAAAACTGACCCCCCCCTAGAGCTGAATTTCTTCACTCTCCTCCCTATGCCTTTGTCCTGCTTCCCCCACCACTTTTGCTTCCGCTGTTTCACTAACTCCAATTTTGAGGTGGAGCATCAGTAATATTCCAGGTCACTTATTATCCATCTTGCTATTGGAGTTAAGCCCAGTTCTCCTCCTCCTCAACTCTTGAGACATTGCTCTATCCTGGCTTTGCCTCACCTTTTTGCCATCACTTCCTGTTGTCTTTTATAATTCCTTCTCCTTCTCTCCACCCCTCATTGAATAACTTCATGGTTTCTGAGTTTACATCATCAGAATACCAAAGTCACATTTTTACTTCTTGGACCCCTAGATCTCAACGTTCATCAAGCATCTATTTCCTTGGCCCTATACTCTTTACCACTCAAAGCTGCTCCTCTCATGTTGTCCGAACACTTATCTCATTATCAGGTTATAAATTATCCCCCTCAGTTCTCTCTTTGTCCTAATGATTCTACATTCAGAGTACTGTAAATACACCAATAATAACCTGAATTTGGCTCCAGTAACTCGCTATTTGAAATGTTGCAATGATTCTCCATAGCTATGACGCTTTGGAAAAATGACCACAGTTTTAACGTCTGTACCAATGCACCACGGCAATGTGGTTTTGCAACATTCCCAGTTTAAAAAACAAGAACTGAAGTCTTCTGTGTCAAGAGAAGTCTTCCAGTCAAGAGAATGTCAAAATCAGCCCTGATGTATATTAAGCTATATTTCTGGTGAAACCTGGCTCATGTTCACCCTCAATCTTGGAAGTCTGCAAGCTGTCATGCAAACAAGCCCAGGGAATCCTAAAGAATCATATAAAGGTGGGTCATACTGTTAGTCATTCCAGCCTCCTTGGACGCAGAATTGCCTGTATTGGTAACTGATCACATACACATGCCTAAGTTCAGTTAGGACCAGAGGAGCCTCTCAATGGAAATCAGCAACAATTGCCAAAGCATAGAAGCAGAGGATAAAAAAAAGTCGTTTTCTTAGCTCTTTAAATTTATATTCATGTACTAAGTAGAAAACCAACTATTTAGGAGAATAGTAAATATGTTGTTCATAATGGGGACAACACATGCCCTGCTTCAGCCAATCATGCTTCTGTTTCACACCTCTGGGACATTCTTGGTAACCACAGTTCTGGATGTCTTCTCTTCTGAGAAATGTGTCTCAACACAACGCCTCCTGGACAATATTGCAGACACTAGTTCATTTTTTTCTTTGTTCTTTTCCAACACTGTCCTCCTATCTCAACACCCTGAGTAGATGGGATAATAGGAGTGTGCCATTGTACCTGGCTGACACTGATTCCTTGACTGTCTTCTAAATTTCTTGAGAAACAAGTCCGTGTTCTCCCTGGACTTTGTCTGACATGCTGTCTGACATACTCTAAATGGCTACTTCTTTATTGTGGGTGATCAAATGAATGAGTAAAATACCCTAAACATACTAGTTCTCATGCATTTTAATTTTTTTAATAAATTCTCATTTTTGGAGAATCAAGAAAAATTGACCCATTTGCTCAGTTGGTATCTAGGTTTTGGATAATCCTGGGCTGGACAGAAATAACTAGGAATTAGCTGAAGAACACTTCCTAGATAATGTTTTCCTAGATCCTTCTCCACACCCACACCCCAGGATGAAGGAGCCCTACACACATACAGCTTGTGTGCACCTAGAGGTTACATACACATACCACATGTGTACAAACACAGCTTGTCTACACAGTCAGCTTGTGTACATATACAGCTTTTAGGCTTATCAATATCAATGAGAACTTACAGGTTTGACCTCCCGGTCCATTAAAGAAAACATCCCACAAGAGTTCACTCCACAACCCCAAACAGACAATCATAAATGCTCTTCACCATCTCTAGTAAGAATGGATTCCATTTTCCCCAAGGTAAATCCAAGGACAAAGTGAAAGTCACAATGGAATCCCTTGAATTATTTTCCCCAAACAATATTTCTGCTTCATATTTCCTTAAATGCCAACTCTCTTCATCTAAGGCAGACATGGCCTGTGGATTCATTTGGGATACTTACTGACAAAAGCAACTAGGAATAAGATTGCCAACAGCAGGAAAAGTACCATCAGTGATGTAAAAAGCAGCGAGGGGGAACCAGGCTTACTTTGATGACGGGCAGGTTTCTCTTTGGGAGCTGGAAGGAGAAACACATTCATTTCATGAGTAATAAGTTCCATCCTTGCTTCTTCTTTTCCTCCCAGCTCTTCTCCCTTTTCCTCCAGGACACATAATTACAAGTAGTATGAACACGTAAAATAGCAGAAAAATAATGCCCATTGTAAAAGCATTACAAAACTTACACCACAAACTTACACTGCTGTAATAAATGCTGTTAATATTTTGAGATCTGAAAAGAATAATTTGCATATATATTCACAAAACCACTTCAGTCATATCCTTTCAGTAAGTTTTGTTTGTTTGTTTGTTTGTTTGGTGGTAGGAGGTGTAATGACCTAGGACTTCACTATGTAGTCCTGGATGGTCTGGAATTCATTATGTAGACCAGACCAGTCTCAAATCCTCAGTGATCCTTCTGTTTCTGCCCTCAGAGTGCTGGAATTAGACCACACCTGGCCTTTCAGCAAATGTTAAAGTATATACATGTAATATATTTTCCCACACGGTTACACAGCATGAATACTGCCATCCGGCCTATGACTTACCTTCCCCACCCACCATGGGTCAATCTCTTTTTTTAATGTAAATTTTTATTTTTTATATTAATTACAGTGTATTCACTTTGTATCCCCACTATAGCCCCTTCCTTCATTCCCTCCTAATTCCCCCCTCCCTCCCTCATCTCCTCCCAAGTCCCACTCCAAGTCCACTGATAGAAGGGGTCCTCCTCCCCTTCCATCTGACCCTAACTTATCAGGTCTCATCAGGACCGGCCGCATTGTCCTCCTCTGTGGCCTGGCAAGGCTGCTCCCCCAGTCAGGGAAGTGGTATGACTTGCTTTCAGTCAGTATTGTAAATACATTTTCATGTCACTGTGAGGATGTTTCATGTTCTTCACTATAGTTAAAGCACTAGATATTCAAATGACTTCAGACTGTTCAAACATTAAAGATACATATACATTAAGAGATAAATATTTCAATCATATTCTGCTTCTTTAGCATAAGGCCAGTCTGCTAGTCATTATCTCATGGCTGGGAACTGTTTCCTGGATGACAGTATAGTTCAATGGCAGAGCAACTGTCAATCAAGTGAGAGGTTCTGCTTTGACCTATAGTATAAAAGAAAAAAGTTCTTTCAAGATAAAAGCTTCAAACCCAGAAACCATTTTCATGATGTTATGATATACTGTCAAGCAAAGAGGGGAAACCTCACTATTAAACAGTATGATTTCATTTTCAGAAAAATATTTACACTTATGTTCATTTATATTAAGAAGGAAATGCATCAAAATACAAGCTATAGTTTCTATAGATGACAAGAGCAAAAACCTTCCCAAGAAAGCTTTTTCTTTCGCATTTTACAACTCTACAGCTCTTCAACTCAATCTACAAACTCAAACAGCAGAGACTTCAGTAAAATCTCAGATCTAAGCACTTGGAGGATCAGTAACAAAAACCACCCAAAGTTTGCTAATGACCCTTGCTTTATCCTTCCATCTCCATTAAGTAGAGAAAGGTATTCGGGGTTTTTTACCTGTAGGAGAATCTGAGTGGGTGCCAGAGGAGTTGGATGCATTCTTGATCCTCACTTCCGCATAAGTAATTTCTGAAGCCATATCAAAAAGAGATCTGCCTCCCTCGGAAAGCTCACCTCCTCGTCCCTCTAAAGCCTGTAGTATGTGAGTACCGTACACGGCAAAAAGTTCTCATATCACATAGTTGTAAAGAGAAGAGGCCTGACCCACTAGGATAAACCACATGAGAATGAGAACCCACAGCTTGAAATACCTCAGGCCATGCATGAGATGTAACCTCTTCAATATAAAGATTGTAGCCCTCAAACCTACTCAGTGTGGGATGAAAGTACTATAAAGCAGGAACTCAAAGGGGGAAGGAAAGAATTAGGAAGAAGAAAAGAGGAAACACGCTATTAGAGAACTCTGTCTTAAGACACTTTGCAGCAAACTTAAAAATATGCATTTCTATGTGCAAATGTGGTTTCGGGAAAACCAGACAGTGAGCAAACATTGATGGCATGATGTTGACTTTTGGCTGAACAGGCAAATTCTGATACCACATTCTAGAGGACCATTGGCACTCACCATTGTATGGGCTCTCACTTCCCACTCAGCTGCCTTCAGCATGGGGAAGGAAAGCTCACACCCTGTTTCTTCTGAAGCTGCTCCTCAGAGGGAGTGTTCTGCTTATGCTACAGTCCATAACTAGCTACAGGGGACACGCCACTCACTCTGCTGCTGGCCACATCCTGAAACAGCCCTAGTTCGTAGCTGTGGGAGGAGGTTGTCTCTCTCCATACACCTCCCTTCCCTCTATCCCTGCACTCCTCAACTCAGACTCTACATGTTCACTCCACTGTTGGGAACAGTTGGGAGAATCAAATCGATCACAGTGTACAAGAGGGGAAATTGACAATAGTTGTTAATAAGGGATCATTTGAGAGCATCCCACAGAAATCTTCAGCTTGTACCCACAGGCTCCACCTTCAGCTCTTCCAAATAGTTCCGTTATTTGAATCTCCTCTGGCTACCCCATACTCCTACACATAACAAGCAAACAGCATGTGCATGCATTTAAAAAACACACGGTTTGTGTTTCTAGGACTTCTCTTGCTTTTCTGTCCAAACATACTGAAAACCATGACTATTATCCCCATTTCACTGTAATGCCACAGGGTTCGTTTCACTTCCCAAATTTCAGTATTTCAAACCTACTTCTGTGAGTGAAAAGTCTATGTTCATTATCTCTATCTCAGGCTCTCAAGTGATAATCTCTTGGATGTTGCCCTTCTTCCTCCCAAGGCATCACCTAACCTCTACTAAGATGCCTGTTCCTTCAGGGTCCAATCCTTATGTCAAGGCGATGCCCCTGAACTGAGGCCATTCTTGCTTTAGCTGGACATTCCCTCGAAGGGCCAGATACGCTGCTGGAGTTCTGAAATGTTGACTAAGGAACACCAGCTTGTGCTCTGACTCCTGGTACTAACCCCTGAGCAGTTAGCACTCTCTGAGAATATAGCGCTCCACCGAGGCCAGCTTGATAGGCAGAAGCCCTCACTATACTGACTGTATTACATGGCCACACAGAGCTATCCCACCAGGTAGACAGCATCCTTACATTGCAAGTCTCTGAAACCCATCAGCTCTGCCTTTTACATAGACACTCTCCACTTCCTACTTGGCTGCTAACAACCAATGCTAAGTCATCCACAATCAGACAAGGATTCTCACATTACCTTACTAGGTAATTCACTTCCCACACTGAATTTTCCACCATGTAAACACTCCTACCCATGCATGAGCTACCCTCTGCAAGAAAACTCCTTTCAACCTTCTGTGTCTCTGAATCCAATGCAAGTATGGAGCTAACACTATGCATGGGTGCCCTCTTCATGTTTTCCAAATGCTGAGTGTGTCTCACCTCTCCTGTCTAACCAGGAGAGAGGGAGCAGATGCCCTGGGACCTTAGCTCACTGCTGGCTGTCTAGAAAACTTGAGTCCCAGATGAAGTAGATGGCAAACTACAGCCAGAATAACCACAAGGGGTAGGCTTCAAAGTACTGCTCAGGTTCCTCCCATGGCCCTTTGACCCCTGCCCTGTAGGAAGACCACTTGAACAGGTCTTATGATAAGTTATGAGGAAATCTAGACCCACTTCTGGAACTATTGAAATGCCTAAAGTCTCAGAATCTTCCTTCACTAGCTCATAGATTGTTATGTTTCCTCCCACACTGACTTTTGTTGTTTAAGGATAGCCAAACTAATCAGGGACTACCAGGGCAAACCCAGCAGCAGTGAGGTCTTTGAGCCAGTTCCTTTGTTCTAGTTCTACTGGCAATCCCAGAGACAGCATAAGGAATTACCAGAGGCAGCAGCCATCAGGGACTACCAGGGACTGCCAACCATCAGGATCCCCCAGGTCACCTGCCAACACCAGAGATAATTAAATGGCTGAAGGTCAGCATAAGAACACACTCAACCTACCCCAGGCTGTGCAGCACCACCAAGACCCAGCCATCCTACTACAACGGGCCCTGGATATTCTAATATACCTGAAATAAGAGAAAATAATCTTATATCTAATCTTATGAAGATGATAGAGGTCATTAAGGAGTAAATTAATAAATCCCTCAAAGAAACACAGGAAAATACAACCAAACAGGTGAAGAAAATTAATAAATACTTTAAAGAAATGCAGGAAGATATAAGCAAATTGAGAAAAATGAAGAAAACAGTTAAAGAACTGAAAATATAAGCAATAAAGAAAACACAAATCTTAAAGGCAATCTTAGAGATGGAAAACATAGGAAACAGAACAGCAACTACAGATACAAACATCACTAACAAAATACAAGAGATGGAAAAGAGAAGTTTAGGTGTAGGTAACCCAGACCCAGAAAGACATACATGGTATGCACTCATTTAAAAGTGGATATTAGCCACATAGTGGAGGATAACCATGCAACCCCAGAATATTGGACCCAGCAAGACTTTCAGTCACCTAAGTGGATAAAACAAGATATTCCGTGACAGGACAAATTTAAACAATACTTTTCCCACTAACCCTGCCATACAGAAGACACAAGAAGGAAAAGTCCAACATAAGAAAAAACACACTCAAGAAAACAGAAAATAAGTAATTTCACACAAGCAAAACCAAAAGAAGGGAATCACATACACTCATATTAACACCACCAACATCAAAATTACAAGTATCAACAATCATTGATCGTTACTGTCTCTCAACATCAGTGGATTCAATTCCCCAACAACAACAACAAAAATAATATGTTAACAGTGGATGCAAAAACAGATCCATCTTTCTGCTGCATACAAGAAACACACCTCAGCAACAAAGATAAACATTACCTCAGTGTAAAGGGCAGGAAAAAGGGTTTCCAAGCAAATGAAACCAAAAGCAAGCTGGAGTAGCCATTCTAATTTCTAATAATGAGACTTTCAACCAAAATTAATCAAAAGAGATGGGACAAGACTTTATACTCATCAAAAGAAAAAACCGCCAAGATCATGTCTGAATTCTAAACATCTATGCTCCAAATGCAACAGCACCAACATTCATAAAAGAAACATTATTAATGCTTAAATAACACATTGAAACCCACACATTAATAGTGGGAGACTTTAATCCCCTACTCTCACCAATGGATAATTCAACAAGACAGAAACAAAACAAAGAAATAATGAAACTAACCAATGTTATGAATCAAATGGACCTAACAGAACATTTCTCCCAAACACAAAAGAATATACCCTCTTCTTAGCATCACATAGAACCTTCTCCAAAACTGACCATAATACTTGATCATAAAACAAGCTTTGTGATACAAGAAGATTGAAATAATTCCTTTTTCTTATCAGACCACCATGGGTTAAAGGTGGAACACAACAATAGAAACAATAGAAATCCTACAAATTAATGGAAACAGAACAACTCTCTACTCAATGACCACTGGCTCAGGGAAGAAATGAAGAAAGAAATTAAAGACTTTCTAGAATTTAATGAAAATAAGGGACAACATATGAAAACTTATGGGACACAATGAAAGCAATGCTAAGAGTAAAGTTCATAGTACTAACTGCCTTCAAAAAGAAATTGGAGAGATCTCATACTGGCAACCTAACAGCATATCTGAAAGCTCTAGAGCAAAAAGAAGCAAATACACCAAAGAGGAGTAGATGGCAGGAAATAATCAAACTTAAGGCTAAAATCAATTAATTAGAAACAAAAAAAAAAAACAATACAAAGAATCACTAAAACTAAACGCGGGTTCTTTGAGAAAATCAACAAGATAGATAAACCCTTAGCCACACTAATTAAAAGTCAGAGAGATAATATCTCAATTAACAAAATCAGAAATGGAAAGGGGAAAATAACAACATACACTGAGAAAACCAAAGAATCATTAGGTCATACCTCAAAAGCCTGTACTCCACAAAACAGGAAAATCTAAATGATGGAGATGAATGTATTGATAGATTCCACTTACCAAAGTTAAATCAAAACCAGATAAGCAATCTAAATAGTCATAGACCCAATAAAGAAATATAAGAAGTTGTTAAAAATCTCACAACCAAAAAAAAAAAAAAAAAAAAAGTACAGGACCAGATGCTTTCAACACAGAAAACTTTCAAAGAAGAGCTAATACCAGTAATCCTCAAACTATTCCAGAAAACAGAAAATAAAGTTTACCAAACGCATTCTATGAAGCTACATTCACCCTGATACATAAACCACACAAAGATTCAACGAAGAAAGAAAATTGCAGACCAATCTCCCTTTCGAACATTGATGCAAAAATACTCAATAAAATAACTCACAAACCAAATCCAAGAACACATCAAAAACATCATCTACCATGATCAAGTAAGCTTCATACCAAGATGCAGGGGTGGTTCAACATACAAAAGCCAATCAATGTAATCCACCATATAAACAAACCACATGTTTGTTTAGGAAAATAAACCACATGATCATCTCATTAGATGCTGAAAAAGCCTTTGATAAAATCCAACACCCATTCATGTTTGGTCTTGGAGATATCAGGGATTCCAGGCCCATACATAAACATAATAAAAGCAATATATAGTAAGCTGATAGCCAACATCAAATTAAATGGAGAATAACTTAAAACAATTCCACTAAACTCAGAGACAAAACTGTCCACTCTCTCCATATCAATTCAACATAGTACTTAAAGTTCTAGCTCATGAAATAAGACAACTAATGGAGATCAAGTGGCTAGAAATTGGAAAAGAAGAGGGCAAAGTAATGCTTTTCGCAGATGGTATGATAGTATAGATAAGTGAATGTCACATACAGTTGATGAACTCATACAGTTGATGAACACCTTCAGTAAAGTGGCTGGATACAAAATTAACTCAAAAAATTCAGTAGCTCTCCTTTATACAAATGACAAATGGGCTGAGAAAGAAATCAGGGAAACAACAACCTTCACAATAGCCACAAATAACATAAAATATCTTGGTGTGACTCTAACCAAGCAAGAGAGAGACCTGTAAGACAAGAACTTCTAGTGTCTGAAGAAAGAAACTGAAAAAGGCTTCAAAGATGCTGATGGATCAGTAGGATTAACATAGTAAAACTGGCCATCTTAGCAAAAACAATCTACAGATTCAATGCAATTCCCACCAAAATTCCAACATAATTTTTCACAAACCTGAAAAGAGCAATTTTCACTTCATATGGAAAAAAATTTAAAAGAGGGCTAAAAAATCCTGTACATTAAAAGAACTTTTGGGAATGTAAACTTGTACAACCACTCTGGAAATCAATTTGGCGCTTTCTTAGACAATTAGGAATAGTGATTCCTCAAGACCCAGCTATACCACTCTTAGGCATATATCCAAAAGATGCTCAAGTACACAACAAGGACATTTGCTCAACTATGTTCGTGGCTGCTTTATTTGTAATAGCCAGAACCTGGAAACAACCCATATGTCACCTGGAAACGATCACCCTAAGTGAGGTATCCCAAAAGCAGAAAGAAACATATGGTATATACTCACTTATATAGACCTATAGGATAGGAAGTTCAAGGTGAAATCTACACACCTAGAGAGGATATACAGGAAGGAGGACCCAGGTTGGTATGATCAATGCTTGTTTGGATGAACAAATGGGATGGATTGAGTAGAGGAGAAAACAAGCAACAGGACAGGAGCATGCCAAGGAGGTCCTCTGGGGGGGTCAATGTAGTGATGTATCAGAGCAGATATTAAGACTC
>CM053761.1:20522471-20556173 GCA_028658305.1 Pachyuromys duprasi
GGTCCTCCCCTGTTGGTGGACTTGGAGGGGGCGGGGAGGAGGGAGTTGAGGGAGGGAGTAGGAGGGTGGGAGGGAATGAGGGAGGGGGTTACGCCTGGGATGCAAAGTACCTAACCTGTGATTGATATAAAAATAAATAAATTTTTAAAAAAGAACTTTTGGAGGTATCATCATTCCTAATTTCAAGTTTTACTATAGTAATAGCAATAGTAATAAAAACCACATAGTATTGGCATAAAAACAGACAGGTTGATCCATGGATCTAATCAAAGACCTAGAAAAAAAACCCACATACCTATGAACACTTTATTTTCAACAAAGAAGCCAAAAACAATGAAAAAAGAAAGTATCTTCAACAAATGGTGTTGGTCTAACTGGATGTCTACATGTAGAAAATGCAAATAGATTCACATTTATCAACCTGCACAAAACTCAAGTCCAAGTGGATCAAAGATCTCAACATAAAACCAGATACACTTAATCTAATAGAAAAAAAATTAGAGAATAGTCTTGAATATGTTGGTACAGGAGACAACTTCCTGAGTAGAACACCAACAGCAAAAGCTCTAAGATCAACAATTAATAAATGGGTCCTTGTGAAGCTGAAAAGCTTCTGTAAGGCCAAACAGAACAAAACAGCAGCCTACAGACTGAGGAAAAAAATCTTCACAAACCCTACATCCAACAGAGGGCTAATATCCAAAATACTTAAAGAAATCAAGAAAATAAACACCAACAAACCAAATAATCCAATTAAAAATGGGGTACAGAGCTAAACCAAGAATTCACAACAGAGAAATCTCCAATGGCTGAGAAACATTTAAAGAAATGCTCACTGTTCTTAGCCATCAGAGAAATGAAAACCAAAGCAACTTTGAGATTCCATTTTACATGAGTCAGAATGGCTAAGATCAAAAACTCAACGGACAGCACATGCTGAAGAGGATGTGGAGCAATGTTAACACTCCTCCGTTGATGGTGGGAGTACAAACTTGTACAACCACTTTGTAATTCAATTTGGCACTTTCTCAGAAAATTGGGAATAGCTCAACCTCAAGACCCAACTCTACCACTCCAGGGTATATACCCAAAAGATGCTCTACCATACAGCAAGGACATTTGCTCAACTATATTAATAGCAACTTTACTCAAAATGGCCAGAGACTGGAAACAACACAGATGTCCCTTAACTGAAGAATGGATTTTAAAAAATGTGGTATATTGACACAATGGAATGCTGCTCAGCTATTAAAAGCAAGGGAATCATGAAATTTGCAGGAGAATGGATAGAACTAAAAAAAAAAAAAAATCATACTGAGTAAGGTAAAGCAGACCCAGAAAGACACGTGTAGTATGTACTCACTTATAAGTAGGTATTAGCCATATGGTACACAATAACCATACTACAATTCACAGACCCAAAGAAGTTAAGTAACAAGGATGGCCCAAGGGAAGATGCTTGAATCTCACTCAGAAGTAGTAATAGAATGGACATTAGAAGTGGATGAAGAGAGGGTACTGGGAGGGAGGGGTATGGGGAGGAGAACGAGGGTGGGTATCAGATGTGAGGATAGCGGGAGTGCGGCAGTGGGCTTCAGGAGGGCTGGGAGAAAGAAGGGAAACCAAGGTAGGGGGCATCTCTACAACAAACTGGCCACCTGTGACAGGGTAGGCACCTAGGAGGATATGGGGTTGACTCTAGCTGAGACTCCTAGCATCAGGAGACATGGAGACTGAAGTGGCCACCACCTAGCCAGGCAGGATTTCCAGTGGAGGGAGGGGGACACCAACCCACCCACAAAACCTTCTACCCAAGTTTTACCCTGCCTACAAGAAGTGCAGCGATAAAGATGAAGCAGAGACTGAGGGAATGGCCAACCAATGACTGGCTCAACCTGAGATCCACCTCATGGGAGAGAGCCAACCCCTGACACTATTAATGATGCTCTGCTATGGTTGTAGACAGGAGCCTAGCATAACTGTCCTCTGAGAGGCCCCACCCAGCAGCTGATGAAAACAGATGCTGAGACCCACAGCCAAACATTAGGCAAAACTTGGGGAGTCTTGTGGAAGAGTTGGGGGGAAGAATAAAAGGACACAGAAGAGACAAGAACTCCCCGAGACCAACAATGTTAACTAACCTAGGCCCATGAGGGCTTACAGAGACTGAAGCACCAACCAAAGACCATGCATGGACTGCACCTAGACCCTGTGACACATATGCAATTGATGGGCAGCTTGGGCTTCATGTAGGTTCCTTAGCAAGTGGAGCCAACCAAGGCTGTCTCTGACATGGACTGTGTTGTGTTGCTTTGGATCACTTTCCTCTAGCTGGGCTGCCTTGCTTTACCTCAGTGGAAGAGGATGCACTTAGTCCTGATGTGAATGGGTGGGCTGGGTAGGTTGGTTCAGGTGTTTGGTGGGGGCACTCCTCTTTTCTGAGGACAAAGGGAAGGGGAAAGGAGGAAGAAGTTGGCAGGACAGGACTGGGAGGACAGAAGGAGGGGCCTGCTATCAGGATATGAAGTGAATAAATAAATAAATAAGAAAATGGTAAAGAAAGGGGGAAAAAAGGTTAGCCAGGCCTCCAAGCACACTCAGCACTGTGACACCGCTGTCCCAATCCTACCGGCTTGTCCCAAACCAGTCCCACACACAGATATCTCACAATTTAAAAAGCCTGAGCTCTGTGACTGAGCTCTGAGCCTGCAGGTTCCTGAGGCCTCGTGGGATAAAACCACCTGTCAGCCTTACACTGCTGCTGACATGAGCGTGAGTCCCTGGCCCACACCTGTCCACAGCAAACGGCAAAAGGAAAGCATATGATCATTTTATTTTGTTGTATTGTTTGGTTTGTTTTTTTTTAAGACAGTCTGGTTATATAACCCAGGCCAGCCTTGAACTCACAATCCTCCGGCTTCAGCCTCCTAGATGGTAGGATTACGCAGATGTGACTCCTAGCTGTGGCTTTCCTTTTCTTTCTTTTTGGCTCTTTTGAAACAAGTTTTCATAGGTGGCTCAGGCTGTACTCTTAACTCAGTGTTCTTCTGTCTTAGCATTTAAAGCTGAGATTATGTGAGGTACTGCCCTACCTAACAAAAGCTCCTTTTGAAGATAAATTTTAATAATATTTTTATTTATTAATTCTTCAAGAATCCCATATAATGTACATTCACTCCTCTACCAACTCTCATAAACACTCCACCTTCACATCCCTCCCCACCTAACTTTGAGATTTCATCTTTCTTTCTTTCTTTTTTCTTTCTCTGTCAAGTCTAGTTTGTGTTGCCAACTAATCGTTGGAATGGGGCCTACTCTGGCCTATCATCTGTGTGGTTTCCATAGGATTGGCCTCCACAGACTCATGTGTTTGAATCCTTGGCCCATAAGGAGCGGCACTATTAGGAGGTCTGGCCTTGTTGGAGGAAGTGCATCACTGTGGGGTGGGGCTTTGAAGTCTCTTATGCTCAAGCTATGCCCAGTGTGGCACACAGTCTCCTCCTACTGCCTGTAGATAAAGATGTATAATTCTCAGCTCCTTCTCCAGCACAATGTCTGCCTGCTTGACACCACACTTCACAGCATTCAGTTAGCCAAAGAAAGTCACCTGGACACACCTGTCAGTTGGGGTTGAAAACATACTCTATGTAAAAGAAAATGTGTCAAAGGTATTGAAACATAATCCATTTACAGGGGAGCATATAAGTACTTGGGAGCTGTCATAGCATCTACACCTAATCCCTTTCTTTATATTGTGTACTCAGGAGATGTCTTGTTATTGGGTTTCAAAACAGAACATTAGTCCTATGGGCAGAGATAGGAACCATTGTAACACAAACATAAAATACTAAAACTTGTACTTGATTATTCTGATATTGATGTAAATTAGAATCATACAGATTTAGTGTTGGCTCTGTGTCATGTACACCACAGGGTCTGTCATGAAGCACTATGGGAGTTCCTGTGAAGGTAATGATGTACATTTTCCTGTTCACATACAGCTGCACTTATATTATTTGACAGCTGACCTGTCAAAGAAAGACTTTCTATGGACTTTTACCCAGTTCATCGGAGGTTATCTCTCTAATTCTTTGGAATTCATGAAACTATTGCAAAGTCTGTTTGATCATGGTAGACAATGAAGCTTTATTCTGCTCAGTTCTCTCATAGTTGATGCTAACAACATGATTCTTGTTGGGAGCTCAGCATTTCAGAAATACTAGCCATGTGATTAAAGTGTTGAGCCTTTGAGCCATGAGATGTTCCTGGCAGGGAAGTGATGCTTGGAGTTCACTCTCATTATCAAGCAACCACTCACACCTGCAGAATGGACCCCCATAAATCTGTGAACTTCGGGCCCAGATGAGAGCCCCCTGACTGGTGTAGTCCATATATTGCCTCTCATTAATGTTCTAGGAGATGCATACATGGGGTCAATGGAACTTCCTTACTTGAGACCCTCCTGAGGATCAAAGTGACAATAGGTAACAGTATCTCCCTGTGTGTCTGAATTTGCTTAAGAAGAACTTTAATGTTCTAACACCACACATATACACAAAATAAACACACAGGCAACTGTGGTAGATGATAGAGGATGTTGTCAACCTAACTGTGGTAGCTGCTGCACAATACATTTACATATCAAGTCAAGACACTGTAAAATAAGAATGCATGATTTATTTGTCAATTACACATCAATAAAGCCAAAGACAGACAGAGAAAGACAGAGGAGGATAAGCACACTATCAGCAAATAATACTTTGGGAATCTGGGAATGGACAGAGAGGCTTGTGTGCTTCTACATATACACAAAGACTCCTTTTATAGCCTGAAAAATTCTGGTACATGAAAAATTCTCATTATATAAAAGAGTGATGAATTAAAAGTAAGTACACATGTATACCAGTATTATCATTTGTTAATCATTGGCTGCCTACTTCAAACTCTATAGACATGTCTTCCACATGAAGAAATTCCCAGGTGTCTGTGTAATGCTGGATAACAATGCAATTGCATGTCCATGGAGAATGCTTGATTCATAAGTACACTTTCTTCACCTGACAAACTGACTTCTGTTTATCACTGCAAGGGATGTCATTCCAGCCCCATACAGATTCCCGATAATTTATTGTAACACATTGTTCCTTCACATCATTGGGCTCATCTTGGTGCCAGAATCTGGAATGGAGAAAAGAGCATCAGGTGTGTCCTACAATAATGTTTGAAAAAAGAAAGCAAGAGTAAGCAAGCCTGAGGATGAGGTTGCAATTTGTGGAAATCAGATTGAGGTATGTACAAATCAAGTGTTCTCCATCACTCACATCTGACATCATGTGATAACAAGACCCACAGCACTCAATGCAGTATCAGTGTGGTTCTTAAAAGTTCTCCCAGCACACACCTCAGAGTCTACTGTTTCTTCAACCCTAGGTATTGGTACCAGGAGACAGTCAATTCACGGTGCTTATTTATATGCTGAAAGGTTCTCTTCTTGTTCTCATGTTTTAATAAAGTTGGTTTTTTCTTCATTTTACAATGAAATTATTTTAGAGACTGAAGAACTAGTTAAAATACTTGATAATCTACTTATTCCTGTCATCTACTACAAATAATTTAATAACCTGGATTCCTAGTTTTCTTCTCAGAAAACTGACAATGACAATAATATCACTACATATTTCTCACAACATATCAGGACAGAATATGGCAACATACTAAGGTACTAAGAGTTTTTAAATAATTACATAAATATGAAATACTGCAATATCAGATTGAGAGCTTTTGATTTATAAAAATAATCAGTTATGATCTTGACATGAATTTTTCTTAGAAAGGTATAAATGATAGTTGGAGAGATGGCTCAGACATTAAGAGAGCTTGCTGTTTTTCTAGAAAACATGAGACTCTGTTCAAACACCCATATTGGCAAGGTCATACCATCCGTAACCTCAGCTCCAAGCCATCCAACACCGGCTTATGAGCTCCTTGGACACCCACATATACTCTTCAAACTCAATTCCCTCATCCCTAGTGGAAGTATCCATAACATGTGTCTCACAGACCCCTGTGATGAGTAAATGGGGAGTAAAAGTAATTCCATCCCCAGAAGTTACACCAGGAGTGAGCTATTTTAGTTTCAAAACTGACAGCTGGAACAACCTAAATCCTCCTCGTGTACAGGACCCAGGACTCCTCTAAGTGACTCTAGACTCACGTGGCATTCTCATTGTATGGTGTCTCATCAACCCATCGCCATTGTCCATGGCCTGGATCCAGAAGCCCTATAAAATAACCAGCACCAGTGTCCAGGATCCTGGTGATGAAATCCTAGGAGGAAAGAAAGATAGCTTTCAGCCTGGATTTAGAATTTCTTTTTCTGTTAAAGAATTTTTATATGATCTTTTAAATTTTATTTTAATGATACAAAATTATAGAGTACAATATGATGCACATGTGCACATACATAATAATACAATCCTAGTTATAGAGAATTTTAATTTTCACAACATGGTTGCTCTGGCAAGAGATCACATCCAAAGACCATTGAGGTCTACGTGATCTAGCTGGAATACAGACACGCCTTTAATCCCAGGAAACAAAGGCAAGCAGATCTCGAAGGCCAAGATCGGCCTGGTATAGAGAAAGTTTCAGGTAAAGAAAAGCTTAGTTCCAGGCATCGTGGTACATGCCTTTGATCCTAGCATTTAAGAGACAGAGGCATGCAGATCTAGGCAGATTTGTTCAGGCAGTTCCGTTGAGAGTGAGTTGAGAGACAGTGCCATGAAGTTGAGTTTGTGGCAGCTCGGTTCATAGAATTCAAAGACACTTTTTACCAGGAGAGCTTTACAGAGAGAGGTTGGAGGGAGAACAAGCTAGACACAGGTGAAGAGAGAATAGGATAGAGAATGAGAAGGAGCCAGAAGATTAGAACAGATTTGCTAGAGTAAGTTTGAGTCCAAGCAGAGCTACTCAGTGAGAAAATGAGAGAAGCCAGATTCAATCAGTCAGCTTGGAGAGGGCTTGAGCCAGAACAGCTGAGTTGAACAAGCCAGCCAGAGCTTGGAAAGAACTAGAAAGGGGGAGTTTATTCAGCAGTAAGTTTCAGAGGCTGAGAACATTCTAGGCTTAAATAAGATTGTATGGAGGCTAGAAGCTTCCAGGACTAGGGCTAGGTTAGCAGATGGAGGCAGTAAGCCTCCAAGACAACAATTACATCTGACAAATAAAAGAGACTTTACACCTAGTTAATCTCTCTAGGCCCTTAAATATTTTTCAGATTTCAAATAAAGGCACCATTCCCACCCTCAGGAGTGCACGTCTTCTCTGGGTGATCAGGACACAGTCAAAGTCATCACTCATATTTTCATGACACTGGAAAGTGTTGCAGGATATTTGATCCCATTGTGAACCCGAAAACTGAACTATAAAACACTGTTTCATATTTGGTGTGGTTGAGCCATATAACACACCTTTAATCCAAAACTTTCTGTTTATTGTAAACAAGTGATTATGGTGTGGCTCAGCCCTAGCACACACCTTTAATCCACAAGTTTTCTGTACACAGGATCTAATAAAGTTAACTCTAAGTCAAGAGGCAAAGCAAGAAACCAGCTGACAGGAATTAAAGAAGGACTTTGAGTTCACGGTTATTTAAGACATGGTGGAGAAGAAATGGCTTTTTAGCTCAAGCTCTGGCTTTAGCTTAGGCTTCAGCTCCTCAGCTCCCTGGCTTTTTGGGCTTTGAACTAGCAAGTCCTCAGCCTTGGGTTTTGTCTTTTTCTTCCTGGGCTGTCAGTTGTACTAGTGAGCCTTTTGGGTTTTTTCTATCAGGACCAGAGCTGAGAAAGGTCAGCTGGGTGCTTTCTCTGCCTCTCTGAGCTAGCAGATTTTCACCCCAGCATCTGCCTCTTCAGTCTTTATTGGTAAAACAGAATGGTTGGGATTTTCATTTTTGTTTCTAACAATGGGAAACAATCTCTGATCATGCTCATAATGAATTCTCATCTCAGACTCACTCTGGTCTTTTCCTCACCAATGCCATTCCTGAAAGTTGTGCATGAGAGAATTTTGCACATTTAATTTTAATCATTCTCCATTCGTAACTTTGGATATTTTGTTTCTGATGGTTGGTTTTGACTCCCGATTTGCTCCTGTTTCCCTCTGCCCTTCTCTGTTAGGCAGTTGGTACTATAGGAAGCCTTAGAGTGCTGACATCACAAACTGCTCTTTCAAGCAGAAACATTCCAGCCTTCCCTCCACCCTCATGTGTTGCATTCCTGATGCCATGGTTCCCTGGGGGTTGTTTAGGTCCATACAAGTGGGAGTAAGGTGTAGAATGCAAAGGCTAAAGCAATCTTTCCTGAGTATCTGATGAAAAGCCTTCTGCCACAGCACCAACACCGATATCAACACAACTCCCTCTTAGTAAAAAGAGGCAGACATCAGGCCTGGCCCAGGCCTCACAATCTCCCAGGATGCACCTGCTCTTCCTGGCTGTGGATCACCAGCAGATGAGCGCCCAAACTGGAACAGTTCTCCTCACTCTCATTCCAAGATGCCAATGAGTCAGTCAAAGTGAAGTAGCAGTTGGAACCAAATGGCTTCCAGTCCTTTGGGCAACAGCTCCAGACTTTGTCTTTGGGACAAGAAGAAGGAAATATAAGTGCCACGTAATAAAGTTGCTTGTGTACAGAAACCACATAGTAGCTGAAACTCCCAACTTCTCCCAGATGCAGCAAGGAGCCCCTAGAAACCCAAGACTACTTATTGGCACAATGTCAGGGCCCCTTTGTCCTACTGAGGTGCCAGAAGAAGCCAGAGAGGTCAAGCACACCACAAGAAAGCATACAGAATCAACTAACCTGGGCTGATAGGAGCTCACAGAGACTGAACCACCAACCAGAGAGCATGCATGAGACAAAACTACACCCCCTACACATATGTAACAGATGTGCAGATTGGTCTTCATATGGGACTCCTAAGAACCAGAGCAAGGGCTAACTCTGACCCTGATGCCTGCCTTTGAATCCCTTTCCCCTAACTGGGCTGCCTTGTCCAGCCTCAATTGAAGAAGATGCCTGTGGTCTTACTGCAACTTGATATGCCAAGACCGGTCAATTTCCATGGGAGATCAGCCCTTCTCTGAAAAGAGAGGGAGGAGGGAAGATGAGAGGAAGGTCCTGAGAGAAGAGGAGAAAGGGGAAACTGCCACTGGGATGTAAAGTAATTAGTTAATTACTTTAATTAAAAATTAAATTAACATCAGTGAAAAACAAAAAGAGAAAAGAAGGCCCAGCCTCTGAGGATATAATGCAAAACAGTCTGTGTCTTTAAAGGAGAACCAGAAAGTTCTCATACTACAGAAATATAGATAGATAGGTAGATATAGATATACAAAAAACAATAGATGTCAATTTCTAAGGCAGCAAAATTTCAGAGTTATCAGACAGATATTTTTAATTAATGATGATAAAGATGGTAGTCAATATATTCCAACAAGCAAGCTAACAAATGTATAGGTTTCTTTGAAAACTCTAAAAAATCCATGATAGATGTTTCAAGAAGAAAATATGAAGATTCTGGAAGCAAGTTTTAAAAATACATAAACCACCAGCAAAGAATGATGTAAAAGCTGAATGGAAGTTTTATATCTGAAAACTGTATTTTAAGTATTCCATGATGTTAATTGTATCCTGAAGGCAATGAAGATATTAGTGAACCCTCAAGAGGGGAAACTGAAATGAAATAGAAAAATAAAGTCTCATATAAAGATCCTAAATGTCTCTGGGAATGGTGATGCACACCTTTGATCCCAACCCTTGGGAGAGGTAGAGGCAGAGACAGGCAGATCTATGTAAGCTCAAGGCCAGCCTGGTCTACAGGACCAGGACAGCCAGGGCTCTGTTACACAGAGAAACTCTGTCTCGGAAAACAAAACAAGCAAACAAAAAAGATCCTAAATGTAAGTTAATCAATGCAATTCCCATTTTAAAAAATCCCAGTATTCTTCATAAGATAAATGAATCTCAAACAATCTCAAAATTCTCATAGAAGCATAAAAGACCCTGAATAGACAAAATAATCCTGAAGAAAAAAAGAATAATGTTGGAGGTATCACCATACCTGACTTCAAGCTATACTATAGAGCATGGTGCCAGCACATAAGCAGACATATTGATCAGTAAACAGAAAAAGAGAACCACAAATAAAAATCCACACATCTATTTTTTTCACCAAAAATCCATATCAGAAGAAAATAACCTCTACAACAAATTGTACTGGGAAAACTAGCTACCAATATGCAGAAAGATGAAGGTAGATACATAACCATTCTGTATAAAAACTGACTCTAAAATAGAGTCTAAATGGATTAAACACCTTACTGAAAGACCTGAAACTCTGAAATTGTTACAAGGAAAAAGGTAAGGAAAACATTTCAAGATGCAGGCATGGGGCAAGGGCTTCCTGAATAAACTGTAGACTTCTGTAGGGCAAAGGAAACAGCTGAGTAAAGAGAGAGCTGGGGAGAAAGGCAGGAAGCCCGGACAGGCTCCAATGGTAGAGGGAAACATCGAGTGTTTTTCAAAAGGTATCTTGTCAAGGACAATAAACTGTGCCCATTTGGGGCCATATGCTGTATTCCAAAGACATCTCAATTACAGATGTCAAAGACAGTGGAGAAACTTTGCTTACTCGGGGCCAAAGTGGTGAGCATCCTTAAGCACCCCCCTCCCTTTCTTAAACCTAAGCAATATGCCTCCATAAGCCCACCTTCCAGCTTTGTTTACTAGGAAAACAAATTCTCTATTTAAATCTTGATTAACTTAAACTCTGTATACACTATAGCCACAAGATTATCACACACGCACGCACACATGCACGCACGCACTTGAAGGGCTACAGAAATGGCTCAGTGGTTAACAGTGTGTGCTACTCTTCCAGAGGACTGGAGTTCAGTTCCCAGAACCCATGACCTGTGGCTCACAACCGCATATAACTCCAGCTCCAGGAGATCTGACACCCTCCTCTGGCCTCTGCAGGCACTGCACTCACACAAACCCACAGAGAAACACATTCATATAACGTGTTTTAAATTAAAAATAAAATCTTAAACACACACACTGGAACGTGACTCCCTGGAGTTGCTCACAATCACACCATCAGATTTGCTTCATTTTCCAGAAGCTCTTTTCAGTTTCTAATACAATCCAACTCTGCCCTGTATTGGCTCTCCCTGAAGCTCCTTTTTTTCTTTGATGCTAGACAGCCACACATTCCAATCATGCCTAATTGGAAACCTCCAAAAAGAATTGCACCGGTAGCTGTAGTGAATTCATGGCATGACGTCGAATCCCATAGTACACATTGCTGATGGATCTACCTGAGAACCTAGATCGAAATGCAGATTATAAGCACATTAAGTTTTACCTTCCGAGAGTGAATGCCACTTTGTACACTCCAATTCAGTATAATACAGTTCTTTCATAATTGTTTTTTCTTCAAGAAGCTGAGCATATTTTTTAAGCAAAGCTGTAAAACAGAATAAAAATCATTCATTTTCCTAGGCTCTTTGTGCTTTTACTTTCTTACATTCTTTATAGAAACAGAATCTATGCATGTCCAGTTACCTTCGTAGTTTAGAGCCTGCCTGGGACACAGTCCCCATCACCGTAAACTGAGTGTGGGGTCTGTAGTGCTAGCCCTTGGGAATTACAAGCAGGAAGATCAGAAGTGCCAGGTCGTCCTTAACTATACAAGCTAGTATAGTTAGTTGTTTGCTTGGTTGTTTGTTTGGCTGGTTTAGTTAGTTGATTAGTTAGTTAGTTAGTTAGTTTGTTAGTTAGTTAGTTAGTTAGTGGGTTAATGCCTAGCCTGGGCTACATGAGACCTACCAAAAGAAGAAAAAATTCTATCGCCCCACAGCCAATAAAACCCTATTCCTACTGAAGCACAGATAGCTCCAGGAAGAGCTGAAAGGATGGGGCAGATCCCTCATCCTGGGTATTCTTCAAGTTTTAGCAAAGGGCACACTAATAGACTGCATCTTATGACAAATTCTTTTAAGTGTGTGCATAGCGCAGAAGAGGTGAGGGTGAAATGAGCTAGCTGAGAGGAGTTCTGGGGTAGCTTACAACGGAAGTCCTAAAAGAGCCGGATAGTGATCGAAAGGACTTTGTTTTCGCTCTCTTTCCTTTACCTCCCTCTGCCCCCAGCTAGCTCTTATTTCTCAGTACCCTCATGCTTTCACTGTTCCAAACTTAAAACTAACTCAACCTTTCCTGGAGAAACTAAATTTTATCTCCCACTTGCTCCTTGAGTTATCCAGCACATTCCAGCTTTTACTGCTGCTAATTTACCAAACTGTTCTTGGAATGGACCATCAGTGACTCTTATCAGCCCTCCCTCCACGTGTCTTCTCAAATTACCCAAGGCTGGTTGCTTCCTCCTTAACTCTAGGGAGATGGTGGCTCCCTCCAGTTTTGCCTGGTCCTGCTTGCTGTCGCGTCCTTCTCCTCCCACCTCTATCCAAATGGAACACTGCAGCCTAGTTCTGTCTGTATTTCTCTTTCTCCTTCAAATTCCTCTTCCTTAGTGATACTGCACTTTCCGGGGTTGGCAGGGCTGGGGGTTTGTGGGAGTCCTTGGTTTGTTTGTTAGTCTGTTTTTGTTATTTGCTGCCTAAAGGCAAAGGTCTTCGAAAATTGACTCCTCTTTCCTAAAATATGCTATTATGAGCCCAACTAAATCTGAGGTTAGAGTGATCATAAACAAAACTTAAGTCATCACATCTCAACCCAAACCTGCTACTTATCTTATTCCTCTTCAAATAGCCTCATGACTGTTGACTTTATGAGATCAGAATATCAAAACCATAGCTCATTTCTTTCTGTGCCTTAGTTCCCAGCTATCAATACTGACCAAAACTTTACCCCCTTTTTGGTTATCTCCTGTCCTGTGCATCACTAGTGTGATCCATAGATCAAACCCCACCTCTTCTCAAATAGATTCTGCATTAGTTTCATAGTTTCCTCCTCCCTTCATTTTTACACCGCTGTTGCACACTCCTGTAACTTAATTTTCATTTTAATCATCTCCCACTTCAGATTCTTCAGTGTCTTTCCATGTCTGTGGCACATTGCAAAATTGGCCACTTTTCAATCTTCCATATATCTGCATCCATTTGGATTATGTCTTTGCAGTTCCCTATTCAAGAGACTCGGTTTATTTCTACATCACCTGATTTGAGCTGCCTTTAAAAAAAATTTTTTTTTTGGCTACTGAAATACACAGAATCAAATGACTGTTAGCTCCAATGCTGAGCTTGGCTTTACTGACTTCATCTGTCCTGGAAGTCTGAAGTTGTAGTGAGAAGCTGGGCTTCCTATAACTGATGTCTGACTCCATGACAACGAGCAATTTCACCTAGGATCATGGAATCTCCCAAGAGAGATCAAGCTCAGTGAAGCCCCCTACCAGGAATTAAAATAGTTCAACTAATCTGCAAAGGTTTAGGCTAGCTAATGACTCAGCAACAGCTATTAAAATAAAATAACAGAGAGAGAATACATGTGATATGGTTTGCATTATTTTATTACCTGAGTTCAGTTTTGTCTGGCCTCTACAGTTTCACTTTAATATACACCTGCATCTGCCTCTATTTCCTGTGCTTCCAAATGTCTATGACATCGCTGTCACACATGGCATCTCCTCCGAACTTTCCTTAGCCCCCTGTGCTTAATTCTTACTTCTTACCTGCAGAGCACTTCCCATGTGAGTTTTTAAGCACACTGGTTCACTTGACTAGTCTCTAAATTTCTTGGACTGAAAGCTGTAGCTCTTTTTGGACTCTCTGCCACGCTGCCCAACATATAGTAAAAGAATATTACTCATTATTGAATGAACAAATGACACCTACAGAAAATATAGTTTATGGTTTTTAAGTTTTGATAAATGTGAAAGCTAATCTGTAGAGAAATACACTATTTTCTAAATTAACTTTCAGGTCTCACACAGTCTAGAACAGAAAAAACATATATACATATATATTATATATAATAGTATATACTATATAATATTATATTAACATATTTATATAATTATATTAATATTATATAATATTTTATATATTATAATATTATATGTGTATATATATAATTAGAAGGGAATTCACTGGTGCACTGTCAAGGAATAGCCCTCTCCCTCTCTTCTCATCCTCCTACTCATTCTAAACTATGAGTGTCTGTGCATCCAGTGAAGCTGGCTTCTAAGTGCTGCTGAGGAAACACAGACTCTTCCTCAGGGCTGCAGTCTAATACAGATGCCCCAGGATTTCACTCTGTGACACCAACAAATGCGCACATGCTTCTCTAGTGAGAATGAAAGATTTTTACAGAAGAGTAATTCTGAAGCAAAGCAAAAATTCCCAATATTATCTATCTCCCCAGAGGAAGTTGCTTTTTCAGGGTTTGGTCTGTCTAATGGATACCTTTTCTTCTCTTTGCTCACTTGCACCACTGGCATACTTACTGATCAGAGCACCAGAAAATAAAATTGTCAGCAGCAGGAAATATACTATGAGTAAGGTCAGGAGGACTTTGGAGAATTTGTGACAAATTTTCTGATACATGTTCTTTTTCTCAGGAGCTGAAAAACAAACAAAATATATTTCCTGAATTCTGTTTTTATTTCTTTTTCTTTCTCCTACTCTTCTGTTTCTGAGCATGATAAAACCTAATAATGTGTATTTGAAATCACAAATGCAAATAGGAAAAATCATGCTAATTATAGAAACATTACAATATATATAATATTCATTCCTGACATTAAGAATAATTGTTGCCATTATTTTGATCTGTATCTTTCCAACATGTTTAAAGCTTTTACACATAAATGTATATTTTTCACAATTAAAACATCACAAATACAAACTTGAGACTATCATTTTATTTGACATTAAAACATATTTTTTTCTTTATGATTTCTTGTTTTATTTTGAAATAGGGTCTTGGTATGTACCCAAGGCAGATCTTTAATTCACTATATAGTCCAAGCTAGCCTCAAACTCATACCAATGCCCCTGTCTCCACCTCCTGAGTTTTGGGATTACAGGCATGTGCCAGCATACTTGGAAGAACATTTTTTTATTATATCAGCATGTCTTCTTTATCAGTTTTATAGTGATTGCACAGTGTTTCAGTGTATACTTTTAAAGTTCTTCAGCTTGCTTCCAATTTCAAAGTATGCAATAGTCAAGAAGTCTTTGTATAGCTCTCATTTTATACTAAAATCACCACATTTTAAGTCACCACTTCTAAAAGAGTTACAGTACTTCCCAGCCTTGCGAGGTCCTGGGTTCTGGCTCCATCACTGGAAGGAGATGAGTGAAAGAAGCTACTCCACACTTAGATGCCAAACAGAGTATGATATGTTACCAAATAGAGAGGGGGAAATTACTATACTGTGGCTTAACTTTTGAAACAGTATGTCACATGTATTTATTTGTATTTATATGTAGAAAAGATACAATAACATGTATGGTGTGAATTTCTCTAGACGATAAAAGCAATGGCAACATCTTCTCTTTCCCACTGTACAATCCCACAACCTTTCACATCTGTCTACAGGCAACACTCTTGGTTGAGACTCCAGGGACCCACAGGCACAGCAGCAACTAAGATCATCTGCCTTTGTCCTTTACTTCATCACTAGCTAGGATCAGCAGAAAATGATTTCTTACCTGAAGAGTCTGTGCTGATGTCTGAGGAGTCAAATTTATTTTTGAAGTTCGCGTTAATATAAATGTTTTCTGAAAACATGCTGAGAAGAACTCTTCCCCTTCCCTCAGTAGACGTGTGCCATCCTTTCTTTAAAATAACTCCTGAACGAGAAACAAAGGTGACAGCAAATTACCCCAGCACGAGTAAGGAAGACAGGCAGTTACAGACAGCTGCCCAAGACGAGCAGCGTGAGGTCCAATCCCCTGACCTGCAAAGGGAGAATAGCAGAGCGAAAATGCTCCCAGTCCAACCATACAATTACAATACCAAGAGCTCGAAGTGGGAGAGAAGAAAACAGGAAGGAATGGAAAGGAGGAACCAGGCCGTTAGAGAAGCCAGACTCCTCACAGGGTTGATATTGCGACGCTCGAAGTGAGGCAACCTCCACACTAAAGCCTCCTTTACCCAGCTTGTGCCGATTCCTGCCTCCTGAAGAGCTGCCACATAGCCTAACACCACACTCAAGTCACCCCAGCAAGGATTCCCTCTTTATCCTGAATGTCACTGAGTTCCCAGCCTGTGTCCTCCACTCCTATGCTCTGTGCCTCGCCCTGCTCCTGAAACCCACGCCTGGTTTATCATCTTCCAGGAAGGTCCCCTCAGCCTGCTGAGCCTCCGAATCTCAGCCTGACTCGAAGCCAACGCCATGCACCAGTGTCCATCCTCGCCTCTCCCAGATGCCGAGGTGTCACACCAGGCTGTGCTCCTTGAGAAACCTCTGCTCACTCCTCTGGGGTTCTGACTATCCGCGAGATGCGCGCTCAAACATGGATGCTGACCTCACACTGCTTGAGCTCAGACTCCCTGCATCTTCCCACTGTTGGACACAGATGCGCTCCTCGCCTTTCAAGCTGCTGCTTGTGGACTCACTCCCCAGTCCGGACGCTTTCACTCCCTCAGGGCTTGGGCTACAGTTCTGCTGTCAAACCAGCCCTCCGCACAGCCAGGTCATTGCTTCCCCATACCCCCACAATACGATGGACACCTACCCTGCCTGAAATTGAATTATTTACTAAGGAAAGGGGAAATTGTATCTTTTAAAGGATAGATAGGAAAAGGACAAGAGAATTAGTTGTTCTTCATATGTGGTCCAGGGACCCAGTGATTCATACCCTCCCAACTATCATCGCTGATTCCCAGACTCTATCATTCAAAACCTTATACAAAAGCGAGTTCTAAAGTTACCTCAATCTCTCTAGGAAAAAATCACATTGTGAACGAACTTTACTGTGTCATCAAAAATCCCAGTCCCCATCTGATTCACAGCATCAAACTCTTATTTCTCAATCACACTTTATTTGCCTAAGGCTGACTGTAATTCTTCTTGGATCCTCTCCATGTGTTTCCTCATTCTGGAGCCAAGATCACAGAGCAGTTGAACATGCAACATGCTTTTTTATTATAATATGGTGGCCAAGACCTGTGGTATGGCATGGTAAGTGTTTGTCACCAAGCCTGTTGTTTGCTGTGAAGCCTGACAACCTGATCTCAATGGTAAGAGAGCTCCCTGGATCTCACATGGTAAAAGAGAAACATCTCCTTCACATTATCCTAACTTCCATGTTCATCTACACACAAATACACACACACACTCACACACACACACATGCACACAAATAAAAACATAAATTCATAAATAATGTAATGGTCATTATATAGTCACTCTGGTGGTGTGTGCCTTTAATCCTAGCACTCGAAAGGCAGAGGTAGGTGTATCCCTGTGAGTCTGAGGCCTGCCTGGTCTGCAGAGTGAGTTCCAGGACAGCCAGAGCTACATACTTTGCCTTGAATATCCAAAAACAGGGTTGGAGAGATGACTCAGCAGTTAAGAGCACTATCTCTTCTTCCAGAGGTCCTGAGTTCAATTCCCAGCAACCACATGATGGCTCATAACCATCTATATTGAGATCTGATACCCTCTTCTGGCATGCAGGTGTACATGCATATAGAGCACTCATATATATTAAATAAATAAATAAATCTTATAGAAAGAAAGACAGGCCAAAACCATCAACAACCTACTATGTGGTAGGCAAAGTCACTCTTATAATATTGGTCAAACTTTCACAAACTTACACATTTGGTAGAAAGACAGATGACCTACACTGTAGGCCTTACAGGAATAAGTGTCAAGAGCATCAAAGTTTAATCCGTCCATAGAGAATTATGCAAACGCTTTTGATAAATCGTGCAAACTACTATCAATCACTTTACATTATCCAGCTAAAGGATCTCTAACAGAATCCTCAAAAATGTGGCATAAACAGCAAAATGAGCAAAGTGAAAAGACAGCTCACAGAAGGAAAGCTTACAGATTAGAAAAAAGTCTTCCCCAACTGTGCATCCAATAGGACTGATGAACTGAAAGGGGAGTTCTCAAAGGAAGAAATACAGCCAGCCAACAGACACCTAATACGTGTTCAAAATACTTAGCAATAAGAGAAATGAAAATTTAAACGTTTTTGAGATTCCATCTCACACCGATCAAAATGGATACTGTCAAGAAAACACATGACAACAAGTGCTGATAAGGATGCAGAGAAAGAGGACCTTCCATGCTGCTAGGGACAGTGTGAGCTCGTAGTCACCATGGGAATCAATAGAGAGCCTCTTCAAGACTAAAAGCAGGACTGCCGCATTATCAGGCTGTACTGCTCCTGCGCAGAAATCCAAAGAAGCCCCACTCACCACTCTACAGAGACACTTGCACATCCACACTGATTGCTGTGCTATTTGCAATAGATTGATTATGGAGTCACCCTAGCTACTCATCGACATATGAAGAAAGGGAGGGTGGTGCATACACACAATGGAATTTTTACCCGACTGTAAAGAACAAAGTTATGACATTAGCAAGAAAACAGATAGGGCTGAACATCATTACATTAAACAAAATAAGCCAGACCCAGAAGGACAAAGATTGAATTTTTTTTCATATGCAGAATCTAGATTTGTGTGTGTGTGTGTATGTGTGTGTTTGTATGTCTGTGTCTGTGACTAAACAAGGGAAGAAAGAAAACCACATGTATAAAAATGTTAGTGGTACATCTTAACTTGCTCATTTCTCTACATGTTTTGTCGTTTTGCCCTTTGCCTGTACAGTAAGGTATTTATTCGGCATTTTCCCCAGTCTTTGATAGGTAGCCTCTAGTTTTTTGGAATTTCCTAGTACTTTGTTGTTTCTTGTGAGTACTTACAATGTTTATAATAACAAGATGATTGGGCAGGAGTGTGGTGAAAGTCTTCCAGAAACACTGTCCTTGTGGTGAGAACGCTGGCTCTTTGACTGGTCTGTTTGGGCAGAAAAGGGATGCAAACAGATGAGCTCAGCCTCATGCCGAAGCACACATATGGCAACTCCATCTCTCACCACCTCCAGAAATCAACTCAGAATGATCAGACACTTAAACGTAAGCCATGAAACCACTCTAAGAAAACATAGAAGAGATATAAAGAAGGATGAAATTGTGGCAGATGAGATGCCTCTGCAGGTAAAATAATAATAATAAAATAAAACAATGTGTGTTAACAAGCCCGATGACCTGAGTTTAATCTGTGGGACTCAAGTGTTATACAGAAATAACTGGTTCACCTATGCCAGATGTCTTCTGACTGTCGTATGTGTTGGGTAAGGTTTTTTGGCTTAAGAGGATCTACAACTCTTAGAGAAAACTAATATTTGCCAGTATCTCTGCGGCTAAGGGTCAGTTTTGTGCCCAGCTCCCATGCCCATGGTGGGATTTGCTATGACTTGGTCTTACGCCTCCTGTAACACCCACTATGAGTTCATATGTGCAGATGCCCTGCCATATCCAAATGACACTGTTTTCTTGTAGTCATTCATTACTGTTGGCTCTTAAACTTTCTGCTTTCTCTTCCACAATGTTCCCTCAGCCTGGCGGGGAAAGAAGTTGTGGTATACATGTCCCATTTAAGGTTGAGCATTCTACAGTTTATTCTCTGCACTTTGGCCAGTCACGGGTCTCTGTGTTCATCATCATCCTCTGCAAATTGAAGCTTCTCGGGAGAGGGCTGAGAGATGCCTTGATATGTAGTTTCAATGATGAGCCTGTAAGAGTCAGTTTAATACTGTGTCCATTTAGCTAAAAACGGTGAAATATTCTCCCCTGTGGCCTACGACCTGTCTAGCCATAGGTTCTAAGCCCGATAATGATGTCAGGTATGTTTTTTATCTTATGGAGCAAAACTTAAATCTAATCGCAAAGTTATTGGTTACCGCCATGCTATGGCAGCCACTAGCGCACCACCAGGTCAGTCCTAAGTGCCATTCACAGGGCTCATAGCTGCATAAGACTGAGGACTACTTTTTTCTCCATTATTATGCATTGCACCTTCCAGCATTGTGAAAGCTAGACAGTAGGGATGAAGCTTCTAGGTCAAAATCAGCTTGATTTTTCCATGTCCCAAACCTCAAGTATGTAGTCTGCAGCAATACGATCCTGTCATAAAATTCTGAAGCATTACTCAGAATAGCTAAGTTATGGAATCAACCTAGTTGTCCAACAACAAAGGACTAGATAAAGAAAATGTGAGGCGGGTATACAAAAGAATTTTTCAGCCATGAAAAAGACAAAGTCATGTCATTTCCAGGAAACTGTATGATAGTGGAGATAATTATATTACATGGATTAAACCAGTTTCACAACAAAATATAACATGTTTCTCATTTGTGATGCTTAGATTTTAGACAAATGCATAAAAATAGAGGTCATCTAGGGGAAATGGAGATTAATGGGCAGCATAGGAAAGAGAAAAATGACAAAGTCATGGCGTATATGAAAAATGAACTCAATGTGCGTTTTATAGGTATATGAAAATGCCCTATGAAATTGCACCACGTACAATGAATACTACAATGATGTCTTTTCAAAAATAAAGTGAATTTGTTGGGGTTTTGGCTGATGTTTGTATTTTGATGCTGATTGCTGGACCTCACGATTTGGTTACTGCCCTATCCTTGTTGTGTAAACCTGCCTAAGACATTGTTTCTGATTGGTTGCTTAAAAGGACTAAAATCTGGACAGGACAGAATGGGGTAGGCATGGCTAAGGTTTCCAGGATTTGGGTTCAGGAGAATCACAGGAAACAAACAGAAAGACAGGAAGAGAGGAGGAAGAAGGATGACACGAGGGGTTAGCATGGAGAAGGAACCACACGGACCAAGAGGAAGGACTCCAAGGATGGTGTGGATGGAGAAAGCACCAACATGAAAAATATAAGCAAGTATTTATAAGATTATGGATGGAAGGTAGTCAGATAAGGATGTTTAAGGCGATAGCATTAGGTGGGTGCTGGGAGGTGGATGGTTAGGTAATTGAGATAGCGTAGGTAGAAACATCTGCCCAGCCCAAGCTAAAGAGGAAATGATAAAATCTAACAGGTGTCTGTGTCTTTTTTATTGCGACAGCAAGCTAAATAATACCACTGTAACAATTATAGGACAACTAATGAATGATATTTAGCCCAACACCACTTATTTTTTGCCAACAACATAAATTAAAACTAAAACATTCTGAAGAGTAATCAAGAATGATGGCAATAGCCTATAATATTTGGATGTCTACAGGACCTACAACTCCAGAAGTAATCCATTCTTTGCATTGGGATTTTATCATCTAGCCTCTGTATCTAGTAGGAACATTGTCTCCCTATTATAGGGTAAGTCCATTTTAACTCCTGTGTGTGTGTGTGTGTGTGTGTGTGCGCGCGCACGCGCGTGTGTGTGTGTGGTATGTGTGTGTGTGTAAGTATATTTTAGAAATCCTATACAGTAATGTTTCCATATGACTTTCTCATAACATCTTTAGTACTATGTATCCATCCTACATTTGCCCTTCCCTCCTCTCACCAACCCCAATATAACCCTTCCTGTTCCATTATTCTCTTCTAACCCTTCATACCACTACACTCTATTCCCTCACACATGTACCGAAAGCCCCTCCTCATGGCCCTTTAGTGATTTCCTGACCTCTATGGGTGTTACAAATAAAACACATATTTGAAGATTCAAAGCTAACATCCACAACTGAGAAGGGAAAAAAAATGTGCAACATTTGTCTTTCTGGGTCATTTAGAATGATTGTTTCCAGCCCTCCACTCATTTATCTACAAATTTCATAATTTCATTCTTCTTAGCAGTTGAATAATATTCCACGGTGTAAATATACCACATTTTTATTATTCATTCATCAGTTGGTAGACATCTAGGCTTTTTCCGTCTGCTGGCTATTGTGAGCACAGAATCAATGAACACGGATGAACAGGTGCCTCTAGATTAGAATAAGGAGAGCTTTGGGGAAATGCCCAAGAATGACAGAGCTTAATCTTGTGGTGGATATTATTTTTAGCTTTCTGAGGAACTTCCACACTGACGTTTACATTCATCACTCCAGTTTGCACCCCTACTGGCAATGAATAAGTGTTCCTCTTTTCCCACATTAACCCCAGCATTTGTTGCTGCTTGGTTTCATTGTTGGTTTTTTGTTTTGTTTTGTTTTGTTTTGTTTTGTTTTGTTAAATATTAGCCATTCTAACTGGGGTAAGATTAAAAATCTCAAAGAACTTTTAAATTGCCCGGCTGAGAATTTCTTTTAATTGTTTTCTTCCTTTTTCTTGAGTTGTTTGTTTTCTTCCTCTCTCTCTCTCTCTCTCTCTCTCTCTCTCTCTCTCTCTCTCTCTCTCTCTCTCTCTCTCTGTCCCTCTCTTGTTGTTCTTTGTATATTCTGATGGATAGATGGTGAAGATTTTTTTCCTCATTTTGTGGAATGCCTTTCCTGAACATAAACCTCTAGTTTCATGAGGTCCCATTTATTAATTGATTGTCTTAATGCATGTGCTATTGGAGTTCTGTTCAGAAAGCCTTTTCCTGTGCCGTTGAAGTCAAGTGTATCCCTTACTTTCTGCTCTATTAGATTCAGGGTATGAAGTCCTGTGTTGAGGTTCTTGATAAATTTGAAGTTGAGTTGTGTGCAGGATAGGTAACAAGGATTTAATTTTATTCTTCTACATGTAGCTATCCAGTAGCTAACCATCACCACTTGTTACAGAAACTATCTTTTCGCCAACCTGTATTATTGGCTTCTTTGTCAAAACTTAGGTGAGGTTTTTGGTCTGGTTTAACACCAGTACTATATTGTCTTTATTACCAGAGCTCAGTGGTATAACTGAAAATCTTGAATAATAATGTCTCCTGCCAGTTTTTTGTTTTGGTTTGGTTATTATTGTTATTAAAAATTGTTTTGGGTCTTTGGTATTTCCAGATGATACTTAAGATTATTTATTCAATTTCCATGAAAACTGTGTTAAAATTTTAAGGGGTATGCAGGTCAAGCATGGTGGCACACGTTTTAATCCCAGCAGTCAGGGAGGCAGAGGCAGGAGGATCAGTGAGTTCAAGACCAGCCTGGTCAACAAAGTGAGTCCAGGACATCCAGGGCTACACAGAGAAACTCTGTCTCGGAAAAAAAAAAAATTAAAGGGTGTGCATTGACTCTGTAGATTGTTTTTGGTAGGCTGGCCATTTTCACAGTATTAACTCTGCTAATCCATAAGCAGGGGAGATCTTCCCATCTTCTGGAATCTTCCTCAACTTCTTTCTTTGGCATCTTAAAGTTTTGAAATGGGCTTTAGGTAACAAAATGCTTTAAAGGCCGGAACATTCCTGCCATGGCTGGCTTGAGTCCATGGGTGGTTTAGTCATAAGGGGGAAAGAGAGAAGTGGTTACGGCACATTACCACATGTTTCTAGTTCCCCTCCGAGAGGAAGAAGTGCAAACTGGAGGGCCGAATCACGTGACTGCGCAGAGAGAAAATGCCCCCCTCAGCTACACAAGCGGAGCGGCTTAAAGCTTCCTTTGCTTTCCCTCATTTGTGTGAACTCCGCCTGTCCCTCTGCGCTGGACCACTGACGACCCTGTACTCCACAGTCTGCTTCCTTCCATCCTTTTGTCCTGCGTTTCTAGATTACGCCGGCACATCTTTTGATAAAGACTGATGAGGCGGTAGAGCAAAGTCGCACAGAAGAATAGCTCAGGGTTAAATACAATAGCATACAGAACAGAGAGGTAAGGAAAACAGAAAGCTTGGAGAGGAGGCAGAACTGTGGATAAGTTCAAGCCAGGTGTGCAGGTGAGTGTAAGACTTTCGAGGCTTTCCAGGGGGCTAGATGTAAAACCAAGCCCTCAATGCATGATCCCTCTGCAGGACTTTGAAACCAGATTTGTCCTGCCAGTTCATAAGAGGATTGGTGTAGAAAAGACAGGCACAACATAACTGGAGGAAGAGCAGTTTGATTTGGGATTTTGACTGTGATTCTTTGCCCTCCTCAGAGGGCTGAAAACTTGCAGCTATGGAGTGGGAAGCTAAAACCAATCAGGAGCCACCATCCCATTCTGGGTTCTAATGTAAGGTCTGAACTCATTGACGGGGTTTCTTTCTTAAATATTTTTTAACAAAACTTACAAATAGTGCTTTTTAAATTTGCATTTCCTTAATATAAACAGTATGAGCTGGTTTCCCCAAAAGAAGTGCATCTTTTTAAATTTTTTCTATAAATATTAAAATCCTTTATTAATGAAAAGAAGAATCATTTTGATCTCCAATAACCTCATCAGTCGCTACTATTTGCACTAAGGTTGAACTGGATCTTACAGTCTAGACATAAAGGCCAACTAGAAACAGACAGGTGGTCCCAGATCCAGCAGCTCAACTTGAGTCATCTAAGCCTGTGAAAACGGATTTAGGTGGCTGAAGAGTACTGGAACCCTCAGCTGCCTTAGGGCATTGAAGTAACTCTGTTCTGATAAAAGATGCACAGGGCATCAAACTTCTCATGCAATAGCTCATACTTAATGGAATACAACCACAACATGAAGAGATATAATATATCTGAAATATAAATATATGTGTGCATGTATATCTAAAGAAAGAGTAAGTGCAGGGAGCGCAGAATACATGGAGTTGCTTTTGGTTTTAGATTTACAATTTGAAATAAACATGGTTTAATGTGCCATAAAATTAACATTGAGAATTTTGTTTTGGTTTGGTTTGGTTTGTTGTTTGAGGCAGAGTTTCTCTGTGTACCATAGCTGTCCTGGACTCGCTTTGTAGACCAGATTGACCTCAAATTCATAGCAATCTGCCTGCCTCTGCCTCTGCTTGCTGAGTGCTGGGATTAAAGGCATCCATCACCATGACTGGCTTACATATGTGTTTTAAGTTATGTTATTTATTTTCAAGACAGGGTTTCCCTGTGTACCAGAGCCCTGGCTGTCCTGGACTCCACTTTGTAGACCAGGCTGGCCTTGAACTCACAGAGACTCACCTGCCTTTGCCAACCCAAGTGCTGGGATTACAGGTGTGTGCCACCATGCCCAGCTAACACCGAGAACTTCTACAAAGAACTGGAAATTATATTTTTTAAAACAAATAGTGAAAGTTAAGAGTTAAAGAATGCGGTGTCTGCTATTAAGTATTCAATGGCTGCGTAATGCCATCTGCAGCCCTCGTGAGATCCTTGGGACATATCTGCCCTGTGGAGAGGCCAGAGCTTTGTTCCGAGTGGTGCTTTCCTGTGAGCAGAGTAGCAGGAGATAGAAGACATTAGGTCTAGTCCCAACGCTCAGACCTAAGCCCATCTGAGGTCCTTGGAGGAAGAGGCAGGGCCTTCCCACACAGGAAAGGCTGTTAGGATGCCAGTACGGAGCTGCTGTGGGCACCTGATCCTACATGGGGCAGCAGCTGCCGCAGCAAGCCCTGAGCTGGGTGCAGAGGGCCAGCGGGTGAGCGGCTGTGTGCAACAGGTGCAAGAAAGAGGAGATGCGCAGTGGCGGCAGCAGCCTGGCCAGATGCAAGTTCTTCAGAAGTGCAGGTGTCAGCTGTTCTCTTTGCACTTCTTCGCTCAGCATCTCCCTGAAGGTGCCACCCAGACCGGAAGCTCTGGGTCCTGCCGGGGGCGGTCCCGCCCTTCCCCAGATTCACCACTCTCCCAGCAGCTACACAGCGTTACTGTGTCCTCCAGGACAGTGATGGCCTCACACTACTACATCTTTACCCAGTGGCCTTCCTGCGGTGCCTGGGGAGCTGAAACAGAGCCCCGGTGGCTGGTGGCTGGCCCTCCCCATGGTGAGGACCTTAGATACAAAGGAACCAGCTCCCCAGCACTTTCCCATCTCCCTGTGTGTGCGGCCCCTCTGGTCTGCGGTCCAGCAACTTCTGCTTGCTGGGTGTCTTTTCAGGCATGAGGTCAAGCCGAGGCCATGCAAGAAACTTGAAGTCTAGTTTGAACACCTGACCCCCGGTGCTCACAGGAATACTTGGAAATACCGGCTATTCGGCAAAACGTGCAGCTCAGCTGCTGAGGAAGATCGCTGGATTGCAGAGCCCCCCCACCCCCCAAAGCACAGCAGTTAAGCTATTCGGAGACCAACGCACAAGCAGCGAGTCTGAACAAACATTTCTTAGAACTCAGGCAACAGAAAAGGGAAGCCTGGCCCAGCCCTTCCTACAGATTTTTCCTGATTAGCAGGTCTAGGAGGTAAGACCATTAGCGCCCCTGTCCTACCCTTCCCTTGGGTTTGTTCCAGCAAGTGTCAGGGCTAAAGCAGGACATCTTCAGTGAAACCCAAGCTCCAAATGTTTCAGCCAGATGTGGCAGCTGCCCGCCACCACCCCACCCCACCCCCGAACCCCAACCCTCCCCATTCTCACCAAAACAGCTACTGCCCCCAGGTGTAAGCTCCCTGTCACAGGAGACTGAGCTACTGAGATGGGCTCAGGTGATCAAAATCCTCTTGGCTGGAGGGTCTTTGCCTCAGAGAACACAAACAGCTCCCCTCTGGTCCACAGGGAACCAATCTCGCCTGCCCTGGCATTGCGGGAATTGCCCGGAACGTCGGAACTAAAACAGTTCAGCGTTACCCCCGAGTGGCTTCAATTACAAACCACAGGTGGCTCTTCGTCTGCCACCTGTCTACTTCCTGAACCAAAAGTGACACTTGTTTCCCACTACCTGGTCACCCTGTAACGCAGAGCAGGAGGGTCATGATGTCAAGGGGCGTTTGATACATTAGAAATTGTTCAAATTGGTAGAAACAGAAAGTGGGTTGAACATGTTTTGCTGTTTTGCAGCGAAGAAGTTCAAAAAGGGTAATGCAATTAAAAATGCGTTCTGAGTGATAAATTACCCAACCCCTCAGGCTTAAAGGAACAGCTAACTTAGTGTTTCTTACAGGCCCGTTCACTGATTTGGACTCACAAGGGTAGTTTTTAGTTTAATATCACTCTGTAAACATGGACCTTATTTAAGTATGTGACATACCCGCTTACCTAAAGATGCTCTGGGGAAAATTAAAGAGGCGCGGAAACGGATCCAAAAAAAATCACCCAGCACTGAGTAGGGCAGTTCTGCACTTCAAGTGTGCTCTGCTGTGTCATCAGAGGTGCTTAGTAGAGTGGGACTTTTCTGCTTCCTTTCAGTTCCATCTCGGTTGGGAAAAAACAATAATGAGGAAAGCTCACTTGAAATGAAGTTAACGTCCCCCCAGACACAGTGGTGCCCCACACCTGGAATCTCAGCACTCCGGAAGCTCACTCTCAGGGTGAGGCCGGCTCTGGTCTACAGAGCAAGTCTCAGGACAGCTAGTACCACACAGAGAAACCCTATCATTAAAAAAAAAAAGTTCCTTCCTCTCTGGGAAGCGAACTTGTAAATCTAACAGCACATGAAACCAAAACCTGCATAAAAATAACTTGGATTTGGTTATGGTCAGGAAATGAGCTGCTAACGAGAAAATCTCAGCTGCAGGAACTCTGGAGATCCTGTTGTGATGGCCATGGGCGGATAAAGATCCCACTTACGTGTGGAATCTTTACAAGGAAGCCTCACGGGAAGAAAATACAATAGCAATTCCAAGGAGCTGGAAGTTGGGGAAAATAGGGTTATGATGGTAAACTGAAAATCTCAGATGAAAGGTAAGTTCTGGAGATCCAAAATGCAGCATGGCGGCAATAGTCAATGATGTTATAGCGTGTATATGAATTTGTGTAGGAAAACCTTACGCATTCTTCTTACACAAACACAAATAAATGGCTGCTGTCTTCAGTAATGGGTGTGTTAACTAACCTGTAACCATTTCCTGGTTTAAGTACATGAGATCAGCACATCAGCTATCTTGCATATATAAAAGTTTATTTGTCAATTAAACACCAACAAAGACAAACAGGGAAGACAAAACAGCAGAAAGAGGGCAGAACCACATCATCTGTCAGTGAGTAAAACCTCAACAGTCAGACACTAGCAGAGAAACACACACGTCTCTCCATGTGTGCACAATGGAGTCTCTAGCAGTGTCTGGCACTGGGGGAAATGCTTGCTTTGTGAATGAGGACATGAATGAATGAGTACCAATGTGAGCTGACCTTTTCACAAGTGGAAGAATCAGTTACCTACCTACCTAAAATTTGGCAGACGTCTCTTACACATAAAGACTTTACTAAGAAGCCGGGCAGTGGTGGCACACGCCTTCAATCCCAGCACTCGGGAAATCGAGGCAGAAGCATCTCTATGAGTCTGAGGTCAGCCTGGTCTACATAGTGAGTTCTAGGACAGCCAGGGATACATAGTGAGAACCTGTCTCCAGACAGACAGACACAGAGAGAGAGAGAGAGAGAGAGAGAGAGAGACAGAGAGACAGAGAGAGAGAGAGACAGAGACAGAGACAGAGACAGAGATGTAGAGAGACAGGGAGAGTTTTCTAAGAACCTGGCTTAATGATATAGTTCCAAGTGGCTATGTTTGATCCCGAAGAGGTCCAAATGAGGAATTGCCTAGTTATCTCTGTGACTATGGATTCCATTCCAGTCACATCATATGTCCATAGAGAATGTTTGATTCATAAGTATAGCTGCCTCATCTCACAAATGAACCTATGGTCACCATCACAAGGGACATCACTCCAGCCCCATCCTTTAAGGTTTGGATGATAATTTAGCACAACGCAAAATTCCTTGTTGCCATTGGGTTCGTCTGAGTGCCAGGACCTGAAAGGGAAAAAGATGAGAGTAATTCTCAAAATAATAGTTTGAAAAGGGCTAGAGGTACTAGGTGGTGCCCAAATCAGCCCTCCCCCATTATTCACGCAGTCTCTTGAGTCTTGGGCATTCCCCTTGAAAATTGAGGCCACAGCATGCAATATTCCCACACCGTACTGTTCTCTGTAATGACCAGCTAGCATCTTATAGGTTCACCTCTAAGGTTTGCTTGTTTTTCTTTTCTTTTCTTTTATCTTATTTTATTTTGCAGGGGGGGGGAGGAGGCAGATGGTGGTTTTTCAAGACAAGGTTTCTCTCCTTGGCTGTCCTGGACTTGCTCTGTAGACCAGGCTGGCCTTGAACTCACAGAGATCCACCTGTGTCTGCCTCCCTCTTACCTGATAAAAATATTTCACATTGGTACATTGAGCCAATCGTTTTATCCTTTTTAATAACATTTTGATTTATTATTAGAGAACTTAATACAATATATTTTGATCACATTCTTTCCCCTCTTCAACTTCTTCCAGACCCTCCCCAAACTCCCTACCCACTCAACTTCATGTTCTTTCTTTAATAAAACAGAAACATGGAGTCCATTTCGTGTTTGGCAACTGCTCCTGAGCATGGGGCCTGCCCTAAAGTGTGGTTGCTAGACCTAGTGACTCTCCACAAGAGAAAACTGATTTTCCCTTCAAGAAGCTATCAGTTGGGGTAGCTTCCTAGCTAGGAGTGTGGCTTTGTGCCCACTTCCCCTCCTCTGTGCTGGGAGTTTGTCTGGCTTGGGTATGTGCAGGTCTTGTGCCTGCTGTCACCATCTCTGTGAGTTCATGTATCTGTGAGTTGCATCTGTCCTTTCCAGTGGAATGACTTAGAACCCTAATTAAGATACACAGATCTCCTACTTATTATACCTTGGGTGAGTAATTTAATTTCTGATATTCTCAGTATCCTCTCTTAAAATTTGAAATTATATATTTCACTCTGTAGACAGAAAGACTGAGATAATAATATGCTAAACAGTAAGTTTTTAATATATATTAAAATTATATAAGCCTGTCATAACTAAGGATGTTTTGCTTTTGAAAAATATCACCTTTTAATAAGTATGATTATAACATGAATTTTTATTATCAAGATATAAACAGTGAAAGAGCCCAGAAAAAAATTACCTAGATCTGAAGGCTTTGGTTTGGTTACCATAGCCTTGGTTTGAATCAATTACTGAGATTCTTCAAAGTCAATGTCCTCATCTCTAACAGGGGAAATAGTAATGTGTGTCTTCCAATATGTGATGAAATGAATTAACAGGCCAGGCTGTGGTGACAAACGCCTTTAATCCAAGCATTTGGGAGGCAGAGGTAGCTGGATCTCTGAGTTCAAGGCCAGCCTGGTCTACAGAGCAAGTTCCAGGGCAGCCAGGGTTACACAGAAATCTTGTCTTGAAAAACAAACAAACAAATAAGCAAAATTATTTAACCTTGTAGAAAGCAACTAAAACGAGAATGAGCTGTTTCAGGCTTATAATCCAACACCTTAGATTCCCGGCATGAGGCAGATCCCGGAATTTCTCAACCTAGACTTACGTGTCAGTTTGATTGTATGGTGTCTGATGAGCCCACTGCCATTGTCCATGGCCCTCTGGATCTGACAGCCTCACGTAATAAGCAGAACGAGTGTCCAAGGTCTTAGTGATGAAATCCTAAAGGGAAAAAAAAAAAAAAAGAAAGAGAATTCAGCTTGGATTGAGGTAGGTAGGTTAGTTAGTTAGTTAGTTAGTTAGTTAGTTAGTTAGTTAGTTTGCTTGTTAAGTTACTGGAACCTGATGGCTGTTGGGAGGGAGACTCAGCCTCAAGGATGCAGCCCCTGCTGGGCTATCCATGTTCCAGAAGATGGGCCTCCACTCATGTACATACTGGCAGCACCAAGGGGACTCCGTGGATCTAAACTAATTTTTTCAAAACACATGAAATTGTGTTTTTTAAGGAAGGAATAAATGTTGGAGTATAGGGGAGAAATTGGAGGGATGGACTTGATCAAATATTATATATATATATATGTACATATCTCAAGCAATAAACGGTTTTCTTCTTTAAATCACTCCTCCAGTCATAGAAATGTGTGGGGATAGCGTGGTAATTGATACAGACTTACAACATAGAATGAGCAAATCAGAGTTGCTAGCATTTCTACGTTTTTAAACATGTTCTTTAACTCTATTTTAATATATGATGAATGTATTTTTTATGAGTTACAGGGTAATACTTCACCTGAGTTCCTTATGATTACACAAATTTAAGGAGAAAAGTAAAGTATGTAGAATTCTTGAGAAGCCCCACTCACATTACATATGGAAGCAATTTCTATCCTCAATCCTAGAGAATTACTAGCTGAGACTGGCTTCCTTTCTTCACTAAGAGAAGGCATTCCTCAAAGTTGTACCTGGGAGAAAATCTGCAGATATCATTGTTTTCTTCTCAAACATTAAATATTCTTTAATCTCATTCCTGACTGGTGACTGGCTTTTTAGAATTTAATTTTATTTCCTATTCAGCTTAATAGGCCTCTGGTGTGCAGTTAATGATGGAACATTAGCACATCAAAATTAAACTGATATTTCAGGCAGAAACATGTTCTCCTTTAACCCTCATGGGCTGAACCTTTATGATGGTGCAATCTTGGAAAGTTGTTTAGTTTCACCGGAGCAGGAAGAAGGAGTAGAAGGAAAAGGATGAAGCAACCTTTCCTGCCTATGTGATGGAAAGCCTTCCACCACAGCACCAACCCACATGTCAACACAACCCCCTCTTAGTGAAAAGAGGCAGACAGCAGAAAGGACGTAGACCCCACTCTGTCCCAGAATGCACCTGCTCTTCCTGGCTGTGGATCACCAGCAGATGAGCACCCAGGCTGGAGCACTTCTCCCCACTCTCATTCCAAGATGCAGACTCAATGGAAGTAAAGTAGCAGTGGGAACCAAATGGCTTCCAATTCTTTGGGCAACAGCTCCAGACTTTGTCTTTATTGGAACAAAGGAGATATAAGCACAAAGCACAGTATTTAAATACAAAAGTACACCCAAGGCTCAGAAGAAAGCAACTCATCATACCAAGAACCAGGAAGTTTTCAAATTCAAAAGAACAAAGCAGAAGGATAAGAGATGCTAAGAAGCAAGGTAAATGCCCCTGCACAATTCTGGGAACATCAAGGAAGAAGGAGAGGAAAGAATTTAAGTGCCAGAGGATTGGAAGGAATGTTGACTTCTGAACATCACAGTAGTGGTGGGCCACACAAGCCTGAGCCCATCACCAACCCTTCCTAGAGGAGCTCAGCGGTTAAAGGTTGCAGAATGAGGAAGTCATGGTCTTCAGTGTCGTAGACATTGATATATTGATACAGAGGAAGAAGTAGGAAGGGGACTTGGAACAAAGAAATATCTTGGTGGGAAAGGGCAGGGAATTCAAAGAGGATTATGGCGGTCTTTGATCAAAGAACAGTATATATGTATGAAAATGTGAAAATATTTTTTGAAGAAGCAAGAAAACAAAAATGTTAGAATTTTCCAAACAAACTTTAAAGCACTGACGATAAAAGTGCTTCGGTGGGCACGACAGCCTGCGGGCGCAGCGGCAGCATGCGTGCCTTGGTGGCAACCAGCGCCTCTCTAAGATCCACTCCACAAGAGGGAAATCATGCCTGCTACGGGAAATCTAACCAACTGCCCAGGGCTTGTGAAGTCACAGATCTTGGGGAAGAACCTACAACTACTACTTTATCAAACCAGTGAAATCCCTAACTACATTCTAAATATTTGTCCTTATACCCACAGGCAAATGTAATCCTTGCCTCTCATCAAGGAAATTTCTCTTTGCAACACAAAGAGACCATTACAGAAAACCACAACCAACCAAAATGCCAAGGTGTGGTGCCCATTCCTAAGGAATACGTCTACGAAACAACTCCAGCACCTAAGGCTCTGGGATCCTTTCAGTAAGAGAAGGTGGGAAGAGTATAAGACTGAGAGGAACAGGGAAGTGATTTACTATGAGATTGCATCTCCTAAAAATGTCAGAAATTACACCCGTAAAGTCTCACCAACATGACTGACTAAACACAAGCTGAGCCAGAACAACAACAATAGACATGCTAACACAGATTGGGTGTCAGGCAGGGAGCCTACAAGGCCTCAACCCTTCACAAGGAACTAAGGAATGCTGACAGTGGGAGAAACAGTCTTCCACAGGAAAGAGCATACCCACAGCTTATCCAAAACCAAACGGTCAGCCCTGAAAACATACACACAATTGACATTATACATAATGAGCAGGTTGTACTTATATACTTACTTCTTTCTTCAAGAAGAGCCTTTGGGAACACACACACACACATATATAATCCATATACATACATAAAAAATATTTACAAAACAAGAGGCCATAAATTTGAAAGAGCAAGGAGTATATGAAAGTGTTTGGAGGGAGAAAGGGGAAGGAGAAAATTATATAATTATGTTATAATCTCAAAAAATAAGAAATAATTTTAAGTGCTTCAATGAGAAGATACAGACATTCTGGAAAAAATAAAAGCCAACAAAGATGCAGATGTCAATAAGATTCAAAATGGAACCTTTTTTTCTTGAAAAATGCAGTAGTAACCTTTTCTATTTACAATAGATGGTATCACTGGAGGGGATGGACAAATCAGTGAATTGTCAAATAAAACAATAAAAAATAAGCAAGAAACCAAGTAATCCAATTAAAAAATGGGGTATGGAGCTAAAAAGAGAACTGACTGTAGAGGATTATAGAATGGCAGAAAAACACTTAAAGAAATGCTCAACATCCTTAGCCATCAGGGAGATGCAAATCAAAACGAC
>CM053761.1:20556673-20723761 GCA_028658305.1 Pachyuromys duprasi
GAAAGAATCAGTATAGCAATGTATCAAAGCAGATATTAAGACTCACAATTAAGCCCTTGGCAGAGGGCGGGAAGTAATAATAAAAATAGGGGAAGTTAGGAAGACTTGGGGAGAACAAGAGCTCCACAAAGATCAAACTGAGCAGGGCACAGGGGTCTTATATGAGACAGTTTCTCCAACCAAGGACCATATATGGATATGGCCTAGAAACCCTGCTGAGATGTGGCCCATGATAACTCATTGTCGAACTGAAGACTCTAGTAAGGGAAACAGGGACTGTTTCAGTCTTGAACTTGATGGCTGGCTCTTTGACCCTCCCCCATACACGCCAGGGAGTAACAGCCTGGCTAGATCCCAGGGGAGGACATTGCAGCCAGCCCTGGGGAGACAAGATGATCAGATGGAAGGGGAGGAGATCCTCCCCCGTTGGTGGACTTGGAGGGGGCGGGGAGGAGATGAAGGAGGGTTTAGGGAGAGTGGGAGGGAATGAGGGAGGGGGCTATGCCTGGGATGCAAAAAAACCTAACCTGTGATTGATATAAAAATAAATAAATTTATAAAAAAAATACCAACTTAACAAAAAGTAAATACACAGAAAAAAATAAATGCAGCCTCATATCATGACCCTAAACGTGTATAAAGCAGATAACAGGACCAAGATATTCGAAGTGTAAACTGATACATGGGAAAAGAGAAATGAGACACTCAGAGATAGAGACAATCAAAAAAAAAAAAACAGGAAGAATGTAAAAGGGCATTTCCAAACATGCTGGAAATAAATTATGAGTCATCTTAGAACTAATTAATACACTTCTAAATAATGTAGGTGTCAAACATCAAGGTCTACTTTAAAACACATTTAACTGGGCTGGGGGTGTAGCTCAGTCAGAGCGTTCACCTAATAAGCAAGAAGCCCTGGGTTTCGTCCACAGCACATCATAAAGCCAAAGGTGGTAGTGAGCACTCTCAATCCCAGGACTAGGGAGGTGAATACAGGAGGGTCCAAAGTTTAATGTCATCTTGAGCTGCTTGCACTTGAGGCCAGCGTAGGCTGCATGGGACTATACCTCAAAATAAAACTGAACTGAACAAAAGTGAACATACAATACGTCAAAACCTGTAGAGCACTATCTTCAATAAAAGAATCCAGGCTTGCTCAGTGAAATGGCTGAGGTGAGGATGGAAACAGGGATTATCTGTCATGAGTCCCAGATAGAGCTTTTCTACATCCCAGAAGTAAAGAACAAACTGTTGAAAGTGATGTGTCAGAGGGGCAGAAGGACTGATGGGAAGTGGTCCTAAAGCACAAAGGCAGGAAACACACAGGTATCAAACTATAATACAAAACAAATGTCCATAGTACATGCAGATACAAGTACCAAGTGATTAAGTACAGTAATAAATGGATAGAAAAGACCAAATCTCATATGCATAAGAATTTCAAAATATTATGTTGCTAGGTCTTAATGGCTAACAATCTACTTCCTCGGATAATATCGTGGAATCACTCTACATTTACCAACTGGATTCAAGGCATATTGAGTTTTACCTTCCATGGTTGAGTGGTTTCTTGCGCAATCCAATTTTGTGTGATTCAGTTGTTTCATAGTATTTTTTTCTTCAAGGAGATCAGAATACATTTGAAAGAAAACTGAAAAAAAAAAGATATTCACTTTCTTCGTAGCACTATAATTTTACTCTTTACTCAGTTCTTCTCCCCATCCCTGACCTTCATCTTTTTTGTTGTTTCTTTGAGGCAGTGTCTAGCTGTGTAGCTCAGACTCATCTCACACTCCAGAGAACTAGGAGGCACACCCGGCTCTTAGTAATGAACCAGGACTATCATGTCAATCCCAATTTAAAACTAATTCACAGACACAAGTCAGGAGATCAGAAAAATGAGGGTGGATCTAGGAGGAATTAGGAAAAAGAATGTGGGTGAATATGATCAGAAAACATTGTCTGAAATTCTCGAACAATATGTTTTAAAAATAAAAAAGAAGGAAATGTGTTTTGATTGTGATTTTAATGAACGTGATTTGTTTTTTGAACTCCCTGATCTATCCCTTCAGAATTGGGAGCTTTTCTCTTTCCTCATTATGTCCTATTTGCTCCTTGACCCATCACATCCTGGCTTTTGCTTCTACCTTTGACTAAAAACATCCTTGAGCCAAACATGATGGGGCCTGCCTATAATCCAAAAGGTGGGGAGCGGGGAGACGGAAGGATTGCAGACTCCAGGCCAGCGTGGGCTATGTATCAAGTTCAAATCCAGTCTGTGCCACAAAGTGGGATGGTGATTTTAAAAATCATTGACATACATTGTCAGTAACATGCCAGGGCACTTAATGTCCTTCTACCTCTTGGACTTCACCCCAGTTCTCTTCTTTCTCGCTCATAAGACATTACTGTTTCGCTTCACCTTTCTTGCCCTCACTTCTTATTGTTTTCTGTAACCCCCTCTCCTTCTATCCACCCCTTTAAAATGCAACACCCCACACACACACACACACACTGTCCTGTCACTATCCTTCCTGTTCATACTAAACCCTCTTCTCGAATGTTATATGGTCTCATCCACTGCCTGAATGAGAAGGACTGGAAAACTTGGACCTTCCCTTCTGACACAGAGACAAGCATGTGCTCACTAAACACCACACCAGAAGATAAACCCAACATGTTCAACACCCAAATCAACATCTTCTACCCTAAGCCTGCACCTCGTCCTGTACTGTCTGCCCATGTGAACCACTACCCTTGGGTCAGGCTCTGATCACGCGTCTGCTGGGTGGTGAATCTGCTTTCTAGCTTTTCTCTTTACCTCTAGTTTTCTATTTCCATTCCGTTTTCACGCCAGCCTGACAGTGCACTTCCGCATAACTAATCTGACAGTTTCAATTCCCTGCCTAAAATTCTTCAGTGGCTTCTCCTGGCTGTGACACGGTATGAAATTGCTAACGATTTTTAATATTCCTCTATCCATGCCTTATCTAGCCAGTCTCTTGCTCAGGGGCAGCTCTGGCTGCTTCCATGCTAAGATAGGAGAGTGACTGGCTCTCACTCTCCGTCTTTGTGCGCTAAGATGTTCCATGAACAAAGATGGGCTCTCCTGAGTAGTGACAGTGCTGTGGTCACATTGCTCCTGGAACTCCAGGTGACTGTCTCCTCCCCAGAAGCCACGGTGCATGTGAAGGCCACAGGTATGTGGATGGCTGAGTCCCACCAGGCCACAGGAGCTCACTGGCTCAATATGATCTGTCAAGCCACAGAAGCACGAAACAAACACAAAGCTGTCTTTATGAAATTTTAGAGCTGCTTTTTAAAAAGCAAAAGATAATTGAAAAAATGTTTAGTGGGAAAAAAAAAACTAAGCCCTTTTTTGTTTTGAAGACAGGGTCTTACAGCATGGCCCAGGCTGGCCGTGAACTTACTATGTAGCCCAGGTTGGCCTAGAATTTGCAATCCTCTTGCCTCAGTTTCCCAAGTGCTAAGATTATAGGCATGCAACAGCATACCCTGATCAAACTTTTTTTAATGCTTCACAACACCTCCTATACTATTTTATAAATGTTACCTCACAGGGTTAATCTCTAAATTGTTTAAGGACAGGAGCTATTGTTCTTTCTGGACCTTCTAACACTCTAACACACAGTAAATGGACATTATTAATTATTAAAGGAAAAGATAAAATACACAAAAATGTAGTAATTTTATACTTTTATTTTTAGGTGAGTTCTCATTATGTAGCCCTGGGTGGCCTGGAACTCACAGAGATCTATCTGCCTCTGCTTCCTGAGTACTAGAGTTAAATTAAAGGCATGTGCCACCATGCGAGGCCTCACCTTTACCTTTTTTAATAAATTCTGAAAGTCTCATGCAGAAATCCTCTCTTTGCTAAATTAGCTTAGATCTCACATAGTCTGGAGCAGGAGGGAAATAATCAGAAGGATTTACCCTGTCCCACTGTCAGGGATAGCCCTCTCCCTCTCTTCTCATCCCCTTACTCATTCCAAACTACGAGTGTCTGTGCATCCAGTGAAGCTGGCTCCTAAGTGCTGCTGAGGAAACACAGACTCTTCCTCAGGGCTGCAGTCTAATACAGATGCCCCAGGATTTCACTCTGTGACAGCAACACACATGCTTCTCTAGTGAGAATGAAGGATTTTTACAGAAGAGTAATTCTGAAATAGAGCAAAATTTCCAGTATTACCTATCTCCCCAGAGAAAGTTGCTTTATCAGGTTTCTTGGGAAATCCACTGATAATTACCTGTTTCTAGTGGGTGTCTCTCCTTGTGCAAGACCGAGATAGCTTACTTATTCCCTTGGCATACTTACTGATCAGAGTAACAGAGAACAAGATTGCCAACAGCTGGAAAAATATCAGCAAGGCAAGAAGCAACACGGGAAAGCCAGGATTCTGTTTGTGAATGGTGATCTTCTTTGGGAGAGCTAGAAGAAAAACCGAACTAATTAAATCAGTAATGAATTCTGCCAATTCCTCTTCCTCTTCTCCTCCCTTTTCTACCACACTATATTAATAATATAGTCTCCTGAAAATATATAAAAATTGTATAGGGGAGAAACAATGATTTCCATTGGATAAACATGAAAGCACACCTTTCTACCACTGACAATAACTCATTTGTACTGATATTTGAAAGATGTGTGTGTGTGTTCTTCTATGGAGTTTTAAGATGTGTATACACATATGTATATTTCCACATATGACTGACATATCACAATCATTCATTTCTGTTCTATTGCTTTCCTTCACACTGCAACATGGACATTTTTCTGCCACCATATTTTCTTCTTTATTATGGCTACATAGTACTTCATCTAAATAGTCTCCCAAACCGTTTCCAATACTACTTTAAAGCATGAAAAACCAGGTAAGTCTGTGTAAGCATACTTCACAGGTTTAGGATATGGCCTAAGGTCATCTTTTTAGCTACTATCTCTTGGTTAGAAATTATTTCATGGGTTGAGGGAGACTGAGGAGGGGAGGGAGGGAGAAGAGCAAGAGGGTTACAGGGAGGGAGAGACACTTGGCGATTTTAGATGTCACTATGTATGAATACATGTGTAAGAGTGTTATGTGAAAACAGAAGGGAGAAAGATTTCAGGAAGGGAAAGGGGTGGTCAAGAGCAGTGAGGAAGGATGGGGTAGGATGGGGGTTATGCACAAGGAATGATGATGTGTTTGTGTAAAATGCCATAATGGAGCAACTGATTGGTCTGTATGCTAGCTAAAATATATAGTTTAAGACATAAAATTCTTTCAGAGATAGTATAGATTCTTGTAACTGCAGAAACGGAGCTTGCATTCAGCACGTGGGAGGTCCTGCATCCTGACACCCAGTATGAGTGGAGAAAGGGACACTCATACTCTCCTTCAAAATAAAATCACCCACAAGACACAAACTCTCTTCTTAAAGTTATGATATGCTGTCAAGAAAATAGAAGAGAACCCCGGTATTAGAAAACATTATTTCTACGGGAAAAGTGCAGTTTTACATACATCAAAAATATGCAGTAGAACTCAGACTTTCTCTAAATGGCGAGAGTAACAATAATGTGGGGAACTCATTTCTTTGCCCTGCAAAGCCTCTTTACAAACAAGTCAACCTACTGAGATTCCTGTCTCCCACACACAGCCTCTCTTACAGACAGCAGCAAAGATCCCCCAGGCTTGCTCTTAAACGTTCCTTCCTTCACCTTGCCGTTTGCTTAGACCACCAGAAAAGAAGTTTGCACTGTTCTAGGGGTGAAGGGAAGTTTACCTGAAGTTGAGTCTGAGATGGTGCCTGAGAAAACAGGTTGATTTTTGAAGTTCACTTCAGTATAAATATTTGGTGAAGCCATATTGAAAAGAGAGCTGCTTTCTTCAGAAAACCTGTGTCATTCTTAATTTTTTTTTTTTTTATAAACAAGAAACAAGCACGGTGGATAATTTTCCAACCACCAGCTAGAAGGTGCAGAAGCACTGAAAGGGCATGTACCGTGGAGAGTACAGCATGAAAATGTAAAACCACAGGGTAGAACTCTGGGCCACAGAGGTCCAATCCCCACAAGCAGAAAAAAAAAAGAATCAAAAACGTCAACCATATTTGGCATTGATATGCAAATACTGTGAAAAGTGGGGAGGGGAAGAAATAGGAAGGAAAGGAAAAGAGGAACCAGGCATTAGAGATGTCTGTCCTGGCACCCGTGTTCTCAGCACTCTGCAGCAGAGTCCAGACACTTGAACACGCAAACTCGAATTCTGCAGCCAACATGAGCTAACACTGTAGCCACAGCATCCACTTTAGCGGGACAGCTGAAGTCCTGAGCATGACGTCCTAAAAGGCCTGTTGACCCCTGCTCCTTTCAGGCTCTGTAGAATGTGCAGGCCTGTAAGAGCTCAGCAGATTTCCTAAGCCTCTCTGACTCCCCAAAGTCTGCAACTCTTGGCTCTTAGCTCTCACCACAAGGGGAATGAGTGACAGTTTACTCTGGAGTCAAATATGAGTTGATAGTGATCTAGGCACATGGAATCATACTATTCTCCATATCATGTTCTAATGTGCTGACAGTTTCATAGCGTTTTTACAGTTGTGGAACAAAGGAAAGGCATAAACTGGAAGAAAATCAGTGCTTTTAAATGGACCGGTGAGCTAGAGAAATGGCCACCAACCAAAGAGCATAAGCTAGACATAGCCCCCTACACACATGTAACAGACGTAGCATGGTCGTCATCCGGTCCCCTAACAATAAGAGTAGGGGCTGTCTCTGACTCTGTTGCCTGCCTTTGGCTCCCTTTCCTCTAGCTGGACTGCCTGTCTGCCCTCAGTGGGAGAGGATGCACTTAGTCCTGCTGCAACTTGATGTTCTGGGATGGATTGATGTCCATTGGGGGAGGGGGTCTCCTCTGAGGAGAAGGGAAAGGGAGGAGAGGGAAGGGTGGAGGGAGGGTGCGTGGGGGTGCGACTGGGAGGAGAGAGGGGCTGCGATCAGGCTGTGCAGTGATTAAATAGATTAATTAATGGAGAAAGAAGATCACTGTTGCTCTTGCAGGAGGTTGGGGTTGGTTTCTAGCACACTGTGGCGACTTGAATAAAAGTGGCTCCACAGGCCCAAGAGAGGGGCATTATTGGGAGGTGTGGCCTTGTTGGAGGAGGTGTGTCACTGGAGACAGGCTCTGAGGTCTCAGAAGCTCAACCTAGACCCAGAGTGGCAGTCACTCCTGCTGCCTGCAGATCAGGATGAAGAACCCTTAGCTCCTTCTCCAGCACCGTGTCTGCCTGCGCACTGCCGTGACAGTTCTGGACTAAATCTCTGAAACGGTGAGGCAGCCCCAGTGAAACGTTCTCCTTTATAAGAGTTCTGTGGTCATGGTGTCTCTTCACTGCAATAAAACCCTAAGACAGCCACACGTGGTAGTTCACAGTCACCCGTAACCCCATCCCAGGGGCTCCACACCTCTTTTGACCTCCACAGGCGTCAGGCACACATGCGATGGAAGACACACATGCAGTCAGAACACTCACAAACATAAAAGAAATATTTAAGTATTTTATGTTATGAGTGTGGGTATTTTGCCTGTGTGTGTGTCTGGGTGGCATGTGCGGGGCACACTGAGGTCAGAAGAAGGCACTGGATCACCTGGAACTGGAGTTGCAGACAGTTGTGAGCTGCCACATGGGTGCTGGGAATTGAACCTGGGTCCTCAGAAAGAGCAGCCAGTGCTCTTAACGCTTGAGCCATAAAATAAGTAAACATTAAAAACTAATTAAAATGCATTTGGTAGGTTACAGCAAAGTGGGACTGTGGGCCTCATGTGCTATATGATGACATTCCTGGCCTCTAAGTTGGAGGAAGCTAGTGGTTAATACAGCCTCAAAGGGTTTATGTAACAGTCACAAAATTGTTAGGTAAAACACCGAAGTGAATAGTGGATGGCTAACAAGGAATCTAAAAATTCTAGATCTGGTAAAACCCCAAACTATTTGGGGGTATTCCAAATCCCCACAGTCACGAGTTCAAGCGACCAGCCCCTGGAGACTATGAGACAGGTGACACTTTCTTTCTGAGAGGTTCAGCTCACACAATGAGGAAGGCATCCACTCGATAGCACAGACAGGTCCAGGAAGCCGGACTTGAACCAGCGGGAGAACGGCATCCGCACACAGGGTGAGAACGTGAAAAGAAAGGGTCGAACCGGGACTGCGGGACATGCATTGAGCAGAAGACCACGGAGGAACCAAAGTCTGGGAGGCAATGATGAGAAACTTTTTTAGAGACTTCAAGCTGCTTGCAGACAGTGGAAAGAATCTCACGGAGGCAGGGGAACACTCGAACCCCAAAGGAAGTACGGAACTAGCCAGGGTCGGAAACTTCCCTCCTGGGAGGCACTTTGAATGCACTGCGTCAGATCCATCAAAGGAAGACCGAGGGGAAAACAGAACCATCCGGATGCAGGGGAACTCCCAGGAGTGAGACGGGTCTCTGAGAGCTAGGGAAGGGATACGAGGGACTTGCCAGAAAGTTCTCATGTCCTTTCTCCTCAGCAGCTCTCTCCCATCATATCTGTTCTTTCCTTGTTTAATGTCCAGTATTAGTTTATCCGCCTGCACTGCTCAGTACTGCTGTTCTTGTCCTATGCCACTTATTTCTTGATACTTTTTTTTTCTCTTTACCTCTGTTGAAGGACACAGACTGGCCTTGTTTGCAGGGTCCCTGTGTCCCATCCTCCTGGAAGGCAGAGCTATTCTTTGTTCTCAGATTAAGCCCTCTGCCAATCTCTGTTCACGATACCTCATGTCTAAGCTTTCTCCTGTCCCCCATTTCCATCCCTGCAGTTCCCCTTCTATTTACATTCCACTCCTCTGCTTTCTGTCACCACAATACTGATCACTAGGCTTGTGGTTTCCTTCCCACTCAGACACACAGTAATCTCTACAGACACCCTTTAATTTCTACAGTGATAGCATGAAGCAGTGGTTTATTGTTTTAGTGGACCTTTACTCTATTTTCATAGTTAAATGTACTCACAGGTGGTGGCTATTGCTATACATCCAGTTCGAGGCTATCCTAAAATACATGACATCCTTTCTCAAAACACACAAATAGGGACTGCAGAGATGGCTCAGAGGTTAAGAACACTCACTGTTCTTCCAAAAGTCCTGAGTTCAAGTCCCAGCAACCACATGGTGGCTCATAACCATCTATAGTAAGATCTGGTGTACAGGCAGAATGTTGTAAAAATAATAAATCTTTAAAACACACACACACACAAATAAGCATAGTGTGGTGGTGCACCCCTTTAATCCCAGCACCACTCGGGGGCAGAAGCAGGCAAACCTCTGTGACCTCACATGATTTTCATGTCTTTCTAGAGACCCCTTCATCAGCAAGTCTGAGAAACATAGCCTACAACTCTGCCAGTTGCTAGAGAGAGCATGCCCTCTAGTGGTTGCACAGTGTCACATAGCCAAATTTAACATTCACATCAAGTGTTGCCATATTTTTTTCCTGCCATAGCATAGCATCAGAACATACCAAAAAAGAAAATGAAACAACAACAACAAAAAAATCTAAAAATCAAACGAAAAAAATATCAGTAGTAGGTCTTTTGAACACCGCTTCTGAAAATGTGATGCTGTTATTAATGAGACAAAACATGAGCTCACCACAGACAGTCACTTTACTTCTGGTTCAAATGCAAACAACACAAGCACACTAGACATTTTTAGCAAAAATGCTGTCCTCATACCTTGTATCTTTCAAAAGGAAACTAGGCAGGAAAGGAAAACAAGAGGGAATAAAGGAGGGAAGAAAGGAGGGAGGGACCACAAGCCTACATCCTCCCAGGCTTCAAGAACCAACAAGTAAGGGGGCATGGTAGCACAAGCCTTTAGTCCCAGGCTTTAATCCTCAAACGCTATGAACTTGAGGTCATTTTGGTCTACATCGTGTTACAGGTCAGCCAGGGTCATTTAGGACACCCTGTTTTTAAATGAATAAACAAAAACAACGTCAATAAGATTCACTCTCTAGTGATCTCAGGGCTGGCGACATGGCTCGGTGGGTAAGAGCACTGGCTGCACACCATGAATATCTGAGTTTAGATCACTAGTACACACAGAGAAAAGCCAAGTGCTCATCTATAACCCCAGCATGGAGAAAAGGAGACTGAAGGATGGATGAGACCATTGCCCATCAATCTCGCTGAAAAAGAGTAAGCTCCGTGTTCACTGACAGACCTTGAGTGTGGTAGAGCAGGGCAAATCTTGCTCTGACCTCTATGCTCTCATCCACATACACACATGTCTCAGGTCCCCTGACCTTAACACAACAGACGCCATGATGGTAGTACCATTCAGGCCTTGGGACCCAGCACATAGGCAGTACCAGCTGCCAAAACAAAAACAAAGCCCTAATCCATCAAAGTCCATAGTTCTGGGAAAGTCTCTAAATATCCTAACCTTGCTTTTTGTCTTCTGTAGCTCTGCTTCTGGCTAGCTGTTCTCATTAACTGATGTCAACCCACGATGTGTGTTGTGGAAGTCTTTGCTTAATGTAAACATGTTTTGTTTTAATCCCGGGTGTGGAATATGAGACTGATTCAGATTGTCCACAGCAGCAACCTATTTGCCTCACGTGTCCTCTGAGAGGGGCTCTTTGTCAGCTGCAGATAGTTTAAGTCGGAGGACTCTGAGAGGGATTAAAGGCCAGAGCCCAGGGAGAAAAAGGGGGCACCAAGGAAGAAGAATCCGCCCTCCCTCCCCCCCCCCCGTTGCTCCTAGCTGCTGTTGATGCAGTGTTGATGCAGAAGTTGGAGATATCCTGAAACAAGGACTGGACTTGCCTCAAGAAACCCAATGACTGTAAACAGCAAAAAGTAGCTAAGGAAAACTATGCCCCTCCTCAACACTAACCTTTCTCTCCTACCTGGTGTTGGGATGGAGAAGGGAAAGGGGCATAAGGAACAGTTTTTAAAAGAATGCCAACAGATGTGGTTTTATCCAGAACACCCAGTGTCGTGGCCCGAGGCTAATAAAGACTTTCTGTTGGCTTAATCCCATGTCTGAGAGAATAGTCTTCTCTAATGGATACCCCACAATTCACAAAGGCATATGTCACACTCCAAAAAGAATATCTATTTAAATGTAAAAGGAGTTGAAGAGATGGCTCAGCAGTTAAGAGTGCTCACTGCTTTCACAGAGGAAAATAGACACACACAAAATAGTAATAATAATTTACATAGTTATAAAGAATATACAGTATATAAATTTCAAGCAGGTAGGTAATCTGAGATATTTACCCAGAAGACAGACTGGGTATCTGTCTTCTATCTATACAAGTCATACAGTATTTATTTAAGATTCATTTAATTTTATGTGTATATATGTGCACCATGTGTGCAGGTGTCTGCAGGTCAGAAGAGGGCATCGGACACCCTGGAGCTGGACTTACAGATGGCTGTGAGCCGTCTGACAGGGGTGCCAGGAATCTCCAGATTCAGGTCCTCTGCATGAGCAGCAACTGCTCTTAACGTCTGAGCCATCTCTCTCCAGCCTGTTTTTAATTCACTGAAGAACTGCATATTGTTATCAGCAATGGTTAGAACATCTGCTCTCTCGCCAGTATTAAAGGTGTGCCTTTCCTGCACTCTTGTATTGTTTACTGTGTTTCTCTGCATATGTGTGTGGACATGTGCATGCCACAACACAAGTGTGGGGCTCAGAGAACAATCTGTGGTTCTCTCCTTCCATCATGTGGGTTTCAGGGACTGAACTCAATAGACAGGCTTGGTGTCAAGCACCCTTACCCACTGAGCCATCTTGCCAAGATGACAAGAGTTGCTCATTTTTTCTTTTACAGTGTGTGTCTATGGGTGTGCACATGCGTGTGCATGCATGAGTGTGTGTGTCCCTGACACACATGTGGTCAGAAGACAACTTAGGAGAGTTCTCTCCTACATTGCTGATTCTGAGGATCAAACTCAGCTTTATCAGGCTTGAGGGCAAACACCTACCTGCTAAGCCATCTCAATGGCTCAAAAGCCTTTTTGACTTTTTGAAACTAAATCATGATTTATTTTTGGCTGTTTGAAACTAATCAGGATTTATTTTCATACAATAAAAAAAAATTTTTTTTTCTCCTTTTCACAGTGCCTTAAGTGTGGAAGACACTTGACAACAGCGGTACATTACACACAAAGGTTAAGTGTGAGAGGATTCCAGTGTTTATGTTCCAGTTCTTACAAGTTTAAGCTGCTCATCTAGGACAGAAGCAGGAGGGTGTCAGGAGGGTGTCAGGAGGGCACGCTAGTTGACACAGAGAATGGACACCCATGAGAGGACCTCACTACCTCTGGGGAAAACGTGGGCTTGAAGTCTGGTATCTGAGGCGGGGGACTCACATGTGGTCTGATGGTGCATGGTGTGCTGTTCTCATGAGGGGCTCACACAACATGCCAACACGTCACTTAGGTACAAGTGGGTATTTGGAAGCATTTCAAAACCGCTTACCATAGGTCCTTGGCCCATTTTCAAAAGATTTTTTGCTTTCGTGATAAGAATTCCTTAGACTGCTCGATCCCCCCTTATTAGTAATCTGCAATTTTCTCAGTTATGTTGTCTTTTCTCAAGTGTTTCTAACACTGTACAAAAACTTTCCGTATTTGCTTCTGTTTGTTTCATTGATTTGTTGTTTTGTTGTGGGGGAGGTTAGGCAAGTTCTCTAGACAGAGGTGGCCTTGGATTCTCTATGTAGCCCAGAGCTAAGCTTCTAATCCTCCTGCTTCCACTTACTGGGGCCACAGGCATGTACTTCCATGCCCAGTGTTATGTGGTACCTGGGACTGAACCCAGGCCCTGCGCATGCTCAGAAGCACCCATCAACTGCGCTGCTTCTGTCTGTGCTTTGATGCCATATCCAAAGTATCATTAATGCAATGATCATCAAGGCCCTTGTCTGGATACATCTAGTTTAGTGGTCCTGGATATTAAGGATTGCAGGGGTTTGAATGATAAATGTCTGCCATAGTTCCATTTCTTTTTTTTTTTTTTTTTTTTAAGATTTACTTAAATGAGCACGCTATTTGCATGTATGCCTGCATGACAGAAGAGGGCATCAGATCCCATTATATATGGTTGTGAGCCACCATGTGGTTGTTAGAACTGAACTCAGGACCTCTGGAGGAGCAGCCAGGGCTCTTACCGCTGAGCCATCTTTCCAGCCCACTCTTACAAGAGTACACAAGCACATGTGCCCTTTTATGACTTGCTGGCCCTTTTGTCCCGGGCCAGTCAAACTTAAAAGACAAAACCGTGCTGGGAAAGTATTTAAGCAATAAAGTCCTTGCCTAGCATGCCCAAAGCTTATCATTGGTAGTAAGGGGAGATAGGACATAAACTAAAAGGAGAAGAACCAATACCTTTTTCATCTCTTTAATTTCCATTATTGCACCAATACAGCATATGCTTTATATACATATATCTTCAACTTCATTTTCAATTTTCAGCAATTCAAATACATAATATATTATCATCTTAACAATACAAAGAACACAAAATGGAGGAAGCTTGAGAAAATAGGTTTCCCAATAGTCACTAGTGATCCTACACTTTCCTCTTAGTGTTTTTACTGGAACCATTAATGTCCTGCCATGGCTCTGCAAGAAGAGAGCTGCCTGGAAAGGGGAGGTAATGGGGAAAATGGACCCAAAATTAGAAAAGTTAAGATTACGAGAAAATATATTTGAAATTAAATATAAGGACCCTCTTCAGCCAGAACATACATCTCCAAACAGATATTCACAGAAGACTAAATCCTCCCATTCCGCCCTCAACTTGCCCAACAAACAAAGGAGAGGACCCACTGACCTGATGGGACTCTCTTCACAGCACTGTAAAAGGAATGAAGGGCAGAGGGACGGGAAAGTGATGGGGCAGATATCCTAGCTGAGTATCAAAGCCTGGAGCAAAGCCTGTCACAGGTAGAGCTGTGACTTAACCGCCTTCACACTGACAATTATGTAATAGCAGCTTTCCGTGGAAGAGCTGGATAGGCTGAAAAGAAATGTTCATGAAAAGGAGTCAAAACCAGGCAGCAAGGCATGTGGGTACTGAATGTGAGCTAAGAGGTTGCACCTCTCTGCTCTACGCATCAAACTAAAACTCTTTTATCTGTCGGTCAAACACAGGGTGAGTATAAATTAATGCTATGCTTCAAATGCAATTACATGGAGTTGCAAGAAATTAAACACTTCTGTAGACTACAACTTGGAGAGCACAGCCCCTTGACCCTCCTTCATTTCAGAAATATTCACTGGTCAGAGACGCTGCACTATTCAACAAGAAAACAGAGAGGTGCCACCAACACAGCTCTCGTATCAAAGGAAAAGACATGTAAACACACAGGAAGGTGATGGGGCTGCACCCAGCACTGGATGCTCACTGAATGCGATAAGCCTGAAGGAGGCCTTACAGAACAGACCCAGGACTCAGCTTTCCCAAACCTACCCTGTGACAACCCTAACTTTGTAAGTACTGGGGCTAGCCTGCCCATTTTTAGTCTTGGGTTAGTGGAGAAGACAGTTTCAAGGCATTTGTCTCTCCTGAAATTGCTAAATAGAGCATCACAAAGAGACACACAGGAATCGTGAGATGATTCTGAAATGGGTTCAAGAATTTACATATGTTAGAGGTCACTCCCACTCACAAAGTTGGCCTTCTGAGCTCTGCACAGTAGGCCAGTGTGATAATTCCCACTACTTCCCCTGCCTTGGTTATAAGCAGGAAACAGTAAATTGTCTCCTGGCTGTACAGCAAGTAACAGAGGTAACAAAAAATCCAGCCTGAATGCGACAGAGAAGCTATGGAAAGGATTGTCCACTGATTTTGGTTCTGGGAAATGAAGCGGTCCCTCAACTCCCTCATAGAACGGTGCCCTTGAGGTCATTTTTATTCTTCAAGTGTCCTTAACTTCCTGCTAATGCTCCTCAAAACTGGACCCAGTTGGATGGCTGAGGTGCCTGGTTTGGAACAGAGCTGCAAGACAGGAAGAGACAAAAGCAAAGGCATCACATCAGTGTGAGAGTCCGGTCTTCACTGAGTCTAAGAAACTGCTGTCCAGAATCTCTAAAACAACTATTCACAGGAGCTTCACTTCTGAAATGCACATAAGCCTCTCCCTGCAGCTTTTTTCCCCCCTATTCCCAGGACTCCTTCATTGCTTTCCCTAGAACTCCAACTGAAACCTCCAAGGCGGAAGCTGCTTCCCTGACTATGCACATCCTCAAGCTGTTGGCCGTGACCTCTTGGGGGCCGAGCACACTTTCACAGGGGTCACATTCTGACATCCTGCATATCAGAAATTTATATTACAATTCCTAACAGTAGCAAAATTACAGTTGTGAAGAAGCAACAAAGTAACTTTATGGTTGGAGGTCACCACAACAGGAGGCACTGTCTCACTGAGGACCGCTGCAGCACACACTAAGGGAGAGGCTGGGTGCAGTCTGCCCATTACCTGGATGCAGTGCTGAAGTCTCCCCACAAGTCACTACTTGTAGAAACTGGAGCTGGTGCTGAAGTCGTGACAGGAGCAGGAGAATCCAAATCTAAGAGGATATCTGAAGGGGGAGGGGAGAATAATCATATGTTCACAGGGAAACCCACACCCAAGGTCACAGCAGCTTCACTCACAGTCACTCTAAACTGGAAACAGTTCAGATGCTCTTATTTAGGTGGTAGTTAAAAACACTAAATACAGTAAATATGTAGACTCAGCAATAAAAAGGACAAGTTGGATGTATCTCTAGGGACTTACAGGCATTTGTGAAAAAGCCAATCCCCAAAAGTAACATACTGTATGATCCCCTTACACAACACTCCTAAAGCAACAACTTTATGTAAACACAAGGCAGATGACAGACTGCCAAAAGTCAGGACTGAGAGCTGGCAGGCTCGGGGGGGGGGGGGGGGTATGGTTATAAAAGGGTGATACTGAAGAATCTTACAGGGAGGCTGAAGAAATGGCTCAGTGGTTAAGAGTACATGCTGCTCTTCCAGAGGACCCAAGTTCTATTCCTAGACCTGAAGTGTGATGGCTTAGAACCATCTGTAATTCATGCTCCAGGGGCTCTGATGCCTTTGGCCCCGGAGGGCATCTGCACTCACATTAAAAATAATAAATCTTAACCAATGGTGGTGGTGCATAGCTTTAATCCCAGCACTCAGGAGGCAAAGGAGACAGATCTCTGGGTTTGAGGCCAGCCTGGGCTACAGAGAGTTCTAAGATGGCCAGGGGTATACAGAGAAACCAGTTTTTCACGTCCATTTTGCAAGCAAGCACACTGAGACTGAAAGGCCTCAAGCAAGCCATGTGACGGCACACATTCCTAATCCCAGCACTTGGGAAACAGAAACAGGTGGACCAGGGAGTCAAGGTCAGCTTCAGCTACACAGCATGTTCAAGGCCAGCCTGAGCCACATAACACCCTGTCTCAAAAAGTAAAATTAATTAATTAAAGGTAAACAGACAGCTTTTGGAGAAAACCTAAGTAATGTTTACCAAGTGCTTTCAGACATTAGCATTAGGGCCACAGCCACAACCTTTTTATGCCTCTGACTTACAAGCCCTCTAACATCTAATCAACAATTAATTTGCATTAACCAATCAGTTAATTCATCTATTTATTTATTATTTATATTTGGTTTTTCGAGAGAGGGTTTCTCTGTGTAGCCCTGGCTGTCCTGGAACTCACTCTGTAGACCAGGCTGGCCTCAAACTCAGAGATCCACCTGCCTCTGCCTCCTGAGTGCTGGGATTAGAGGCGCACGCCACCTGGCTTACTTTATAATCTTTGATCATGTGTATATATGTGTCTGTATGTGGGTATGTGCACATGAGTGGCTGTGCCCTTGGAGGTCAGATGCCTCAGATACCCTGTAAGCTGCCTGACCCACACGGGTGCTGGGAGCCCCACTCAGGTCTTCTGTAGGAACGGCACTTAGACTTTAGCCATCCCTCCAGCCCATGGTCTTTTAAACAACATGGTTTCTATCAGGGCATCTCACCAGGAAAACTCTACCCCTTGCCAAAATCACCTTGTCAGTACCAAAAGCAACTTCCTGGCAAAAACCCCTTGGTAAATATCTATTATCTGTTTAAAATATAATTTAAGGTTATTCTCAGAGTAGGAGATTTACCTGCTTCATTACCTCCGTGGTTAGATTTTGGAATAGGCGGGGGAGTGACGTGATTGCTGATGGCAACTGAGGATGGGGGGGGAATAGTGACTTTGCCTCCAGGTGGAGGGGGAAGCAAGCTCAGGCCCCCAGTCCCTGAGGTCCGGGGCTTAGAAGCACCTCCTTTCTTGGTTGTAATGTTCTACGAGAAAGAGAGAGAGGGGAGGATATCACAGACCTAGAGAATAACAGAAAAATAATCAAAAAAAAAAAAAAGAAGCCAACTCATACTCAGGCAGCATACACCCTTAATCCCAGTACTCCAGAGGAGAAAGGAGGCAGACATGTGAATTCAAGGGTAACTTGATCTACACAGCAAGTTCTAGGCCAGCCACGGCTGTACAGTTATACTTCATCTCAAAAAGAGAAAACAGGGGCTGGAGAGATGGCTCAGCAGTTAAGAGCACTGGCTGCAATTTCAGAGGCCACAGGTTTGAATCCCAACACCCCCCGCAGTGGCTAACAGCCATCTCTAACTCCAGTCCAGAGAATTCCACACCTCTTATGGCCTCCACAACACTACACGCTGTGGTACACAAACACTGATGCAGGCAAAACACCATACATGTAAAATAAAACCTAAGAAGAGAAATCACACTTACCCCAATACTCAACTTGATGGTTTGTCCTTCCTTGAAGCCCAAATCCAACTTGGGACGATTATCCATTTCCTGCGATTCTTTAGAAATCTCGGTTTCCTGCTTTACCCACCTTTGGAGAAATGAATTTATCTCAGTTTGGAATTTCCTGAAGCAGAATCTGACCCAAATCTAGATAGCTGTCACTCATATGACTGATATTCCAGAAAGCAGAGTGGGGACCCATAAAACATGAGAGAGAAAATGAAAAAAATATCCGGGAGAGGCCAACTGGGTTCAAACCAAGGAGCAATACAGAGCGTGTGGTAGACTCATTCCTCCCAACAGTTCTCAGCCACTACCCAAAGGAGATGTGTTAGTTACTATGCATGTTCCATCTCCGGGCTTTAAAGTCCTGAAGCAAGAAAGAGCTACACTGTGCTAGAGACAGGAAGCGACGTGACGCTAGGTGCTGCTCGATACAGCTGTGCCAGACTCAGCTGGGCTGAAGGAACACACAGAGCACATCGCTGCAGAAGAGACGGGCTGGCACACAGCTGTCCGTGCCTTTCCTAAAGCAAGGGTAAATTCCCCACGGTGTACACAGGCACAGGCCATGTGTGAGGCTCTAAAGTACACTACAGGCTGTACAGAAAAATAAGAACTGATGCAAAGGTAAGGCGTAAAGAACAGACTGCTAAATAAACAACGTGGCGAGAGAAACACCCGCTTAGGCAGCGCCCATAATCATCCACCCCGAAAACCAAGGACAGGCTCCACTCACTTGAAGTGATCTTGCAGGGACACATTGAAGTCGAAGGCATCTCCTCGATCTGTGAAGCCGATGCCAATAAACGCGCTGCGCCCTGTGAGAAGGGGGATCTCAGAAAACATGTCCCCTATGACAACCTCTGCCTATCAGAGACACACGTCACACAACTGCGTAAGATCTGCTTAGTGTCTTCTCACAACAGACTAGCAGTCAGCGGATGGCATGCAGCCCAAAGGCCAACTCTTCCCCCAGACTGAGCCTGAAAATGAATTTCCAATAAAATAGAGCCACATCATCTGGATAATATCTGTGGCTTCCTCACCCTGCAACCAGCAAACAGAGCTGGTTATAACTCGCCCCACAACACCAAAAATATTGTCTTTGGTTACCAACCTATTAAAAAGTACAGAGGTCAGGCACAGTAGTATGTGTCTTTAAGCCCAGCAGAGGCAGGCCCATCTCTGAGTTCAAGGCTAGCCTGGCATATTTTGTAAGCAACTAGGACTACATAGTAAGACTCTATCTTTAAAATTAAAAAAAAAATTAAAAAAAGAGGAGGAGGAGGAAAAAGAAGAAATGGCTGTGAACTGCTGCCCTAGAAATAATTCAAGATAAGCCCATCAAAAACTATCACAGTACTTATAACATGCTCTTTTGTTAAATTTTGATTTTTTAACAAACTTATTTGAACTTATACCCATATCTTCAAATTTTAATCATTTCCCTTTAATAACAACATAATAATGATGAAAAAGAAGGAAGAGGTAGTTATCCACAGGGAGAGAAAGGTAATAGGACACTGTTTCCTTAGAGTACATTCTCACTCTTTTCCTAACTGCACCCCACCGAAAGCCCCAGACCCCTTACCAGTGCCATCCTGGATCCTGATCACAAAGTAGCGGCTGGAATCTGTCACCGTCTCCACGGCAATGCCAGGGTACTGTTCTACGGGGGCCTGCGCGAAGAGCTCCCCTGGCAGCGAGAAGAGCACCTCTGAGCACCCGCAGAAAAGCCCACTCCAGGCACCAGGTTCTTCCCACGCCAGGCCCCCACCTGAGGGGACTCGCAAAAGCACACCAACCCAGCACCGACGCGTTTGAGAGGTTCTCTGCACTTACCTGAAACTTTATCCTCCAGTTTGATATAGGCAATCTTCCCTTTTGAAGTGATTCGCAGGCGACCAGTCCAATCAGGTTGATCTAACTTCCAGTCAGATGCCCTACAACAGGAAAACGGCAAGCCTGAGGCTTCAGGTACACCCCTTGAACATTCTTTTGTAATTTATTTTGTTTATAAATTCAAGACAGGGTTTCTCTGTGTAGCCCTGGCTATCCGGGAACTCACACTGTAGACCAAGCTGGACTCAATCTCAGAGATCCACCTGCCTCTGCCTCCCAATGCATTAGCCATATTTGCTTTCCTATGCTAGAAAGCCTATTCTTTCTGCCTATTAAATAATCATAAGAAATAAGCAAGCTCTCCTTAAACTGAAGCCTCATGTTCTCATGTTACATATTGTCTAATGCAGGAAAAAATGAAGTTTCCTCTGCACCATTTTAGAATCTAATAAATACCAATAAAGATATGCAAACACGTCCAGATAAAAACTACCAGCCAATTGTGTGTACCTTTAATCCCCCGAACTCAGGAGGCAGAGGCAGGTAGGTCTCTATGAGTTCAAGGCCAGCCCAGTCTACAGACAAAAGTTCTAGGACAGCCAAGGCTACACAGAAGAAACCCTGTCTCAAAAAAAAAAAAAAAAAAAAACTAAATTTCTTGAGAATTAATGTGTGGTACAGATTTGCCTAGCATACAATCAAAAATAATAAAAATTAAGCTGGATTTCATGGAGCATACCTATAATCCCAGCACTCAGGAGGCAGAGGCAGGCGGATGTCTATGAGTTCCAGGCCAGCCTGGTCTACAAAGCAAGTCCAGGGCAGTCAGTGCTACAAAGAGAAACCCTGTCCAAAAAAAAAAGAAGCAGCAGAGGTAAGGCAGATGTCTGTGGTTCAGGACAACCCTATTCTACATAATAAACCCATCTCAAAAAAAAATTTATATATACATATATAATTTTTCCTATGATGCTATTCTCCTATCAACTGACGATTTTCCCTAATGGTGCTTCATTACTTAGAGAATAGCAAAGTGCATCTGCTGCTCCAGAAATCATTAACCACATATTCTCATTCATTGATTCGAATTAGGATTTACAAGGTACTGATGAAGTGGCAGGCATTATTCTAGATGCTTGGAATATAAAAGCAAACAAAACATTCTTCCCCTCAGAAAGTTTACATTCCAACAGAAGGCAAACAACAGAAGGAAACATAACACATAAGAGTATCAGTATCTTACGGTATTGTTACAGGAGACAAGAAAGTCTGGAACAGTGAGGGACCAGTTACAGGACTTAAGAGCATGACCAGGAAGCTGAGGATGAAGCTCAGTGGTCAAGGCTTGTTTAGCAAGGGCTGAGCCCTGGGTTACATCCCCAAGGCCACCAAAAAAAAAAAGGAGGAGTCAGGGTAGGCCTCATCAAGAATGTGAATGTTAGGCAATAATGTAGAGCAAATGGCGGCACAAAGGTTGTAGAGATAAACACCTGCTTTTAGGTTGGATCTGAGGCCTGCTCCATGGGAAGGAATTCAGGCCTAACACTAAAACCGGTCTACAGCCTACAGCCTCCCTCCAGGAGGACACTGTTAAAAGGAAAAAAAAATTTTTTTTTTTCTAACAGGTGGGGGTTTCCTTCTGGGTACCTGAGGGGAATACTCTAAGCACAGTGCAAAGGTGCTGAGGTAAAAGCATGCTTGCCTGGCATGTTTGAAGACATGGAAGCTGTTGTTCTTGGAAGGGCAAAGCCAGGACCTTGCAGGCCATCAAAAGCATGGCAGCTCTCAGGAAAAATTATCTGTACAGGTTTTACAGCTATGATATTTCAGTGACTACTTAGCTAGGACAGGTTTTAGACAGATGTGTGACCCAGTTCTCCTTGTAGCTTACAGCAATTACTTTGTCTGCTTTACTCTGTCTGTGGAAAAGAGGAGTAGGGATGTGATGGCTGAAGCAGGGTAGTCAGACACTGCGATGAGTCATGAGAGAGGCTTGGAAGAGACAGGAGCAGAAGCGACAAGCTAGATTCTAGACGTACTTAAAATAATGGCAGCAGGATTTTCTGATGTATTAGTGCAGGAGAAACAGAGATGCCAAGGAGAACGCCAAACTTGTTGGCCTATGCAAACAAGCTGCCAATTACTAAAATAAGGAAGGCAACTGTGGACCCCATCTGGAAAGATGGAGGTTGAATTTTGAATACGCTGAATTTGAGATGTCTACTGTTTTCAAGAAAAGACAAGGAGCTGACAAGTGAGTATATGATAGCAGAGTTCAGGAAAGACACCTGAAATGTAAACACCACTGTTTACAAACGATCTGAAAACCCAAAGATTTGCTATCCTTGTTTATATGACCTTGAATAAATTCTAAGATATCATAGATGACAAGACACTGACTTTAGATGTGTTTTGTAAAGGGTGTAGAAAAGGGGGAAATATGTTAATAATTTACCTCTTATGAACTGGAAGACTTCAAACTGTGAATTTGCATGCCTAAAATCCCTTAGGAGTCAAAAGCAGGAAAACAGGCAGTGTTGAGGCCTGCCTGAGCTGCAAAGTTATGGCCCTGTCTCAAAAACAAAACTAAAAATAAAAAATAAAAAAAAAACACCAATACTTAGGCAAGAAAACAAGCTATATCTGAACAGGAGAACAAAATAGTAGGTTAAAAGAGAAAAAGTAAAAATTAATGAAAAGACAGGTTTTTTTTTTTTTCTTTGCGGTTTGGGATCAAACCCAGGACCTTCAGTGTGTTACACAAGAGGCCTACCACCTAGCCCCAGGCCCCTACAGAGCTTCTGAGCTCTGTAAGATGGATGCTTTCATTCCCTTCCCTCTTGATGTCCTACCTTCAAAGACTCTTAAAAACTGGAATCTATTCGGATTAGAACATTTTACAAGTCCTCGTAAGCTAACTTTTTAAAATTACATTTGCTTGCTTGTTTATTTATTTACTTGGAGGGGTATCATATGCCATGATACGAATATGGAAGTCAGATGAAACTTACAGGAATCTGTTCCCTCAAATTATCATGTAGGTCCCAGAAATGAAACTCAGGTGGTCAGGCTTGGCAGCAAGCACCTTTACCTGCTATCTTGCTGAGCTATCTTGCATGCCCCTATTAATTTTCTCAATAAATCATATCACTGACAGTTAGGCATGAGCAGAAATGAAAAATATTAGGAACACGCCTATCAGATGTATTTTGGGAACAGGTATCTCATCATTTTTACCTTGTATATCGAGTGCCCCTAAATATTTAACAAATTTTCAATTAAAAAAATGGATACATGCCAGCAATTTTCTTCATCCTTGACCGTTGATTCCTCACCCTCTCCAAACCAAGCCTCTGGTCTCCTAACAATGCTCTAAACTAACCTCACTGGCCAGATGTGTTAAAAGCCTTAAGTCCCAGCAGTTGGGAAACAGAGGCAGGCAGATCTCTGCGAGTTTGTAGTCACAGGGCTACACTGTGAGACCCTATGTAAGACATAAATAATGCTAATCTCACACTTTTTTATTTACCTAAACAATAAAGATTTATTTACAAAGAAGGGCTCGTCAAGCACCTACTATACGCCAGGAATTACACGCAGTCTTATGACAAGGTGAGTATATCTTGCACAGTAAGAATCAATATGCTCTTCTTCAAAGAGGAGAAGATTAAAGTTCAAGAAGCAAATTTCCCACAAAATAAAAACGAACTTATTTGTTTTATGTTACTGGGGGGAGGGGGGAAGGTTTTCCTTTTTCATTTGCGTATGCACGTGTACAGGTGACTGTGAAGGCCAGATGGTATCGTATTCACTGAGCTGGAGTCACAGCAGTGTTGAGCCTCCCACTGTGTGTGCTGGGAACTGAACCTGCGCCCTCCGCAAAAAGCCACAAGTGAGCTTAACCACTCAACCAGCTCTACAGCCCTGTTTTTGTTTTTTGTTTTGGGGGTTTGGGGGAGGGGTTGTTTTTTTTTCAGATTTTAAGACAGAGCCTCCTGTAGTCAAGGGTGGCCCTACACTCCTGACCCACACACCTCCGACTCTCAAAAGCTGAGGTTATACGTGTGTGCCACCACTCCCAGCTTCAAATCCTATTTTTGTCTCTTCGGTCACTATACAGTAAGAGTTATGAAAAAATGTCCCTTGGATAATAAAAGATGTCAAAATAAGCATAGGAAACAGCAAGATAAAGGGAAAAAAAGAAAAATTAAGAAACTGCTTTGATGGAACACTGTGGTGGCCTGACAGGATAAAGGCTATAAATAAACCAGGAAGTAAAAGAGACTGCAGATGGAGGCAGAGAGTGTAAAAGGGCTTAGACTAAAAGGCAACTAGAAGACTTGAATGTATATGATATCATTTTGGAAGTATTAACCCTAAAAAAGGTTATGCATGTCGGCCATTAGGTGATTGCTAACAACTGATAATCCAATTTCCTCTTGTTTAATGTATTATCCATGTGTGTGTGGCGTATGTGTGTGGGCACAGGCATGCCACACCCTGTACGTGGCAGCCAGAAGACAATCTGTGATGGCACTTCTCTCTTTCTCCCTTCACATGGATTGGGGGAATCACGCTGAGGCCTTCCAGCTGACACAGGAAGTGCTTTCCCTGCTGACAGGGGTCCCAATCTCTCCTTTCAGTGAGCATTTGCTGAGTGCCTACTATGTGTCTACACTATGCTGGTCCTGCTAATCTATACAGATACAAAGTTTAACAAGATTGCAGGCTGTTCTTTCTACCCTGAAGAACAGAAGACTAAATGACCCATTAAAACAGAGACAGAGGTGAACTTGTGTTCATCTGTGCTGTAGAAGTCCACACAGAGCTGGCCTAAACCAAAGTGGGTCAGGTAGAGCAATGTGTGTGGTGAGTCATAATATGGTACCTTTTACTACTATCAACAAGTATGCTGAGGGGCTGGAGAGATGGCTCTGAGGTTAAGAGCACTGGTTACCCTTCCAGAAGTTCTGAATTCAATTCCTAGCAACCACATGGTAGCTCACAACCATCTATAATGAGATCTAGTGCTCTCTTCTGGCATGCAGGTGTACATGCAGACAGAACACTATATACAAAATAAATAAATCTTTTTTAAAAAAAGAAAAAAGCATGCCGAGTTCCAGTCCTGATGAATGTCTGGTGTGAATGACAGCTCCTTGAAGGGAGAACTACCTCTGTCAAAAGACAGAACTCACAGGCACCCCTGCACAGGTCCGAAAACACAAAACCACTGATCGATGGTGAACAACAACCCTACAGTTAGGAGGCAAAATGGAGATGTGGAGAAGGTAAATTTCCAGCAAAAGGAAAAACCTTGAAGGAATGTCAGTCAGAAAAGGGATAAGACTAGTACTTTATTTGTGTAATGCTTTAGTTATCCTACATTCTTTCACATCCATTATATTATTTCATTTTACTCTCCAAAAAAAACAATTAAAAAAAAAAAAAAAGAGCCTGTGAGAAGGCTGAGGAAATGGCTCAGTGGTTAAGAACACTTGTTGCTCTTGCACTGGACCAGGGTTCAGCTGACAGCACCCATACAGCAGTTCACCAACATCAGCCACTCCAGTTCCAGGAGATCTGATGTTGTCTTTTGACCGCTGTGCGCACAAGGCATACAGATTCATACACACAGGCAAAGCACCCACATACATAATACAAAATAAATAAATACATCTCTTTAAAAAGCCTGAAGTACATAAGAAGTGCACAGTAAATTTACAGTACTTTTCCTCCTGTTTCACAAATGAGAGAACTACGAATGAGAAGAAGAGCCTGGCTCTTATATTACACAGCTATTTAGTGTCCAGAGCTCAGAAGCAACAGTTTCAACACAAATCCCGGTGAATTCTCTTTGAACTCCCTAACATCCTACAACATCCTCAGGCCCTCAGCCACTGGATTACAAGGCCCTACAAGAGCAAAAGTGCTGCACTGACTCTGGAAAAGCTACAGGAGAGGTGACCAGGTTGGCAGGAAAGCAGAAATCCCTACATAATCAAGAACTGTACTGGGGAATTGGGGGGGGGGGGGGTTGGGAGGTTAACACAAACACAGAATAAAAAGAAACGCAATAGCTAATCGCTGGAAAACAGGATCTTAATGTTTGCCCACTGGCACTAAAAACAGAACAAAATTAACTAAATAAAGGAAAAAACAAACGGTGGACGATGACACTTGGCGAGAAGGACAGCAGTGTAAATGAACAGAGCATCCAAAGAGTATGATTACCGACAAACGTCAGGGACAGCAGAAGATTGTGTGAGGGCGGGGGTGGGGAGAGAGCGTGCTGTGTGCGTGTGCAGAAGAGCGCGCGTGGAGGATTACAAGCCAAAGGTCGCCGGAAGAGTAACAGATGGTGCCGGCATGAATGGATGCGGATGACGAGGAGCAGATGATGTCCCAAGGGGGATGGGGAAGATACGTGGAAAGATGCATTAACGCAGTAAGAAAATCAAACAAACTAAGAGTTCCAGCGAACCGAAAAGTGGAGAGACGCCGGCAGCCTGGGGGGTAGGCTAACCGGGGGGCTGCACGGAGGCAACGGCGCCGGCCAGAGCATGCTGCCCAAGGACACAGCCTTGTCCCGGCGGGCTCGGGCCGCAGATCCCGTTCAGTACCTGTAGCCGCGGTTGGAGGCCCGCGGCGGAATCCGGTAGACGCTGACGTCGGGCTTCACACACAGCACAGACTCGTATTCCAGCTCGGTCGCCATCTTGGCTCCGCTAGCGACGCGGGGGCGGGGCACAGGCGGGGGCGGGCTGAGATGCCAGACACCGTCCTTGCGTCACTTCCGCTCGGTTGCGGCTCTGAGCTTAACCGCTTGGCGGCGCAAGATAACCGAGTCCTGTTCAAACCTGGAAACGCTGATGCGCTTGGCGCTCCATCTTGAGTAACGGCAAAGCCAGGCTCAATGGTAGAGGACCTCACTGCCAAGGCCTTGGGTTCTGGCCCTAGCGAAAAATTAAAAATAAAAATTCAGTTCTCTTTTACCTTTAAATGGTAGCCAAAAAAAACAAACCAAAACCAAAGCTACTGAACATACAGAAAGCAGAAGAGGTCAAACAAAATGAATCTCTGCTTTCTCCTTCTGTCCTCATAAATGCTATTTATAAGCAAGTGTCCTGTGCAATTCTATAGGTTTTGTTGGTGACTTCTCCATATTAGAATGACCCCAGTGAGAGTGCTAAATGCTATCTAGCATTCCTCAGCCTAAGAAGACTTATGTGCCACACATCGTGATGATGTGCCAAGCAGTTCTATCCACAAATGTCTTTTGTGCACCCCAAATTACGTAGCTTACAACACTATAACTTGGAAACATTTTAGCGGGCAGAGACTGCCAAGTGACAAAACCAAGTCTGATCTTAATTTTGTTCCAGGAAACACCAGTAGCAGTCTACACCTTTGCATTATATTGACTGGTTGGCTTAGACTTCTGATTTGTCTTTTCCCAGAAAAGTTAAGTCTTAAAATCAAGAATTAGATATGACTGGTAAGGATGTAGAGACTGGCTACTCTCAAATGCTGTCACCAAGAATATAAATTGACCCAATGCTGCTTTAAAGGGACGTTTAAACAATAACTGTATGTAACTTTCAATTAACAATTGCACTACTTTTTGTTTGTTGCTGTTTATTTTGGAGACAGGGTTTCAATGTAGTCCAGACTGGTCCTCATCTCATTCTCATAAACCTGCCACCAGAGTGCTGAAATTATAGGCATGTGCCACCACACTAAATGCTTTTCAGGGTTTGGGATCAAATTCAAGGTTTCATAAGAGCTAGGCAAGCATTCTAGCAACCTAGCTATATCCCCAACCCAAAGCCATTATTTTTCTATCGTACGCTTCTCCTCATGTTTTAAGATTTTGTAAAGAAAATACACACACCCTCGACAAAGACATAAAAGGAGAAAGGACAGAAAAAAAAATGGTCTATTACTTGTTTCCTATTTCTAAACCCATGATCTCAATTGAAGCCTGGGTCATGTGACTATACGACATTGTACTCTTTCATTTCCTCTTTCTGTATCAACGCTCACAACTGTCTGTAATCCAGCTCCATGAGATTTGACATGCTTACACAGGCATGTGTAAGCAAAACACATGTGCAGGCAAAACACATGAAATAAAAATAAATATCACTTAAAAACAGAAAAAAAAATCCTCATGTCCTGACACCACTGCACAGTGATAATAGAAAATATAATGAGATTTGAATCATGGTTTGTATATATATCAAGTGCTGACAATCACTCACTTAGACCTCTGGCCCCTGGTTCACCTTTTAAGTGTTTCGTATTCTTTCTCTCCAAATCTGCTCATCCTAGAGACTTCCAGTTTCATATAGTTAACTCTTCCTAATCTTAAATTCCTTCTGGCAACATGGAAGGTATGATATACTATAACTAACTGCAGCTTAACTGCAAGAATATGTACTTGGTTTGTTATTTTTAAATCAACAGACATAATGCAGCCTAATAGCAAAATAAAGAGGAAGTACACACTGTTCTCCATATAGCAGAAAGAGCACACCCTTTTCCATAGTCTTAATCATAGTGTCCTCTCTGGCTTAGACGACCTTATTACCCTAATTTTACCTTTGGTTATTAGGGGTGGTTTGTTTGTTGCAGTGTCTCATTCTCTAGGCCAGGCTGGCCTTGAACTCATGAAGTTTCTCCTATTTCAGCTGCCTGAGTGCTACAACAGAAGCACATACTCACACTCACCTCCATATGTATTTCTACTTCTGAACACGTGTGTCCACAGCACAGATCTTTCTCGTTTATTCCTTAGTAAGCTGCCATTGAGATCTAATTTAAACACCGCTTTCCCTGGGGTGTATTCCTCAGTTTGTTTGTGGGTTGTTGTTTTGTGTTGTTTTTTTTTAGTGTTTTGTTTTTGTTGTTGTTTTTGATGGATGAGTTCTTGTCCACTGGCACTAATAGAGACCAGAAGAAGTCACTGGGTTTGCTGGAGCTGGCCTTACAGATGGCTCTGAGCTACCATGTGGGTGCTAGGAACTGAGCTTACATGGCATGGCTTGGCTTTTCCCTTCTTTCCTCCCTCCTCCCCCTCTGAGCATCAACTGAGGTTCTACATTTCACCTGCTCTGACGTTTTTCTTTTAAACTAACAAAAATTTCCTTGTGCTTTCATTTGAGGAAATTCTTAAATTATTTTATTAAGGAGACACCCTAAAAGGGACACAGATTTCCCCTGTGTCGCCAACATTCAGTACGATTTCTAGTATATAGCAAGAGTTTTAGACATATTATCATTACAGCCTAATAGGGGTGTGTGGGTGTGTGTGTGATGACAAAAAAGATACTTTAAATACCTTGGCTATGACATTAATCCCAGCACTTGGGAGGCAAGGTCCATCAGATCTCTGTGAGTTTAAGTCCAGCCTGGGCTACGTGGTGAACACCCGTCTCACAGAGGGTTGCAGGTGAGGTGCCTTGACTTGAACTGACTTCTTTCTATACACCGTTGGAGGATAGCAGTAACACAACTCACAGGCTCAGATTAGCTGCTAAAAATCAAAATAATTTTCTCTTATGTGTAACTCCCAAGTATATGTGATTTAGCCAACTTGTATAAAAGCACTTTTCTTGGAAATGATGTCACCACACCCATTTCAAATTGTGATTACTTTTAAATATAATGTAAACATTAAAATGAGTCATATTTTTTTACTTTTCCCTAACTTCTGCACCCACACACATAAAAAGAGTTACTTTTAAAAGTTTATAAATTCTGACTTACTTTTGTCCAGAGCAACATTATCGATGGTATTTATTAGTGTGTAAAATTCCTAACTGTTGGGGCTGGAGAGATGGCTCAGCAGTTAAAAGCAATGGCTGCTCTTCCACAGGACCTGAATTCAATTCCAGGCACCCACACGGCAGCTCACAACTGTCTGTAATCCAGCTCCATGAGATTTGACATGCTCACACAGGCATATGTGCAGGCAAAACACATGAAATAAAAATAAATATCATTTAAAAACAGAAAAAATATCCCCATGTTCTGACGCCACTGCACAGTGATAATAGAAAATATAATGAGATATGAATCATGGTTTGTATATATTTCTTAGCTCAAATAACCCTGAATGCCATTTGGTATAAATCTTGCTTTTTACATGTAAGAGACTTGTATCCTGGTCGCAATAATTTGTCTAAAAACACAGTTGGTGAAGCAGCCAGGGTGGGAATCTCATGTCTCATAATTTTTTTGAAGTAACCGCTTTTCACCACATCACACCACATAGTCTGAGCGCACACAAATGTGAGTTACAAGCTAACATAGACAAGTGTTTTATTTAAAATAAGCCAAAAGTTATTTCTCAAGTATAAAAAGCATAGGGTTTGCCTCCTAAGTGATTCCGGATCCTCTCAGGTTGGCATTTAACCAACACAACACTCTTAGACTTAACTACACATGAAAAAACTTAGAGAAGGACACACAGCTAACTTCTATAACCTATTAGGAAATGCGCTTGAAAGTGGGGGGGGGGGGAGAAAGAAATTTGACTCCTCTTTAAGCATGTCTGCATTTGATTATTATAGTATACATGTACTAGATCTGTAAATCAAAGAACGACACTTTTAGTAGAAAACAGGACCTGCAAGACAGATGAATGGATACAAGCCCTTGCACACAAGTCCAATGACCTGAGTTCAACCCCTAGAGCCCACAGAAGAGAGCTGCATACAGTGACAAGCCAGCTCGCCCTGTGCCTTACAGAATGATAGAAACAATGAGAGAGACCGCGCCTCAGGAAGGTGGAAGGAGAGAGCCAACTCCTGAAAGCAATCCCACACACAAGTCATCTCACACACACACACCATACAGGCGCACTAAAATTAACCAAACAAATAAAGCAGCACATAAATGTAGGAAACATGGCATAAGTCTTCGCATCATTCCATGATATCTTAACTAAACAGTGGGAAATGTTAGCCATTGACCTAAACGTAGCCATTCCTATGCACACCGATAATGTGCTATATAGTTATTGTGTCAGGTAAAACTGGCCCAGCCTGCAATTCTCAGTTGACAATTTCTAAATCTGAGGAGGAACAAATTCTAATTGATTTGTTTGCCATTCTCAACACCCAGAGCACCACTTGGGTCCTGACAAGTATTCAGCCAGTGACTCATAATGACCTTGCAACCCAGCACTACAGAACTCAAGGGCAAAACCATCTTATCATTTGCAGAGAAAACATTATCAGATCTTTAAGAAGCGAAGACTCTGTCTGAGTTGGGGCCATTGGTTTAAAGTCCCAAACAAGAACCCTTAAGTTAGGATTATGTTTCCTGGTAATTTCACAAAAGTGTCCTCTTGATCTGCTGGCCCAACAGCAGACGATGATGAGTCAGACCCAAGAGTTTTGCAGCAGGGATCCACCCTTTAAGAATCCCTGCAAGACATGAGGCATGTCACCATTACAAGCTGTACTCAGAAGAATAAGGCACTAAAACTAGCATTTGCTCTTCACGCTAACTACAACCACTTCTTACTACACCATGAAACTGGTGGAGTCAGCATAGATGTGACAGGGTAAGTGAATAAGAAAGTATTTCTTTCCAGAGTAATGCTTACTCAATGAACAATCTTGTTTGTTTCTTTGTTTTCTGAGACAGGGTTTCTGTGTATCCTTAGTTATCCTGGGCTCGGTTTATAAACCAGGCTGACCTCAACTCACAGATATCCCCCTGCTTCTGCCTCCCTGAGTGCTGGGACTACAGGCGTGTGCCACCGTGATAGATGTGTCTCATAGCCTTGATTGTCAGGAAAATTCTTTTAAAAAAATTTAGTACATCTCACAAGTGCTAGTAACTCCAGTTCCAGGGAATCAGATGCCCTCTTCAGGCCCCTTCTGGCACCAAGTACACACATGGTACATATACATACATGCAGGCACATATACACCAAATATAATGTTAAAATATTTCTTAAGAAAGAAGCCTTGTCTCAAGAAATCAAGAACATAGGCTTGATAAGGCATTTTTATAAATCATGAAATCAGTCTCAAATTTTACTTTTAATGCCTGGGATGTGGCTCAGTGGTAGCACACTTGACTAATACACACAAGTTTCGAGGTTCAATCCACACAAACTGAAGACTTGTCCTTCTGTCCATTTTGATGGTTTAGTGTCAACTTGATAGATTCAAGAAGGGCCTCTGGGCATGCCTGTGTCTGTTGGGGTGCCCTTGATGGTGTTCACTGCTCCAGGAAGAGCTGCCTTAAGTGAGGTACAGATAGAAAGGGGTAGAAATAGCCCCAGGCTTTGGTCCTGAATGGAATCACTAGGGAAAGGGCAAGGGCAGCACACTTTCATTCCTTGGTTGCCGCTTCTTGACCACAGGTGACATGAGCCCCTGCTCCAAGCACCTGACGGTATGACTCCCACAGTAATGAATGGATTGTGACCTGGAACTGTGAGCTAAAATAAAAGCTTCCCCTTTATCTTGCTTTTGTCAAAGTTTGTTTTAAGCACAGTGACAGGAAAGCAAGTGGAGAGAAAATGGAACAAAAAAGTGTGATTGTTATTGTAATGAAACTATTCGGTTCTTCGGTCACTGGAACTGTTTTATGGCTGGAATGTAGAAAAGTGTGGTATGTTGGTATAGAAAAGCTTGGAAGGCAGGAAAAAGAGCATGATGGTCATTCCGGTGGGAGTTTAAAACGCAGCACTGCTAAGAGAAACAGGCATGGTGGAGGCCTGGCTCACAAGGTTTAAGAGAGGACCAGGACTCTATCCGTGGTCAGAAATAGAAGCCGTTTATGTGATTTTTGGCTGAGAATCTGACTTTATTTTGCATGTGCCCTGAGAACGTGGGTGAATGTGAATTTAAGGACAATGGAATAATTAGTTTCATAGCAGCTTCAGGTTGGTATTAAGAAAGAAGCTGTAGTTGTCTAAGAGAGCAGCACAACTAAAGAGAGACCTCCTCCTGCACTGCACTAGGGCAAGAAGAAAGATGGGCTGGGGATGAAGCCACACCCCCTGAGGCTCTCTCTTCCCAAGATAAATAAAGCCTAAGCTGAAGGGCCTCCTTGATCCTCAAAAGCAACTGCCTAAGAAAAGTGTTCCCAGAATCAGCACAGAAGAAGATGCAGCTGCTGGCCAAGGGGGAGCCAACCTCCAGCTCCAGCTGGCAGCAGACTTAGCAAAACCGTCCATATGGTACTGGCTCAGGAGCATGAAAAACACATGATTTGGGGGCTCTTGGAGTCTTACATCACAGCTTCAAAGAGCAGCTGAGGCAAGACAATGTATAGGAAGGTCAGAGTCTGTGCAAGCAAGACCAGGGGGGACATTGTTAAAGACATGGTCTCCATGGAGCCTGGTTCCCCTGTCACTCACAGAGTAGCCCAGGCTGCCCTTGAATTCACAGGGATTTTTCTTCCCCCTGATTCTGCCTCCTGGGTACAGGGATTAAAGTTGTGAGCCACCACACCTGGCTCTACTATTCCATATTTATGATGAGTAACGCTTCTGTTTAGTCTTGGTTGGTTGGTTGGTTGGTTGGTCAATTATTTCAGTTTCTAAACAACTTTATTCTTCAGTGTGTGCTTCCATTCGGTTTCACCATAACAATATGGAAAACTAAACTCTTACAGTTTGGGAGAGATATCATCTCTGCAGTCTGTCTCCTTAAGGGCTATGGGTTTTTAACTGAACCCCATGAGTCACTGATTTAACTAAAAGGACATCATTAGCGCTGGGGAATTAACAGTCTACAAACTGCTCCCCGCACATCAAGACAATGATTCTGAACAAGCAACTTGTTTGATTAATTTTAACATTATATAGGTAGCATATACGGTGTGCATACGTGCTGGCTGTTTTCAGCAATTTTCATGTGTTTATTGACTTATTCCCAATAATCCTATAGTGTTCATAATAAATATTCATTAAATCTATCTTTGTCTATTCTGGGGATTTGAAACCACTGTAGATACTTCAGAGGGGCATTTAATATGAGGACTTGGTTGCAAAAAAGGCATGCAAAGTCTAAATGAATAAGGGGAAAATGATGTTTTCAAAGCTGCTCCTTTAGAATTGGAAGAGGGAAATGGGGGGGAAGGGAGGAACTAAACCTGGAATGGACAAGGATAAACTTCTGTTGCTGCCACTCAGCAGGAATCTGGGAGCTCCTACCCAAGGGGCTTAATTTTATATCATAGCAAAAAGAAAAAAGTTCCAGGTTGAAATCTAATTGGATATCAAGTAGCTATTACCATAAAAAGGAGTCAAATCCCATCTCCTCCTCCCTGGCCTCCTGTTCTTTCTCTGCCATGATTCTTCTCTTTTCCACAGTTGTGATCACTTTGTTAATCTGACATAGGATTATATGTTTTCCACAGTCTTTGCAATGTAATATTATTTTAGAAGATAGATTACTCCATATGAGCTGATCTGTCTAACCACTTCTCACACTAAAATCTGTCATATATTTGATTTTGATTATCAGAGAAAATGGCTACAGATTCTATAATTAATTGAATTGGGGGGGGGGGGGCAAATGAGCTTTACAACAGCTCTCTAGCCCTGATAATGCAAGACTAATTGGTGACTTCGTAAACAATTTTAAGGTAGCTCTGTGTGTAGGTTCAAATTTTTATTTTTGTTTTTCCCTAAAACATCTTATCTCTGCTCTGGAATTTAAATTTAGGTATGCAAAAGAGAAGCAAACAGCAAATTCCCCAGGACTCTTCATACTTTACCACAAAGCAGATAGAAGAGAAAAAAAGTCACCAAAAACAGGAACACTTCACAAGACACTCCTAATAATTTGCTTACTAGGTCTAGGGATGTGGCTCTGTGGTGAAAGACTTGCCTAACATATGCAAGACTGTGGGTCCAACCCCTAACACTGCAAAACCAAAAATAGTTATTTCCTGCACTTGGGAGATAGAGGAAAGAGGATTTCGAATTCACAGTTATCCTTGACTATATAGTAAGTTTGAGGCCAACCTGGGATACGTGAAACATTATCTCAAAGCAAAACAAAACAAAACAAAAATTTAACTTCTTATTGATTTTTTTGTGAATTTCACATCATGTACCCCAGTCCTGCTCATCTCCCTGTCCCCTCATATCTGCCCTTTACCCTTGCAACCTTTCTCAAAAAAATAAAACACACACACACACACACACACACAAAACTAAAGCATAGAAATATCTCATTGTGGAAGCTGTACAATGTCACAGTGTGTCCCACAGCATAGCCCTCTGTCCACACATCTTCACTTGCAAATGCTCATTGCAATAAGTTGTTGGTCTGGTTCAAGGTCTCTGGCTTCTGAGAAACTATCAGTATTGGGTCCTCACGGTTATCCTATTGTTGCCCTGTGTCATGTAGGTCCTGCTAACTTGGATCAGCAGGACTGGTCCTTTCATTCATCCCAACCATTTGCAGATGATATAGATTTTGGGATAGACCAACTCAGAGCCATGGATTTGGGCCTGGGTGATAGCTGAGCTAGTCATTGTGCCTGTTCTCTCTTAGCTGAACCACCAGGGAGAGCTGTCTAGCACCCACACCTCCAGAGCTAGCTCTACTTTGCTGTCCAGTCAAGGCACAGGGCTCACTTTCCCAAGTGCCCAGCCTTTGAGGGGCAGGACCAGCTCTCCTGCTCTCACCCTCAGGGCTGGCTCACCTGTGCCCCTTCAACCAAGGCCAGCTCTGCTGTGCTGTCCAGATGAGGCTCAGGACCTGCTCTTCCAAGTGCTGTAACTGGTGAGGGCCACGGACATTGACACCGATCCCTGCCACTGTATTGCCACTGACCCAGCAATACAGCAGCACTTGGGCTAGGACCTCAACGTGGTACCAGGTGTCAGAGCTGGCTACTCTCAACAGCCTGATCCTCTCCACCCTCCAGTTCCATCTCTCTTCACAATGCTCAAGCTGTGTCACCTTTCTTTCTCTCCCATCTGTCCATCACATACTTGCACGTTGTGGTGGCTTCCACCACAGGCTGGCTAGGTGGCTGGAAGGCCCCTGGGTGACATCTTCCATTTGCACTGCATGGCCTGGGAGGGCAAACAGGTATCTTGCCCCGAGGGCAGGCAGGTCAGCGGGTGGGGGTGGTCTGCAGATCTCTGTCTGTCTTCCTGGTGTGCTGCATGGTGGTAGGTAGGTGAAGCGCTGTGTGTCTATGATCCACCTGTGCTGCCGGACAGAGGTGTCTTTCCCCACCCACACCAAATGACAGACATAGCAGAACACAGGTCTCCGTCTGTCTTCCTCTTCCGGTGCAGCACTGCCTAGATTTGATTTGATCTGATTTGATTTGATTTTTTTTTTAACGTGTCCTAGGCATAAAATAGCTTTGGCCACCAAGCCAGGCATCAAGCTAAGATGAACAAAGGACTGCCATCTGCTCTGCTTAAACAGAGCGTAGTACTATGCACTTAAAATTCCAGCTACTTATTGAGGGCCAGCCTGGGAAACAAAGTAAGATCCATACTGATAATGATTAACAGTAATAAAAATAAATAATTTTCTTAGTGATCTGAAAGCACAGCTGGAAGCTCTCAAACTGTTCTCAAGCTGCATAGTCTTTTTAAAGATTTCTTTATCTTTGTCTTATGTGTATGTGTGTTTTGCCCAAATGTATTTATGTATGCCATATGTGTGCAGTGCCATTGGAGGCCAGAAAAAAGATGACAGATTCCATGAAACAGGAGTTACAGAAGGTTGTGAGCTGCCACGTGGGTGCTGGAAACTGAACCTGTATCTCCAACAAAAGCAGCAAGTGCATTTAACTGCTAAGCCATCTCTCCAATCCCTGTTGCACATTCTTTAGAAAGACATCAATCAATAAAGCTGCCTCCACTCCAGAAACAATTTTAAGGAATCATATTTACTAACGCTTTTATTATGTTCAGAAGTCGTTGTCAGGCAAACATTTGTACTTTAACAACAAAGCTGTTACAAGGTACCACAGGAGGAGATATAAAGAAACTCAGGTTCTAGTGGGATGGAGACAGATAAATTGTTACTTTACAGCGTTTGTAGTGTCTACTGTCTGTCGGTTTCTACCCATCCTTAAAACTTAGCTCCAGGCCTACCTCTTCAGTGTATCAGCTTATTGTTTGTTTCAGGGACATCAAAGTGTATTGTGCAGCTCTAGTAGCCCCTACTGCATTATAGTTAAGTGATGTCTCAGAGCTTCTGCATCTCCCACAATGAAGGTGAGGGTATCAAAGCAGAGCCAGAGAACATGGTCATGAACCAGTAGCTTCTTCTTGCTTGTTGGTGGGTTTAGCTATGCAGCCTATACTGGCATCCAACTCACAACACCCCCCAACATCAGCCTCCCAAACAATATGATTATGGGTTTGTCCTCTATTCCTACTAGACCTCCTGATTTATAAGTTAAAAAAAAAAAAAGATACTCTTATCACTGTTGGTAGAAGTAAAAACTAATGACACTCTGGTGGAAATTTTCATATCTTTCAAAAATTATGACGCTAAAGAGATGGCTCAGCACTTAAGAGCACTTGCTGATCTTGCAAAGGACCTGGATTTGATTTCCAGCACCAACATGTAACTTCAGATCTAAAGGAACCAACAACCTCTGAGAGAAACAGATATAAATATGGTATGTACATACATATGTAAGCAAAACACTTGTACACATTAAAAAATAAATCAATCTTTAAACTTATGCATACACACTTTCCGATTTAGCTATTCCAATTCTAGGAGTCTGGAGTTTTTAAGAGTTTTGTTTGTTTGTTTGTTTTGTTTTTGTTTTCAGAAATATTGGCGTAGTCAGGTATGGTGATGCATGCATATAATCCTAGCTATTGGGAGACTGACTTAGGAGAATCAGGAGTTCAAAATCATCCTCAGTTCCATTGAGAGAGATAGGAGAGAGAGAGAAAGGGGAAAGAGGTGTTTAAGGTGTTTCTTGTTTATACCAGTATAATATTTAATCAAAGTGGAACATCCTTCCAGGCATGACACATACTTTTAATCCCAGTACTCCAGAGGTAAAGGCAGGAATTTCTCTGTGAATTTATGTCCAGTACCCAGTCTACATATCAAGGTCCAAGCCAGCTGGGGCTACATGGCAAAACCCTGTCTCAAAAAGCCGAACTAAATAGAAAGTGGTTGGTTGCTTCCATAACATTCACACCACCATTACATTGATGGGCATGTCTTGCCACACAATGGTCATCATTGCAGTTCACAGAGTTCACAGCTGGGTAAAAACTGTTGATGACCTTCTCCTCGCCCTCCAACCTTCTAGGTAGCACCTTTCAGTACCATAAAAGCTAACCATCAGGGAGGACATTTACTGACCAATATCAGTAGCCAGTGTGGTGTCATCAACAAGGGGATCTTCCCATACTGGTGAACAACCAAGAGCAAGAATAATAATTTATACATGCCTGGTACTGCAAATATACCCAAGAACCCATAGTTGGGAAGCACACAGCTTCTGGGGTTGAACCTACTATTTTGTTAAACAGACATAATATCAAACTTCACCCTAAATTCTTATCTGCCTATAGACTGGTGCAACTCTGTCTTCATCAGAGAGGATTCTTTGTGCAACATATGGAGATTAATGCAGAAATTCACAATTGACAAAGTGCAGAGAATAAGTGACTGTGGAAGCCTCAGCCACAAATCAAACTCCCCCCCTAAGGCTCCGAGTCTGTCTCAGAAGACAGGACAGAAAGATGGTAGGAGCCAGGGCTATGGGAGGGCAAGACCAAAACAGGCCAGACAGGGCCGCTGCACTCATGAGCTCACCACAGCTGCATGGACAAGACCTGAAGAAGATCAAGCCAGTCAACACGAAATGGGAAAAAGTTCACAAGTCCCCATCCCCCACTAAGAAATTATGGACAGTTATGGACAGTAGAAGGGGAGTCAGTTTTCTTTAAGAGTATCGCTCCTGGTAGGTTAGCCACACTGCAGTGGATGGCTCCACACTCAAAACTACAGAGATAGCACAAACTGGAGTTCATGGGTTATTAAGATCTTTTTAAAGTACATGAGTTAGGAGGGGATAGGGAGGTGGAAGAGGATGTCATCAAAACACATCGTATAAAATTCTCAAAGACTTAATGAAATGGTAAAATAAGTAAATAAGCTGAATATTCATTGATAGAGGGATAAATAAGGTAATATAGAGCAATTTTTAAAGATTTTAATTTTTATTTTATGTATATAAGAATTTTGTATATGTCTATGCACCAGGTGCATGCAGTACCGACAAGCACCCAAAGGAGGCATCAGAACCCCTGGAATAGGCGTTACAGAGAATTGTGGACACTGGGAATTGAACCCAGGTCCTTTCGAGAGCAGCCAGAGCTCTTAACCACTGGGCCATCTTTCCAGTTTTTAAAGTAAGATTTATCCTGGTATGAAAAAATAAGTAGGAGGAGTTGAATTTGTAAACATGTATTAGTCACTTATCCATTGCTGTGGATGAAACACCATAATAACCAAGGCAATTTACAGAATGAAGAGTGTATTTTAGGCTCATGGTTCTAGACGGTTAGACTCCACGGAAGACTGGAGGGAGCAAGCAGCAGATGGCAGAATCAGCAGCTGTGGGCTCACTTCCCTAACCACCAACAGGGAGAGGAGAAAGTTACTCCTTTGCCTTTTTGAAGCTTCAAAGCCCACCCCATCCTCCCTTTTCCCCCCTCCTGCCCCCAGTGACCTACTTCAAGGCCACACCTCCTAAATCCTCCCCGAACAGCCTCCAGGTGGAGCCCAAGTATTCAAATACCCAGGACTTAAAGGAGACCTATCATTCAAACCACCGCAACACGCTGAAGCTGGAGAAATAGCTGACTAGGCAAGAGCACTTACTGGAGAACCGTGAGGACCAGGGCTTGAAGCTTAGCCTTTCACTTGCCTGCTGCAGGATGTTTGATCCCATTGTGAACCCCCAAACTGTGAACTGTAAAACACCGTTTCTTGTTCGGTGTGGTTCAGCCCTAACACACACCTTTACTCCAAGAGCTTTCTGTTTATTGTAAACAGGTGATTATGGTGTGGTTCACCCAACCCTAGCACACACCTTTAATCCAAAAGCTTTCTGTGCACGGGATTTAATAACGTTAACCCTAGGTCAAGAGGCAGAGCAAGAAACCAGCTGACAGGAAGTAAATAGCATGAGGGACTTTGGGTTGAGGGGTTTTAAAGACAGTACAGAGAAGAAAGGGCTTTTTAGCTCACGCTCTGGCTTCAGCTTCAGCTTCAGCTCCTCAGCTCTCTGGCTTTTGGGCTTTGAGCTAGCAAGCCATTAGACTTGGGGTTTTGGGGCTTTTCCTCCTGCTCTGTCAGTTGGGTTTTTTCCCTGCGGACCTGAGCTGAAAAGGAAGGTTAGCCGGGTGCTTTCTCTGCGTCTCTCAGCTGGCAGGTTTTTACCCCAGCATCTGGCGCCAGAGTCTTTATTGGTAAAACATAATGGCTGGGATTTTCACTCATCTATAACAACACGTGTCTGCTCTCCTAGCCCTAGAAAGTCGGGGGAGAATAGAATTCTGGGGCCTGCTAGATGCCCAGCCTAGCTTCAGGTTCAGTGACACACCCTGACTGAAAAAGAATGAGCAGAGAGTGATAAAGCCAGACACAGGACACCCAACATTTTCCTCTACTCTTTGCAAGCACACCCACAGCCACACACAGCACACACATGTGTACACACAGCTACCCTTGGACACATATGTATGTACACACAGCGGCACACACATATGCACACTCACTCAAACGCACCCCCCACACAAATACAAATTTTTAAAAGAAAAAAAATGTGAAATGGAAGTACATGCTTGTGTTGTCTATACATGCTGCTTGTCATATTTGTATTCACGAGAAGATGGATGAGTAGCACTGGGGAGCTAAAGGAACATGCTGTTCCTGCAGAGGACCTGAGTTCAGTTCCCAGCAGCTATGCCCATCAGTTCTCAACTACCTGCAACTCCAGTTCATTGAGGATCCGGTGCCCTCTTACGGCCTCCTTGGGCACGTGCACTCACAAGCACAAATTCACACAGACGCCCACAAATACACATCATTAAAATTAAGGTAAGCTGATAGGCAGTGGCGACGCACACCTTTCACCCGAGCACTTGGGCGGCAGGGGCAGGTGGATTTCTGAGTTCGAGGCCAACTTGGTCTACAAGTGAGTCCAGAACAGCCAGGGCTACACAGAGAAACCCTGTCTTGAAAAACAAAACAAAACAAAAAAATATATTGAAATAGATCTAGGAGCTGGAAAGATGCCTTGACCCAGGTTCAATTCCCAGCACTCACACAATGGCTCACAACTGTCTCTAACATGTGCATGCAGATAAAACAATGAAACACATAAAATAAAATTTAAAATTAAAAAGGTTAAATAAAATAAATCTTTTTTTAAAGTAGTATTCAGAAACTTTAATCTTTCTAATTTAATGTCCGACCATGATAATGAATTGTCTCTACAATATGTATGAATAGCCACATGATGTGATCCTTTCTTGCATGCCTTCTGAATACCTTCCTTATTCAGAGTTTCCAACTTGTTGAGGCCTGCTTTAACTTTCTGCATAACTGTCGCCCCTCTGTTGATTTTTAGCATAACTGTTGCTCCTCTGTGCTTTTAGTCTCAGTTTTTATCTCAAGGTAAAATGTAGTTTGAGTTTCAGGCTCTGCCCTCCTAACATAAGAATGGCCTTTAGCTTACAATTCAATGCTTGCTGCTTAAAACAGAGCAATGACAAGGATGACAAATACCTGTTCTGCCTGAGTTAACGATGAATGTATGTTCCGCTTGAATTAAACTGCAATACCCTGCTATGTTCCTTCTTACAGGAATGCCAGGGAACTGGAAAGTCCCCAAGACCCCCAAGAGAAGGAACTGGAAAGTCCCCAAGTCCCCCTGCCCTATATCCCAGCCAATCAGCTTAAAGTTTAGCTGAAATGCTTTGTCTAGCTACCTAGACACATTGTACCTGGGATACAATTGATTATTCCTGCTTGGTTGTGGTTTTTTCCTTTAAAAACTGACTCTGAGAACGGCTCGGGGTCACAGTCTTGGTTCCTGAGTCCACACTATGTCCCTGACTAGTCAGTCTTTGTTCAGCATTCAATAAACTTCCTTCTACCTGAGTCCGAGTGGTCAGTGTGTGGCTGTTTCTGAACCACAACACAAATATTGGAGGGAAACACACACACTAATAAGTAATGGAACAATACAGAGGAACAGGAATAAGTTCTGATGTGTTCGGTGGAGGAACAGGAATAAGTTCTGATGTGTTCGGTGGACGGTCAAGCCATAAAATCACACAGCAGGTATGTCACATTTTGTTCAAAACTGCTTTATAAAAAAACAAACCTGTTTGGCCAGGCGTGGTGGCACACACCTTTCCTCCCAGTGCTCAGGAGGCAGAGGTAGGTAGGTCTCTGTTAGTCTGAGGTCAGCCTGGTCTATAATGAGTTCCAGGACAGCCAAGGCAGTTATTCTAAGAAACCCTGTCTCAAAAACAAAACAAAACAAACAAATATATTTCCTTTATTTAGGAAAAAATCAAGAAGAATTGATACTAACCTATTAAAAATGATTATTCTAGAAGTAGAGTAGGAAATTTAAAAACTTTCATCTTTTATATTTTAGTATTATCTCAATTTATATCTCCATACCATTTTAAGTAGGTAAAAATAAGAATAAAACAACTTAATGGGTATTAGTCAACTCTTGCACTTTTTTTTTTTTTTCAATATTCTGTCTCGGGCTGGAAAGATGGCTCAGTGTTAAGAGCACTGGCTGCTCTTCCAGAGGTCATGAGTTCAATTCCCAACAACCACATGGTGGCTCACAACCAGCTATAGTGAGATCTGGTGTCCTCTTCTGACATACAGGTATACATGCAGACAGAACATTGTATAAATAATAAGTAAATCTTTTTCTTCACTTTCTTTCTTTAATTAATTAATTTTTTATTAATTACAGTTTATTCACTTTGTATCCTAACTGTAGCCCCCCCCAGTCCCACCCTCCCTCTTCTCCACTCATGCCCCTCCCCCAGTCCACTGATAGGGGAGCTCCTCCTCTTCTCCCATCTGATCCTAATCTATCAGGTCTCATCAGGACTGGCTGCATTGTCTTCCTCTGTGGCCTGGGAAGGCTGCATCCCCCTCAGGGAGAGGTGATCAAAGAGCAGGCCAGAGTTCATGTCAGAAACAGTCCCTGTTCCCATTACTGGGGAACCCACTTGGACACTGAGCTGCCATGGACAGGGGTTCTAGGTTAGGTTCTTGGTTGGAGGATCAGTCCCAGAAAAGATCTCTGTGCCCAGATTTTTTTTTCTCTCCTTGTGGAGCTCCTGTCCCGTCCAAGAAGAATGGATACAGAAATTGTGGTACATTTACACAATGGAATACTACTCAGCAATTAAAAACAAGAAAATCATGAAATCTGCAAGCAAATGGTGGGAAGTAGAAAAGATAATCCTGCGTGAGGTATCTCAGAAGCAGAAAGACACACATGGTATATACTTACTTATAAGTGGATATTAGTCACATAATATAGGATAATCATACTAAAATCTATACCCCTAAAGAAGCTAATCAAGAAGGAGGACACTGGGTAAGATGATCAATCCTCATTCAGAAAGGCAAATGGGAGAGATATCGGAAGAGGGAGAAAACAGGAAACAGGACAGGAGCCTTACCACAGAGGGCCTCTGAAAGACTCTATCCAACAGGGTATCAAAACATATGCTGAGACTCAGCCAAACTTTGGGCAGAGTGCAGAGAATCTTATGAATAAATACATCTTTTACAAAGTTTTTTTAAAAGGTATTCTGTCTCAGACATCCCAAACTATTTGATTACAAAGAAAGGAGGCAAAGTTGTTTTTTGAATGAGTTGGTCAGTGGGGCTAGAGCCACAAAGGTTCCTTTTTTTGTATGTATATATGGAAAAGAATGAGAGTGAGAAGTCTTTGTCTGTCTGTCTGTCTGTCTGTCTGTCTGTCTGTCTGTCTGAGTGGGTACCTCACTCTGTAGCTCCTGCTGCCTGGAACTTGTGATCCTCCTGCCTCGGCATCCCAAGTGCCTGTTTTACAGATGTGGGCCACCTGCTTGGTTGACAGGAAAGAAGTCTTTGTCACAGGAATGGACGTCACTGGCACCTGATGAGACGTAGCCCAAGGCCTGCAGGCTAGGTGCCAGGGGCCTGCACACCCTCACCTGACCTTGTCCCGAGCACAGCTTCTTCATCATCATGGAGCCCTGTAATCATGCAAGGCCTTAATGACATCTCACGTCCCTCTTACTCTCTCCCAGAGGAGTGTATCCACACCTACTGCATTCTACCGTGTTTCTATTTATGTGCAAAGAATGTATTGCAGGTGTGTGTGTGTGTGTGTGTGTGTGTATAAATCTGCCAAGATTAGACAGTAGCTTAACTTGCTCTGATTTGGACACAGCAGAGTTTGCCCACATATCAGACATAAAAGAGATACCATTTGAGATTAAGTAAATGTATTACAGATTTCCTCCTCAGATCCCCCCCACCCCAACTCAGCCATACTGAGTTAAATATGTGCTTATTTGTTCTTTAAGAAATACATATGTATGCAATGTATCTTGATCATAACCACCTCCCATTGCCTTCCCCAATACACACAATTTTTCCCCCTGTCCTGGAGATTAAACACAGGGAGGGCCTAGGGCACACGAGGTGAGTGCTCACCGCTGATGCACATCCCCAGATCTTTTTTTTTTTTTTTTTTTTTTTTTATTTTTTGAGACAAGGTCTCAAAAATCACTCTGTGGAGGCTAGAGAGATGGCTCAATAGTTAAGAGTTCCATTCCCAGAGCCCACTGGGTGGCTGATGAGCATCTATAACTCCAATTCCAGGGGATCTCATGTCTTCTTCTGGCCTCCATGGGTACCAGGTCAGGATGTGTGGGGCTGGAGGGATGGCTCAGCGCTTAAGAACAGTGTGTGTTCTTTGCAGAGGACCCTCGGTTCCCAGCACCCACGTCGAGTTCCAGTTCCAAGGGATCTAGCATCCTCTTCTGGCCTCTGAGAGCACCAGATTCGTATGGCACACATCTACATAAAAAATGAAATAAAATGAAGTCGAAAGGAAACAAACAAAAACACCTCACTCTCTAGCACAGGCATCCTGCCTCCTCGTCCTAGTAGCTCCGATGGCAGGTTCCTGCAGAAAATATCTGCATTCTACCCTCCTCTGCCCTTCTGCTTTCCTTATCTAAGCCAGCTAAACCTAAGAAGTGACTCAGAGAGAAGCCCTTCCTGTGCAGTCAGATAGCAGTCTAGAGCCGAGTTCCTCTTAACCCCGGGAAAAGGAAAGCGCTCCGCAGCTTGTCCAGTGTACCTCGCTACTTCATTCCAGCTAAGCGTGGGACCAGACAGGATTTGTTGGTGCGGCAGAGATCAGTCCTGGAGCCTTCTGCTTCCAGCTCAGTGTGTTTGGTAAGAAAACAGAGACGAACCTGATAGTTTGTGCTTGGTTTAGCCTGCTCTACTGCTTATGTGCAATGGTTTCTTGTGCATTATCTTCTATTCCCCCCCCTAAAATGTTTATTCTCTCTCTCTCTTTTTTTTTTTTTAGAGAGTCTTACCATGTAGTCATGACTGGTCTGGAACTCACCATGTAGACCAGGGTAGCCTTTGCCTCCTGGGTGCTGGGATTAAAGGTGTGCTCAAACGTACCTGGATCTTACCCTAACTTTTATTTCTCCTGTCTTATCCCCATGTTTGTTTTTCTTTTTCACTAAATAGTATACAATCTATTTGTCTTTGCTCTTAATATTTTCATTCTGAAAATAATAAATATTTATGTCATTTATTTCCTTTCATAATACAACTGTTTCTTCCAACCTCTGACTCTGTTTTTTTTCCCCCATTAGTTAGGTTTCTCCAATCATTGATCACATATACACGCATTTATTTGTTTGTGCATATACACATATGTGGATTCTAGTTCTGTTCTTCTAACTTCCCCTTCAATTCTTTGAGCCATTCCTCATCACGGCTTGTTCTATCATCCCATAATTATTACTTGACTTGGGTATCTACTTTTTGCTCATTGTAGATAAATTTTAGTTTCAGGATTTCGTTTTAAGTACTTCTGGCCAACTCAATAATGAAATCTCTAAAAAAAAAAAATGGTAACTACTCATCTTAAACATAGAGGTATTTCTTTGTTCAGAACTTGGGGAAGTATGAAGTGTGATCTTGCTCTGGATGACTTTGAAGGCCTGACTTGCATTCACTGTCAAGGCAAATAATTTGTGATATTTAAACTATAACTCACAGCCCAGAACTCAGTTTCTCTCATATTGAAATTTTGTTCTCTTTCAGCATCTGTTATTTTAAGTTGCACTGTCCACTTTGTTGTCAGGACCAGTTTTTCAGTTATGTGATCCTTGCAGTAAAAGGTGGTTATTGGATGAGGCTCCTGTGACTCTCTCGGCTGTGGTCATGGGAAAGCCACACAATCTCCAGAATTTCAACACCAAAAATTGCAAAGTGAGGAGAGAATATGTATGTCTGTGTGTTCTTCTGTTCCTAGTAATCTCTGAGTCACACTTTTCTCTCAGTGGTGTGTGCATCAAGGCTGGGATGGGTTGACAGATCAGCCCTCTTGCCGTTCGAATTAGGGAATCATAGGACTTGGAGATCTAAGCAGAGAAAGACAAATATGAGAGAATTGTTTCTCCTTTTTCCATTCTGTTGACTTGCTATTTTAACTTCTGCTTACCACGTAAGACCTTGTGGCAAACTTTGCTAAGCTCAGCAGAATCACTTCCAAATGTCTGGGCATACATTAAAAGAAAAAAAAAAGTAAAATGTTATTATATCCAGTAATAAATGGAAATTTAAAAGCGAAACAAATTTAGAAGAGACAACATAGGAATTAAGGAAGCCATCTGGGTAAAAGTAGAAATGTTAAGAACTAAAATTTTACAAGTAATTGAAAATTAAAAAAAAAAAAATTAAAGAAGGGGGAGATAGAAAAACCTGGAGGGGACAGGAGCTCCACAAGGAGAGCAACAAAACCAGAAAAATTGGGTCCAGGGTTCTTTGCAGAGACCAAAACTCCAACCAAGGACCATGCATGGAGATGACCTAGAACCCCTGCTCAGAGTCAGCTCAGTCTCCAAGTGGGTGTCCTAGTAAAGGGAGCAGGTGCTCTCTCTGACATGAACTCAGTGGCTGGCTCTTTGATCACCTCCCCCTGGGGGGTGAAGCCCTGCCAGGCCCCAGGACGCAGCCAGTCCTGATGAGACCTGATAGGCTAGGATCAGATAGTAGGGGAGGAGGACCTCCCCTCTCAGGGGACTAGGGGAGGGGCATAGGGAAAGAAAAGGGAGGGATGGTGGGACTGGGAGGAGATGAGGGAGGAGGCTACAGCCAGGATAGAAAGTGAATAAATTGTGTGTGTGTGTATACATACATATTTATTTATTTATATAATTTAAACCTGAAAAGTAAGCATTATCTTGGTCATTGTGGTACATGCCTTATAATCCCAACATTTGGTCGACCGAGACAGAAGTTCTCCAGTTTGAGGCCAGCCTGGACTATGTAATCAGACTTCATCTCGGAAAAGCCAAAAGAAAAAAGTGACCATTCATATACTAAATCCTGTAGAACAGGCATTTATAAGAAGGTCTTATATTTACAGTCACAAAGCTTAGGGCCACAATAAAAATCACAACATCATTTAAAAATGTGCCACCTCATAAAGCATATCAGAAAAGATTGAACAACACACATGGCTACACTTTGGATGGACTCTAGAAGACCCCCAGCCCTGCGTCACTTACCTCGCTTAGGGACCAATCAGCTTAAAGGCTAGCTGATAACGCTTTGTCTAGTTAGCCAAAAAACGTAACATTGCTTTGTACGGTTCGTCAAAGTGTGTGACTGCCCTCCCCGTGTCTTTTGCTTTTCGTTCTTTCTATATAAACTCTGCTGGGAGAACTTGTAGATGTCACAGTTAGGCTCCCCAGTCCTTACTGAGGCCCTGATCAATCAGCTTGGAAAAGGCATCCCAATAAACCATCCGTATCTAACTGAGACCAGATTCTGAGTGGTTTGTGTGACTATTCTGATGCTAGAACAGGCGATGGCTTAGATCACTATGGAGAAGACACTTATGGAACATATTTAAGAAGACAGTTGGAAAATAACTGGATAAAAACTTGGTATTCCTTAAATTAAATCTTCCTGTGTAACGTGGGGACTTAAACTGAAGCAGTACGTTTAGAAAGGACTATTCGTTGAGTCCTTAGCTGCTATTCTGGGTGGCTTTTTCTCAACTTGATACAGGGCTAGAGTTATCTGACAAGGCACCTCAATTGAGAAAATAGCTTATAGACAAGTCTGTGGGTCACTTTCTTGATTAGCTTTGATGTGGGGGAGGTCAGCCCACTGCTGTCTCTGGGTGGGTATAAGAAAACAGGGATCAAGCCCCTAAACAGTGTTCCCTTGTGGCCTTTGCCTCAGCTTCTGCCTCCAGGTCCCTGCCTTGGCTTCCGTCGTTGGACTGTGCCCTGGAATACGTAAGAAATAAACCCTTTCCTCTCCAAGTTGCTTTTTGGTCAGTGTTTTATCACACAGCAATAGAAAGCAGAGAAATAAAACTGTAATGTTTAAACACCCTAAAGGTAAAAGCAATCCAAATGCCCTTTGTTAGATTACTAAGAAAATATGCTACACACATACACACACACATACACACTAAATGAATGAAAATATGCAAAACTCAGCTTCTGTATGCTACTGTCCGTGTGCTGAAGTTTTCTAAAGTCCTTTGATGACTCCAGACTATGGAGAGACCAGGAGTTTACTCACTTAGACGTCTGTTCAGTTGAGCAGTAGACACTGAGCACAGTAAGAAGCTGCGGAGATGAGGGACAGAACGCACGTGCCACAGCACAGCTTGGTAGCCCTGAGCATCGTGCCAGCACTCAGAAGTCAGAGGTAGGAGGCTGGAGGGTTCAAGTCAGTCTGATCTCCAGTACAGTCAGCTGGGAGTCAGCCAGCTTGGGCAGCCCCAGAGACTCTGCCAAAAAAGCCAAGGGGTGAGGCCGTGTCTCAGAAGTAAAGTGCAGCCCAGCTGTGCAGGCCCTCCCTTGAATTTCAGCACTGCCAAAACAACCAACCAAAAACAGGGGAGGTTCAAAAAGGGGAGGGGGGTATTTTAAGCTGATGTGGACTTCTAAATGAAGTTACCTTTCGGATACACATTTAAATCAATATTCTAGAGCTAAACTGTCTGTCAGAAGAGGCTGCTATGTGTCTACTCTGAGGAAGGAACCAGGCTCTGTGAGGGCCTCCGGCTTTGAGAGGGTACATCACTGTGTAAGGACTCCTAAGAGTACAGATTGTTTAGAAAGTTACCATGAGCTTTAACATTTTCTTCATCTTTTTGCAGGCTGGGCAATGGAGCCTTTCCCTGTTGACACCAATTCAACCGACCTACACTCACCGCCTTTGCTTAAACCCCAAGATGTTCTCTCTGCAGTCATCCTGAGCCTCACGTGTTTATTGGGACTACCGGGCAATGGGCTGGTGCTGTGGGTGGCTGGCCTAAAGATGAGGTGGACTGTGAACACCGTTTGGTATCTCCACCTCACCCTGGCCGATTTCATCTGCTGCCTTTCCTTGCCCTTCTCCCTGGCTCACGTGTTTCTCAAAGGACACTGGCCCTATGGCTTGTTCCTATGCAAACTCATCCCATCAGTCATCATACTCAACATGTTTGCCAGTGTCTTCCTGCTGACTGCCATTAGCCTGGACCGCTGTCTGATGGTACACAAGCCAATCTGGTGCCAGAACCATCGGAATGTGAGGACAGCCTTCGCCATCTGTGGATGTGTTTGGGTGATGGCCTTTGTGATGTGTGTCCCCGTATTTGTATACCGTGACCTGACCGTTATGGGCAATCATAGCATATGTGGCTATAATGTTGAATCCTCCATGTCATATGATTATGGGAACTACCTGTACAACCTAAATCTACCAGAAAGCAATTCTACCAACAACTCCACTGCTCAGCTAACCGGACAGATGGACGACAGGTCAGATCCTTCAGCTACCACTGCCCTCCAGGCACAGACATTTCAAAGATCTCCCGATGATTCATTCCCTTTCTATTTTGCAAGACTATCCAGTCAGCAGCCCCATTACAGTGGAAAGCCTCCCAGAGTGCTGAGACCCACCGCACCCAGCAGGTTTCCTGTTGAAGATCGAGAACCTGACACACGTAACGCCAAGGCTTTTCTCTCTGCTCATATAGAGCCTTCCCCTACCACTTCTAGCAGTTATTTCTATCACCCTGAACTGTCATACGATTTCCAGGATGATTATTTGGATCAATTCATGTATGACGATCATGTGCCAACACCTCTGGTGGCAATGAGCCTCACAAGGCTGGTGGTGGGCTTCCTGGTGCCCTTTTTCATCATGGTAGCTTGTTACAGCCTCATCGTCCTCCGAATGCGAAGAACGAACTTCACCAAGTCTCGGAGTAAAACCGTTCGGGTGGCCCTCGCGGTGGTGACAGTCTTTTTTGTCTGCTGGACTCCGTACCATATTGTGGGAGTCCTGCTTCTGGTTACTGGCCCAGAGAGCAGACTGAGGGACACTGTGATAACCTGGGACCAAGTGTCCATAGCTTTAGCATCTGCCAACAGCTGCTTCAACCCCTTCCTCTATGCCTTCTTGGGGAAAGACTTTCGGAAGAAAGCAAGACACTCCCTAAAGGGCATTCTGGAGGCAGCATTCAGCGAAGAGCTCACAAACTCTACCAGCTGTACCCAGGACAAAGCCTCTTCAAGAAGAAACAATGTGAGTACAAGTGTGTGAAGATGCAGCACTGGAGACCAAGATGGACTTTCTTAGGTGAAAGGTGGTAAAGGATGCCATGTAAGCAGGACACTTTAGACAATCTGGGGGGCTCTCGGAGAGAGGCCCCTGACTGTTGACATCAGCACCATTTGGAAACATTAAAGATGGAACTTTTCAAGCCCCATCCCAGATGAGTTGACTCAGAATCTCTGGCCCTGGCCCGTGGGGACCAGATATTAATGGCCCTCTTGCTTGCACTAATGTTAAATTTTAAAATCATTTATTTGGCTTAGTCTATTCCTGTGTCTAAGCCATGTGTGATGAACAGCTTTCTCATCTGTTTTCAGCATTACTCTTCTTTCCTTAGCATGGTCTGGATCATCTTCTAGTTTGCACAGAAGGCTGCTCTTCTTGTCCTGTGTAAAGGATATGCACTTGTCATACAGCTTTGTGATGGTGGTAGTGGTTTTAAGTAGGGAAAGGACGCAAAAAGAGAAAGCTGACAAAAGCAGGGAGTGGGGAGTTAGAGACTAGACCAGAATATAGTGTCAAACACCTGCTACTGGAAGCATCCTGGGATAATTCTAGTCGTCCAAATTACTCCTAAATGAGCACAAACACACATAAACACTTTCCTGCTCCTGAAGTGTTTTGGAAGCTGTGGTTTGGAGTGCTCTCTTCTCTGTGTGTTATGTTTGTTCACATCTATGTCCCATTTCTTTCCTTTTTTGTTTTTGTTTGTTTGTTTGTTTTTGTTTTCCAAAGACAGGGTTTTTCTGTACAGCCCTGGCTGTCCTGGAACTTGCTCTGTAGACCAGGCTGACCTCCAACTCAGATTCGCCTGCCTCTGCCTCCTCAGTGCTGGGGTTAAAAGCATGTGCCACTACCTCCCAGCTACAATTTCTTTTTTCCTTCTTCTTTCTTTCTTTTTCTTTCCCTCTCTCTCTCTCTCTTTCTCAATGGTTTTTGAGACAAGGTTTCCCTATGTAGTCTTGGCTGTCCTGGACTCCCTCTGTAAACCAACTTAGAGGTCCACCTGGCCCTGCCTCTCCAGTGCAGGGATTAAGTTGAGCTCCACCACAGCCAGGCTACCATGTCCCGTATCTTAATGCCCTGGCTTCCTTCTTTTTGTTTTCCATACAGAGTCTTGCCATCCCCTCTGGGGCTGTGGTATACAGCGCAGTGCCTGGCCCCCCTTCTTACTTTTCTACATGAGACTTGTGCCTCACATAGGATGAAACAGTACTCTAAAGATGCCTTTCCCTCTCACCCCCAAACTCAGCATCAGACAGAGGGGTAATAGGATGATGAGCGGAACCACAATTTTTCAGTTCACTCCAGGATCACAGCACCCTCTGACAGCAATACTGAAAGATTTTAAGCATGAGTCTAGACATCTTGCATGCCAAAGGTGTCAGGTGCACTCTCTTTGCGATTTTTTTTTCAAATTAATGTTTATCTGGACCATGGCAATATGAAGTGATATATGCACCCAATTTTAAAGAACCTAATGGATAATGAAATAATAATGAAATATAAGAGGCCTTTTCTCCAATGCAGTGATTCTTATCTCTCCTTCTTACTTCCAAGAGAACCTTTGCAAGAATGTTAGCTGTTTCTTCTGGTACTTACCATGATGTGCCTAAACCATTGTGCTTACACTGCTGTTTTTTGTAGATATGATAAAAATGGTTGTTTTGAAAGATTTTATCGATTTTCTCTACTTTCATATTTTCATCCAACTTACCACTGTTTATTAGTGAGTATCAGCCATTAATTTGCTAGTGACCTCCCATTTTTCTTTCACTTCTGTTGTCAGGTTTTGTTTGCTTTTGAGCCAGGGTCTGTGTAGCATCTAGCCTCAAACTCACAGGTCTCTTGTTACAGTGCTACAGATGAGCACACACACACCCCAGCTGACTACGCAGTTTTCTTGTCAATACCATCCAGTAACATATAGCTTTTCTTTTTATTTTTATATTGACATGTATTAATTGTACATATTGATAAGGTTCAATGTGACTGGTCCATTGAACCACACAACAGAATCACGCTTCCACCACCAGACCCTTCCTAATCATTATTCCACTTTCTAATTTCCTTTTTTATTTTATGTGTTTAGGTCTCAAGAATCCCCGGCTGGCCTCAAAACTGCTATGCAACCCAAAGTGATTTTGAGATTCAGATCCTCCTGTCTCCACCTCCCATGGGCAGGCACGGACCACTATGCCCAGTCTTAATGTGATCCTGGGAATCAGAACCAAGGCTTCATGCATGCTAATTAAGCATCCGACCCACTGAGCTACTCCCTGAGCCTGCTCAGGGTGATATTTTTGGATCTCATATATGAGACTACGTGTCCATCTGTCTTTCTCACATAATATCCTTCAGTTCCATTCTTTTTGCTGAGAGTAACAGGATTTCACTCTTCGTTATAGCTGAATAACACTACATTGTGTGTGTGTGTGTGTGTGTGTGTGTGTGTGGCAATTGCCATTATCCACTTAACCATTGACTGATACCAAGGCTGATTCTGTATCTTAGCTATTATGAATAGTACTACATTCAACCTTTAGTTTAAAAAAAATAGCAATTCAAGCCATCTTCTATCCTCACATGTATACTTTCATGTGTTAAATCACTGAAAAGTCAAGCTTGTTTGTACAAATAGGCTTATCTAAGATGAATGAGGTGATCTAATAAGACAGAGAAGGGAATGCATTTTAGTCTTGTGAAACAGTTTTCAGTTGTTGAGGGAAGGGCTTTAGACTACACCTGTTTTATAAACTACTGCGTGGAAAAATTTCAAATCACTAAAAAAATCCTTTCTGTTGCGAGGTAATTTGGGGCATAAGATTGCAGTTCTACCTTTCTAGTGTAAGCTGTTTATATACTCCTTATGAATAAATGCTTTGTCCACAAGGCTCAGAAACTCAGAGATCCTTTTAATTCTTGTTTTTTGGGGTTTTTTTTTTTAGATTTTATTTATGCATGTGAGCATTTTGCCTGCATGTGTGTCTGTGCACCACCTACATGCCTGGTGCCAGTGGAGATCAGAAGAGTGTGTTGGATCCCTTAGAACTGGAGTTACAAGATGGTTGTGAACCACTATGTGGACGCTGAAAACCGAATCTTGGTGGTCCACGAGAGTAGAAAGTGAGACAACTGAGCCATTTCACTAAGCTGCAGTCTTTCTGTTTGACACTCAGACTGCACTACAACCTCCAAACATGCAGCGAATGGACCTCACAGTGAGTGTAGACTTGTGACGACAGGAATGTCAATCTTCCGCTCCTCTGCGGCTCTGGGTGTCAGTGTGTGGGTTACGGAAAGGGCAGCAGGATGAAAAACTGTGGTATAATATTCAGACTCAGAGTACAGTATTTCTGGCAATGACTGACTTCTTCCAAGAGCTCCACTTAATTTAGGATTATACTCTGAAGAGACCTTTACAATTAGATTCCCTCATTTCAGATTTTAAAACTCTAAGGAGGACCTTTACCTATTTTATACTCTCGTCTTTAGAAGGTCCAAAGTAAAGGCCTAACCCATACCCCACATTATAGTATCCTGAATCTTTTTTTAATTAGATAATATGAAATACATTTAAAAAGTAAATAAAATAAAAATTAGACAATATATTTTGATCCTATTCTCTCTCTTCCCGCAACTCCTCCAAGATCCTACCCACCAACTTCATGTTCTTTCTCTCTCTCAAAAAAAGAAAAGCAACAAAAGGCAAAGTCAAAACACACACACAAACTGAAAAAAGGAAAATTAATGAGACAAAAACAAACAAACAAACATGAGGTCTGTTTTGTGCTGGCCAGCTACTCCTGGGCATGGAGTGTGGTTGACACACCCACTGACCCTCCATTAGAGAAACTGAGTTTTCCTTTTTTAGCAGGTATCAACTATAAACAGCTTCTCGGTTAGGGGTGGGACTTTTGTGCACTCTTTAAAATAATGTACACACAAGGTGAGCCTGCTTTACCCACCAACCTTCAACAAGACTGAATAGCATTTTAAACGTCAAATGTTAAATACAGGTCCAGTTCTTTTTTCCATCACTCTTACAAGCTAAGGACACTGTGTGGGAAGGATGGGTGAGGGTTGACAGGGTGCTCACAGAAGCCAAATGTTTTCACATTTCTCCTCTCCCAATAAGGAGAGAGAGGTTCTGGGAAGAGAAAAACCAGAAACATTCCTTTCTTTTTTCTTTTTTTTATTAAGAAAGCATGCAAAAAAAACAAAAAAACAAAAAACAAACAAACAAAAAAAATAAGTTGTGAGCCCATACACCCCCTTCCCAGCCTGCACCAATGCAAAGCATTATGGGTGGTATAAAGAACTCACCAAACCAGAAACGTGAGGAAAGGAAGCCTAGGGTAAGTGGATCAATACCAAATGATTTCTCCTTTTGTCCTTCTCCTCCGCTTTTTCCCTTATTTCCTCTTATAGGCAGTGACCCTACAATTTTGCACACATCACCCAAGACGACAACAATGACTATACTTCATGTCCAGCAACACCAGACCAACAAAATAAAGTAGTTTTCTTTCCACTTCACAGAGGGGATGGGAAACTGAGGCCCAAAGGGAGTCGGACTTGTCCTGCGCCATTCTCAAGCCTACACCTGGTGGAGAAGAGGAGGAACCTCAGGAGCCTAAGGCCATTCTCCAGTCTCTGGCTGCCCATAGGTCAGCTGCTCCAGCTGCCCACCAAGGAGACTGGTTCTCGAGACATGAAGGAGCCAGGGGTGTATGACTCAGTCTATCCGCCCCACCCTCATGCAGATCTGACCAGAAAAGATGTTTAGAAAAGAGGAATGGTATTCTGCAAAGGCAGCATCTTGAGAAAATCAAAGGGAAGTGGTGTAGAATACACCCGAGTGGAAAGAATAAGGAAGAGATGCCTAAATGGGCATGGGGCAAAGGTGTGTACTACCCTCTAGGGAGACACTCCTCTCCCCAGTGGGAAATATGACATCATGCTCAGCCCCTACATATGCTCTCCAATACCATCACCGTAGTGGAGAACACTTTTTTTTTAATACTCCCTTTCCTTTTCCTTACCAAGGTTTCAAAGAAATAAAGTGCTCTTTAGTGACCTGCCCTATCTTGCCCTTTTACTTAGCTTCACTGGACTTCAACAATCTCATACATGAACCCCCTCTGAAAGAAAGGGAAGAGGTCGATGAAGGGGAAATGAGAATGGGAAGCCCAATATCTTAGAAATCATGGATAAATAAAAGAATGTAACAAAAATCAGAAACCACAAAGAGATTGGCCCTGTCTAAACTATATATTTTGTCCACTTCAGAAAATTTAGTGAAAATAAAGTAGCAGTAAAATCGGTCTTCCCTCTCTTAAGTGAAATTCACAAACACACTCACTAAGAACTCTACAGCAGTAAAGCATGGCTACTGTTAATGGAGATCGCTCATCCCTCCGCCTTGGACCGCCCTCACTGGACCCTATCTCCATATTATTTCTTTCCTTCTTCCAGTTTTCATTGCCTGTCAAAGTCAGAAGCATCAATCCTACCAATAGGGATTTCAAGAGAAGCATCTCCCTGTGAGGTTAAACACGTGACTCCATCTCTACACAGGTCCATCCCTTTCCTCTCCCTACCCTCCTGTCAGCAGCACGATGAGTCTGATAGGACAGGTAGGAAAGAGGTTTCCACAGCCTATCTAGGGCATGAGGAAATTGGGAGTGAGAATGGCTTTGTCTTTTGAGATTTGCAGACAGAGGGAGAAGAAAATGAGACAGATGGATGATTTGGACAAACAGCTATAGAAAAACAAAATAGTATTTGCTGAAGGAGAAAAGATGATGGAAGATAATTTACATATGTAGCAATAGCCACAGTTAATTCTCAGAGAGAGTTACTTTTCCAAAGCCAAAATGCTTTAAGTTGAAACTGTTTCCAAGACGCTGAACATATGATGAACAGTGGGCCTCACAGCCTATCAGATAAGCGAACCTCCTCAGAGCACCTGCCAGGGAGAAGCCAGCGACACCCGCCACGGCAGTGATGGCAGTGCACACCCAACTTCATGCTGATTTACACCCCAGCCCTTCTCCATGGCAGTCTCATCAACCCTCCATGAGGGCCAAGCACTGCCAGGAAAAGTAAAGATTGCATGTATAAAGGAAGAGCTCAGAGGACACGGTTAGCACCATTGTGTAAAACTGCAACATCATGGCTGCCAAGCAGTGTCTTAGACCTCCCCGCCTCAACTTACTGAGGCCTCTCCAGGCGAGCCCAAAACAGACAGGAACAGAACACAATTTAGAGCTGAAAGGTGGGATTAGCACTGAGTTTCTCAGAGAAAAAGGCGAACGAGAATGTGAAACCTTTCTCTATAGCTCAGTTTACAGCCTGAAGACTTGAAATGGGCAAAGGGAGGGCACAGCCCATGGCAAGAGGGCAGCAGACTGGGCAGTATATAACCAATAATAATAATATAATTAGAATAATAATAAAAGAACCAGGAGGGCAACAGAGAAGAAGGAGGAAGAAAGGAGGATTATCCTCGGCAGCATCTTTGCGGTGGCTTCTCTGACAGAGAGAACAGAACGAAGCTGTATATCTATGTACAGGTTTGGGGAGCATGGGCAGGGACCGCTCTTCACCACCAGGCCTTGGGCAGATGTCCACTCTGCTCACTAAGTGATCAAGTCCCAGTCGAAGTCATCAGGAATCTCCTCACTGGCACCAGGAGGGGGCACCGGGGGCCGAGGAACCATGTGGTGTGCTGGCCAAAAGAAAGACCGGAAAAGAAATTGGATGAGAAGCAAGTCCATCAGGCCAGCTGGGGAGCAAGAGCTCTCTGCCCCAGGGACACCATGAAGGAAGCCAGAGATGGCCGGTCCAGTCTGCCTACCGTTCTGTTTGTTCGTTCGTTCGTTCTTTCTTTCTTTCTCTCTCTCCTTTTTTCTTTCCTTCTTTTTCTTTAAAGATTTTTTTCTTATTTTATGTGTGAGTTTCTTTTAACTCTTCTCTCCTACATTACATCCTGACTGCAGTTTCCCCTCTACCACTCCTCCCAGCCCCTCCCCCCAACTTCTCTCTCCCCCTGATCAACTTCTCCTCTGTTTCCTCAAAAAAATAAATAAATAAATAAAAACATTCAAGGCCTAACAAGGCCTAATAGGACCGGCACAAACCCTCATATCAAGGCTGGATGTGGCAACGCAGTAGGCAGAAAAGGATCCCAAGCACAGGCAAAAGTCTCAGAGACACCCCCACACACACACTCACACTGCTGGGAGTCCCACAAGAACACCTACCCACACAATCACACGGGACGAGCAGAGGACCTAGCTCAGACCATAGAGGGTCCCTGCTTGTCGCTTCAGTCTCTGGGAGCCACTGAGTCCTGCTTAGCTCATTCTGTGGCTGTGTTCTCATGGTGTCCTCCTTCCCTTGGATCTGCCTAGTGTCTGGCTATGGGTCCCTGCATCCGCTCCCATCAGTGGCTGGGTGACATCTCTCTGGTGACAACTGGGCTACAGCCTACAGCTCTTTCTGTTGCAGACTACTGATCCAGTGACCTCTCAGGAAACAAGATGAAGCACATGGTGGTAGAGCATTATCCTGTCATTAAACTCTATGTTCATGGGGCTGGAGAGATGGCTCAGTAGTTAAGAACACTGACTGCTCTTCCAGAGGACTCGGGTTCAATTCCTAGCACCCACATGGAAGATCACAACTGTCTATAACTCCAGGATCCAACACCCTCACACAGATATACATACACCAATGCACCAAAAAAAGCGCAAAACACCAATGCACATAAAATTAGAATAATACTTTTTAAAAACTCTATGAAAACTATCCAACTGATAAAATAGCTTAAGAAGGTGATGCTATATGAAACAGTAGGACAAAATGTCATATGTGCAGTGCATGGAGAAAGAAACAGACATCACCCTAAAAACTGAAACTACTTGTGATTAGATAAGAGAGTAAAAGTGAATTGCCTAAAATACGTTTAAACATGGGGACTCTGTTCACCAGTACTATCTAGGGTGGTCCAGCACCTCCCTGCACTCTGCCTTCTCTACCATCAAAGACAGTTAAGCCCACGCTGAGGAAGCAACTCAGACAAAAAACAAATACAAAAAAAAAAAAGATAGTTTGAGTCCAGATACCTGATGCTAGTGATCAGGTGGTGGGAAAACAAATATGGCTTAATAAAAATTAAAAAAAAAGTGTATATAAAGTGTTCATTTCATTTGCCTATCTTCCATCTTGACTCCAAAAGTGGCCATAAATACCCCTCATAGCTATCTGTGACAGTTATAATTTTATTCCTTTTCAGTATTGCAGTTACAAGGTAACTTTTTTAATTTTTAAAAAGTATTTTATTGCATGTGTATGTGTATTTTGCCTACGTGTATATCTGTGCATCTCATTCATACAGTACCAGCAGAGGCCAGAAGAGGGTGTCAGATCCCCTGGAACTATAGTTATAGCCATTGTAAGCTATGTAAACTATGTGGGTGCTGGAAATCAAAATCAGGTCCTCTGGAAGAATAGCTGGTGCTCTTGACCCTTGGGCCATCTCTCCAGCCCCACAAGGTAATTTTAAAGCCAGTCCCGAGCTAGGGGTGTAGCTCAGAGCTAGGGGTCTAGTGAGGTCCTGGCTCCACTCCCAGCACCACAAAACAAAGCGTACTTGATTAAATAGAAGTGCCTTGCTTAGTCTCACCTGATGCACACCTCCCAAGAGGGTAGCTCACCTCATCCTTCAAGCCTTGGGAACCATAACACCTCAGCCATTCTAGCAGGTACAAACAGCAGGACAGAGAGAAGACGCCAGAAGAAAGCAAAACAACAGAGAGAGGAGTGTGCTTGTCTGTCAGTGAACACACTCTACCTGGGCGATTGTATGCTGCTGAGTCCTGGGTGGGGATTGGGTACATCGGTGCTGGGCCAGGGTAGAGATGGGAGGCTTGTGGGTGTCCATAAGAGTTCACTGCCAAACAAAACAAGAGTCACTCGGATAGCGGGTTTCTCTATTCAACAAAGCAGCAAGGGAAAACGCATTCCCTTGTCCCTCAGTATCTGTCTCCCTTCTTCTCTTATTTTATAGCTCCTGCATGCAAGAGACATTCTGCAAAAGTTCCCACTCCTCAGTTCTTAAGAGTGAGAAGGGATGGGTCCTAGAACTGTAAGATAGCAAAGATATGAGAACCTGAAACAGGACCATCAAATCTGTTTTCTCTGGCTTAATCCAGCTGTGATTCAGCTGATGGTTATTACTGGGACTGTGGAATAAGGACTTTAACAAATTCCCTCCCTTTTTTAAAAAGTAATTTTAATCTCCTAAACCAAGGTACAAAAGAAATTGGGTCCACTGCTTCTGCAGTTCTTCAGGGCCACCTGCAGGTGGTTATCAATTCAATCGGTGTTCAGTCAACATACTAGTCCCGGGCCTCAGCCTGGGTCACAGCCTACAAAATAATTCATCGTCTTCCTTTTCCCTTTCCTCCACCCTTCATTTATTCATAGTCTCCACTTCTCTGGAAAGTTGGTGTAGTACCTTGGTTCATGGATGGCTCCGGTTTGCCACTGGTGAGAGCACAGGAGTCAGTGATGCGGGAAGGGGCAGGTGGTCGGTGTGAGGCCCCTTGTGGGGGCATGTGACCAGTCTGGGTGAGGAAGTGGTTGAGGGAGTCACACAGGTTGGCAATGTGATGCTGGTCGAGGGTCCAGTTCTTCTGCTCTGCCTGCCGTAGACTCTCCATCAGCTCTGCAAACAAGAACACCAGCCATGCCAGCCCTGAGATGCTGTCAGAGGCCCCAGCATGCCTGTTCCTGGTGCACCATTTCCTCACATCTTGTACCACCAATATTGTGCACTATTGATAATGACTTACACCTTTTTATTTTTTGCTTCTATAAGTATTTATTGAAATGTGATAAGACAACAAGTACCATTGAACACACTGAATGTGCAGAATTTTGTTGGTTGGTTGGTTGGTTTTTCGAGACAGGGTTTCTCTCTGTAGCCTTGGCTGTCCTGGACTCACTTTGTAGACCAGGTTGGCCTCAAACTCACAGAGATCTGCCTGCCTCTGCCTCCTGAGTGCTGGGATTACAGGAGTGCGCCACTGCACCCAGCTAATGTGCAGATTTTTAATTAGAATTTTTTTCTCTAGTATTGCTTACATTAACCTTATTCTGTACTGACAATTTTAGTATAAAAAACTTTAGAAACAAGCCTACTAATTTCACTCTAGATAAGGATGCTTCTTGTTAAATTTAAAACTACTTTCTTTTTTTTCTTAAGGGGAAATCCTAAAATGACTACCCAGAAGCCATGAATTACACCTTACAGTTCTCCCTTTCAACTTTCCATTCTGTTTGTACCTTGCCAAATTCTTATTTTAATTTGCATCTCATTTGGTGAATAAAGATGTTCAGAGTATCTAGCACTCGAGAGGCAGAAGCAGGCAGATCTTTGTGAGTTTGAAGATAGCCTGGTCTACAAAGTGAGTGCAGGACAGCCAGGGCTACACAAAGAAACCCTGTCTGGAAAAACAACAACAACAAAAAGTGTATGTGTGCATATGTGTATGTTCAGAATGACTTACTGAATTCACTATCATCTCTCTGCCAGGAAACAAAACTACAAAACAGTGGCCCAGCATCTCTGAGTTCCCAAGAGCCTTTTCTCTTCCCCAAAACTAAAGCTGACTAGCATGAAGCATTGTAATATTTGAATAATGGCAAAATTTTGTCAGGTCTGAAAATACTGATAACATATCTGTCTTGTGTAACAGACAGAAGTAATAAAATTCTCAGGCCCAAACCTACTTGGCTACCCGCATGGGTTCTAGCCCATCCCTCTCTTCCCTCCAGCAGTGGCACTGACCTGAGAACTGGGACTGCTCGATGCTGGACCAGTTGAGCCGGTTCACCATTTTGAAGCTTTCCTTTAAGGAGTCAATATTGGAGCACCAGTCTGAAGGAAAGGCTATGAAGAGAAAGATGGGCCGTGAGCTAGGGTGTGCGAGAACAGCCAACACGTGCAAGCTTCTCACAGCTACCAGCTTAGCAGCTACATTACCAAGAGAGCTGTGGACACTCCCTAGCTGGACAGTCAGGAAGGGCAAGGTGATCTGTGTTTTAAGCATCACCAGTTCACAGGCAAATATACAAAATTATCCTAATTCATCTGTGAATATGGACGGAAAACAGTGAAATCCCCAGCCTCAAAGGACAGGAGTGTATGCACAACTTCCGTCGGCTGAGATGAGGTAAGAGGACAAGCGACTGGCCAAAAAGACTAACTTTGTCATCCATGGCACCTCCATGCCGGTCAGTAACCAGCCTCATCCTCCCCCTCCTCCTCCGTCCTTCTCTCCTTCTCCTTGCATCCTCCTCTTCCTCCTCCCAGCTTTCCCTGAACCCTCCTTACTCACCAAAGCCAGTGCTGTTGATGGGGGCCTGGCCCTGCGCCTGCTGCTGGGGTGGCTGCTGGGCAGGGTGGGAGTGGGCATGGTGCTGATGAGGGTGGTAGCCTCCATGCTGCAGCGGGGGAGGGTGCATGGCCATCACACTGGGGGGCCCGTAGCCTTCAGCTCCAGCTTGTTTCCCCCCAGGTGTAGTACAGCCATCCGGGCTTGGGGTGTGCAGTGGAGGGGCGCCCCCTACGTTTGCGGGGCCCTGAGTGGGTGCCTGCTGCTGTTGTGGTTGTGGTTGCTGGGGCGGTGGCTGAGACTGAGGTGGCTGCGGCTGCGGCTGCTGCTGCTGCGGCTGCTGCGGCTGCTGCTGATACATGTAGTAGTTGTTAGAAGGTGGCATGTCTCCCAGGAGTGAGGAAAAGCCTGCAGGGAGAGGAGGAAGCAGGCTAGTGATCTGGGCTACATGGTTTCAAAATGACATCTTCTCTCAAGATGAGAGAGCTCAGGGCTGGAGAGATGGCTCAGTGGCTAAGAGCACTGACTGCCCTTCCAGAGGTCCTGAGTTCAATTCCCAGCAACCACATGGTGGCTCACAACCATCTATAAGGAAGCTGATTCCCTCTTCTGCTGTGCATGAAAAACAGACCATTCATATACATAAAATAAATAAATAAATCTTTAAAAAAATATATAAGAGGGCAGAAAAGTTGACAGGATATGAGCATGTGACCATAGGACCCTGTGTCTCTCCTAGAAGATAACAGATCGGAAAAAGCAGTTAGATTAAGGGAAGGCTCTGACCCACTGGTGACCTCGGAAATATTCATAAAATTTTTTAAAACCCCACTGGTGACATGTTGTGCTACTTTTAGAGGATTTGGATGTAGGGCTGGAATCAGTTCCAAAGGAACTTACAACTTAAAAACTGAATTATAACTAAAGCAAAGCTATTGAGCAGGCACGGTTTGTTCCTCCTGGTTGTCTCCACAGTCCTCCACTGTTCTGCCTTTCCGTGTTCCTCACCAGGAAACACAGCCCGGGTAGGAAGCAGCATACAGACGGATTAATCTCTCAAGCCACCCAGGCGAGGAAGAGCTAACTCGCCGGAGTGTCCAACCTGCAGCCCCTAGGCCGCATGTGGCTCAGGACAGCTATGAATACAGCCAACACGAAACTGTAAACTCACAACCACTAAACCATCTCTCCAGGTCATTGAGTCTCTCAAAATATTATTAGGTGTGTTTCTTCCATTTTGCTTGCTGTAATTTAATCACACAGCTCCCATGTGTGAACTTTGAAGGTGACATGCTGTAATGTCAAAATGTTGGACAAGCCTAGAGCTGGCTATCACTAAGAAACTTGGGTAAATGTTCACAAAACTGACCTCACCACATATAGTCTAATGTCTTTGTTTCTGGCAGTCTCTCCAGGGTCCCTGCCTCCAATCAATCAACAACCTGAGCATGCATCTCTCAAGCAAATGCCAGGACCTTGGGACACACTCTAGATACTGATCCCTTAGTTATAAAGAGAAGAAATTAATCGGCCTACAGAGGCCAGTGCCTGAACTCAGCATACTTGGGAGGCTGGGGTGGGAAGATCAACAGTTTGAAGCTATGCCAGGCCCAGCACTTAGGAGGCAGACTCTGTGAGGTGGAGGCTAGCCTGATCTACAGAGACCCTGCTCTGAAGAGAACAAAAGGGAGAGCCTGGAGTAGGAAAGGAGGATGGTGGGGCCTGGGGGGAGAAGGGAGCAGAGAGAAAAAGGGGAGAGACTCCTAACGGACCATATCAGGGCCTTTTTTTTTAAGACAGGGTTTCTCTGTGTGGCCTTGGCTGTCCTGACTTTGTGGACCTGGCTGGCCTCAAACTCGTAGACATCTGTCTGCCTCTGCCCCTGCCTCCCAGAATGCTGGGATTAAAGGCATGCGCCACCATGCCTGGCCATATCAGGTTCTTACAGGGATGGGCCAACGCTCCCATTTTCTCTCAGTTGGGATGACAGAACTCAGAGAGAGAGAGAGAATGTGACTGAGGCTCTGTGTCCCTCTTTTCACTCTGTGTAGCCCATGCTGCCCTCAATGTACTACCAAAAAGATACATGGCTCTCAGCTCCACCACAACTTCTAACTTCTTTTTCAAGAATATCTGAGCTGGGGCTGGAAAGATGGCTCTGTTGGATAAAGTGCTTGCTGTGCAGTTGTGAGAACCAGTGTTTGGATCCCCAACACCCATGTAATGCGGGGTGGGTGTGCAGCCCACTGCAATCCAGTGCTCAGGGCAGACAAGGGGGCTCCAGAGCACGGTGACTAGCTGGACTTGCCAACGGGTGAGCCCTGGGTTCGAGCAAGCCTTCTTCAGGACATGAGGTATCGGGCAGCTGAAGAAAACATTTGCTATCAACCTCAGGCCTCCACAGGCATACATATTTACACATTCACACAGACACACAGGCAGTCAGAAAGATACACCCCCCACACAAAGAACATGTAAAAATGTGAGCATATGTGTGAAATTGTGTGCATGTGTGTGTGTCCACAGTGCTGCATAGGTGTGCTGTGTGTGTGTGTGTGTGTGGCTAGTTTTTTGTCAACTTAATACAGCTAGGGTCATCTGGAAAGAAGGAACCGCAATTGCTCAACTGAGAAAATGCTTCCATCACATGAGGCTGCAGGCGTGTCTGTGGGTCATTTTCTTGGTTAATGATGGATATGGGAAGCTCGAACCACTGTGAGCAGTGCCGAGCCTGGGCAGGTGGTTAAGAAAGCAGCAGTAAGCAGCGTTCCCCCATGGCCTCTGCGTCAGTCTGACCTCCCTCTCCCCTCGAGGATTCTGTCTGTCCGTCTTTACCACAAGAGAAAGGCAGAATACTATACAGACATAACGGTGACAGAGGGCCACGCCATCTCTCAGGATGCCACCCAGTAAGGGCAGGATAAGCTATTCTCAATAACTGTGGAGACATCACCTGCTGCTGAGAAAGTGCTACTTATTAATGGTATTCGGAGTGGTAACGGCAGGGTAGAGAGCTCAGGGCGAGGTCCTCATGCTCAGTGATGCAGACTGAACCTGTATTTATAGCGAAGGACTCGATGCCTGGGCAATTCACTCAACTATTTCCACTTCAAAATAAGCTCAGTGGCAAGTCAAATAAGACTAAGAAAGTAAAGTGATAGAAGTCAGGGGTTTGCTATTTATCCATTCTACTTTGGTATCTTTTTGAAATATTTTACAATGAAAATTAACAAAATAAAAAATACACTGGCTTTAGGGCTGGAGAAATGGCTCAGAGGTTAACAGAGGACCTGGGTTCAATTCCTAGTACCTGCAGAGCAGTTCTGTCTGTAACTCCAAGATCTGACACTCCTACATAGACATACATTAGGCAAAACACCAATGCACATAAAATAAAAAAATAAATCATTTAAAAAAAAGGCAACAAAACATTAGCTTTAATCCCAGCACACAAGGTGATCTCCCTGAGTTCAAGGCCAGCCTGGTCTATTTAGTGAGGTTTAAGACATAATGCTACACTGCAAGACCCTATATCAAAGAAAAATAAAATTAAAACCCTGTCTCAAAATACCAAAAACCAATACAATAAAGTATGTGGGTACAGGTGAGGATCAGCTGGCGGCTTCAGTCGCAGCTCAGTGCCCACTCTGATGACACTAAGGCCTGATTCCATCCCCAGCGTGTACACCAGGTGTCCCAGAGCACTCCTGCAATCCCAGCACTCAGGAGCTGAGAGAAGGACTAGAAGTTCATCCTTGGCTATGTGGCAAGCCCAAGGCCAGCCTGGGATGTCTGCTCCTCTAACCTACTAACTAACTGAAAAAGAAAAATCAGTTCTTATAAGGCCTGATTCTGGGGAGAGGGTACCACTACTGTCCCCTAGTGGTCATGCTCTGCATGCCTTGCTCACAGCTGTAAAATCACTACCCTTGAGGTGTCTCACAGTGGTAGAGCACTCACCTAACACACCCACACACACCCTGTATCAGATCCCCAGGATTGGGGGACGGGGTGTTGAGTGGGCTCCTGAATCAGCTGTCTGCCACCAAACAGTTTAGTCCCTGTGCTTCCTCTCACCAGTGACCAGTGTCAAACAGGAAAACAGGAAAACTGGGGGCTGGCAAGACAACATATTCGGGTGAATGCATTTGCTGCCAAACCCAGCAAAGCCAGTCTGATCCCTGGGGGCCTGTGTGCTGGAGGAGGGGGACTCACTCTCACAAGGTGTCCTCTCACCACGCTGTGCCATGGCTTGTGCAGTACTCTGCATGCACACACATATATATACACTCACACACACCCTCTCACATGCACGCACGCATACTCTGAAATGTAATTTCAAAAAACCGAAAGGACAGAAAACAGGGAGAGAAGGGAATGATATCACTTACTTAAGGATCCCTTAGTTCTCAGCCAACCTGACCTACCCAGCAAGTTCCAGACTGGGCAGGGCCACATGAAGAAAACAGGGAGAGGAAGAAAGGAACCATCAGGATGCCCTCACCTGGCCTGCTGCACACTCACCGTGCTGTGAGGTGGACCTCTCCAGCATGGACTTGTAGAGGTTGCGGAAGGACCAGCTTAGGTCCTGAAAGTTGATCTCTGAGTAGGAGAACTTGAAGTCATGGTTGGTGTTGTAGAGGGGAGGCCCACCCTCTGTGCTGTCCCGGCCCGGCGCCCCTGCTGCCGCCGCTCCACCATCCACGGACCCCGGGCCCTGCAAACAGGACAGAAAGGTGATGCGGGCCCTTTCTGAAGCCATATAACTAGAGGCCACCAGGCTCAGGCCTGTCCTGGTCACCCTCTCCAACAGGCCAGTGACATGGCCTCACATGCTCTTTCCCTCTCGTTGCTTCGTGTCTTTAATCTGACTTCTTTCCTATCACTCTCCATTTCCTCGCTGCCAGCCCTTCCTTAGCACACCTCCATGCCTTTCTGTCCCTCCCTCCTTCCTTCCGTCTGGGTTTCCGTCTTTTGCTTTTCCTCCTTTCCCAGGCTCCCTGCCAAGTGGCCTTAACATGTAATTGTGACCAGAGTGGTATCGGAACCTCCTAGCCATCCATCCATCCACCCCCCCATCACCTCGGCCTCCTACCTGGTTGTAGCTGGCCATGGAGGAGGGGCTCTGCAGTGGCATCTGAGGGTTCCCCTCGTGAGACAGGGAGGCTTCTCCACCCCCGGGAACACCTCCCCGGGGGCTTTTGCTGGCCTCCTGTTCCGGGGAGTCTTGGGACAGCTGAGAATGGTGAAAGAAGAGAGAGCTATATGCAGCAGCGAAACACTCACCCACCCAAGGCCCATGCTCTTGCCTCCCCACTGCAGGTGTGAACCCACATTTGCCACAGAAATGACTGAAACCCAAGACAGGGGTCTCCCAAAGAACAGAGAACTTACGTCATCATCAGGAGGGTGTCTTCTCTTCCGGGAAATGTCGGGGCAGGTGTCAATTGTCCAATAGGAGCCCTGGAAGGAGACCCCAACCCGAGAAGAAAAGCTTTGCCTACAGAAGTTCCTATGGGAAACAGGTACTCGGAGAGTCTCTTACAGCAGCTGAAAATGGCGTAGGGCTGGGGAATGCAACTCAGTGGTAGAGTGCTTGCCCAGCATGGACAATGCTTGTGCCAGATTCCCCAGCACAGAACAGAAGAGAGGAAGCAGGAAGTGAGAGCAATCAAAAGAGGAAAACAAGGGAAGAAGAGAAGCAGGGATGGCCGTCCAGACAGAATCCCAAGGGAGCTGAGCACCAGTGAGGAGTAAATCTGTCCTCAAAGGTCAGTGGGCAGTCTGAACACCAGCTTCTAATGTTCCAAAGGACAAAAGAACAAAGGTAATTCCATTGGAGAGCTGCAAAAGGCCAGAAAGCCCTTTTCTTTCCCTTACGACCTGAGGCAAAAGTGTCTTGGGTATTAGCACCTGCCAAATGGGACTCCCACCCCACCCCGCCCTTCTCCCTTTGGAAGCATAGGGAAGCTTCCAAAAGCCTAGGAAGCAAACTGATTATGTTGGCACACACCAGTGATCTAGTACCCAGGGGGAGACTAAGGCAGGAGGGTGGCAAAGTTAAGGCCAACCTGGGCTACACAGTAAGACCGTCTCAAAAAAAAGAGAGAGAGAGGTTTAGCCAACATTTTACATGTAGGAACAAGTACCACTCCAAACAAAGGAGCCTTGCCAGCCTGGGCTACGTGAGACTCTCTCAAATGAATAAATAAATACATACATAAAGTAAAAGAGGCTGGCCAGTGGTACATTCCTATGTTATTTGTTTAGTTTTGGTTTTTAAGACAGAGTCTGTCTACAAGGCCCTGGACGTCCTGGAACTCTATGTAGACCAGGCTGGGCCTCATACTCACAGACATCCACCTGTCTCTGCCTCCTGACCGCTGGATTAAAGATGTGTAATACCATGCCCATCTTGGTACACACCTTTAATCCCACCACTTGAATCTCTTGAACTGGGGCTAGTCTGGTCTACATAGTAAGTTCCAGGCCAGCCAGGTCTACATAGTGAGACTTTGTCTCAAAACACAGAAAGAAAAGAAGGAAGAAGAAAAGAAAGATCAGAGGGAAGAAGGGAGGGAGGGAGAGAAGAAAGGACAGACACGGAGAACCTTAAAGACAACTCTGTTACAAACACTCTCATTAAAACAGAAAGATGCCACAGTCTTCCTCAGTCGCCCATTCTAGTGAGAGCCCAGAAGCGTGGCACCCCTGCGCCTCCTCTGAGGAGAACGACGCTTTTAAAGTCGCCATGCCCTCCTCTTCCGGTAACTGCAACAGCCATGGGGCTCCGAGTGCCAACTGCGCCACTCTCCTTCCTTCTCCCTTTAATTCCCACCGCAGCGGCTCACCTTCCCGGGGTCATCCCGAGGTCTGGGCACCTTCCGGAAACACTTGTTAAGAGAAAGGTTGTGTCGAATGGAATTCTGGGGAAGCAAAGAAGCAAGTTAGGTCTGAGCATTGGGCAAACTTCCGTGTTTCCCAGAGGGGCACAGAACAACATTTGCCCAGGGTACATTCAGCACCTCGCCACTGTAAACTGGAGTCACGCACAGAAAGCACAGGATGAGAAGAGCAGATCAACAAGGATAACTGGTTAGAGGTGATGGTGACCAGGTGCTTCCAAAAGTTAATGTTACAGGTTTTCAGCCTTCCTACCAAATTGACAAGTATATAAATGCCTCAAGCCAGGAGGATCTCTGAGTTCGCAGCTGGCCTGGTGATAGCCAGAGGCACACGCTAAGGCCCTGTCTCAAAAAACAAGCAACAACAACAGCAGGTAGACATGGTGCCCTACACCTGTAAGCCCGGCACTTCAGAGACACAAGCAGCAGGGTGGCCACAAGTTAGAAGCCAGCCTGGTCTACAGTCACAGTGAGTTCTGGGGTACCCAGGACTGCATGAAAAGACGTGGTATGCATGTATTCACACTTGCATCCCATTCCTCAATTCACTATGAAAAGCAAAAGAGCAGTATCTTTATACCGTTTATATACATTATAACCAGACAAAACCCCTGAGTATACTATGGGGAGACAGTGAGCAAAGCTCACAAGTGTGAAGACTGAGCTGAATCCCCAGAACCCACACAAAGCCAGGAGCAGTGTTAAAAAAAAAAAAAAAAACAGGCGTAGTGCATGCCGTTAGTAATCCCAGCTCGCAGAAGGAAGAGGCCAAGGAATCTCTCTGAGGTTGAGCCTACTCTCGTTTACACAGTGAGTTCCAGGAGAGCCAGAGCTACAGCACCCCGGTGGGGCAGTGGGGACTGCTGACTCATGAGATGGTCCAAGGGCAAAGCGCTTAGCACACGACTCGGGGGGCCTGAGCTTGCGCCCTGAAACCCACACAAATGGAAGGAAGAGAATCAGCTCTACAAAGTTATCCTCTGGCCCCCACAAGCACATGCATGGCACACACACACACAATAATGATAAATGTTAAGTAGGAGCTGGGGAGATTGTTCAGTGGCTGAAGAGTTTGGCACCCGAGCGTGAGGACCCTAAGTTCAAGGCTCCAGACTCCACCTTAACCAGGTGTAGCCGTATACACCTGTAATCTCAGGGCTTCTAGGATTAGATTTGAGGTGGACACATAAGAATCCTTGGAAAATCACACTAGCCAGTCTGGCAAAATGCAGTAATAAAGAGGGACCCTGCCTCAAGCTGGGTGGAAGATGAGCACCCCACGCTGGCCTGCACCTCAATAGCCACATGTGGTACACGTGTGTTCACACCTGCACACACCTCCCTAACACACACACAGGCCAATACACACCTCAAAGTCATATCTACCCCATTCCTCAATTCCCTATGCAAAACAAAAGGGCATATACTGTTTATACACATTATAACCAGACAAAAACCATGAATATTCTATGGAGAGACTGCTCACAAGTGTGAGGAATGAGCTGAATCCCCAGGACCCACGCAAAGCCAGAAGCAGGAGGTGTTCTGTAATACCTGTTACACACGGGAACTCTGCTGTCCTATGGCAAATGGAAGACGGAGACAGGATGGGGCCCAAGCTCACAGCCAATTGGCCGGCTATACACAGTGGTAATAGCAAAGAGACCCTGACCCAAACAAGGTAGAAGGCCCGGGCCAGTACCCAAGCTTGTCTTCTGACCTCCACACGTGCAGCCCCACACGACATTATGGCACTTTTGCACCCTCACCAACACACAAAAACACATACAGGCAAACACTAAAACAAACAAAAGCACAGATCACCTTCATTTTCTCACTGACACTCAGAATGACCCCATCTGGGAACGGAAAAGTTGTATGCCCGTGTGCCAGTGTGTGGAAAGCTGCAGCCCAGAGGGGAGCATTTGTCACAGGAAGACTGACGGGAAGCCTCACTTCATCATCTAGTCTGTAACTCAACTGGCGAGTTACAGTGGGAGAATGACGTTTAATCCCCATTTCTACTCAACAGTTGGAGACTGCTGCTCCAGACGGATCACGACAAAGCCTAGCTTGTCTGTCATCACAAGCATTGGGGGTTGGGAAGGGAGCAGAGGTTGTCAAGACAGAAGAATCAGTGGTTCAAGGTCAGCTTCAGCTACTTCAGCTACTAGGCCAGCCTGAACCACATGAGACACTGTGACAAAAAATTAATTAAATCTTTGCGGTTTGTTTGGGATTTTTTTCTTTTCTTGGTTGGGGGAGGGTCTCACTGTGTAACTCTGGCTGGACTGGAACTTGGTATGTAAACCAGGCTGGCCGTGAACTCAGAGACCCACCTGCCTATGCTACCAAAGTGCTAGGATTAAAGGTGTGTGTAACTACACCTGGCTAAAAATATACATATAGTTTAATATCAACCCTCTCTCTTTTCTTGAAAGAGGATTTCCATTGTCTCTGCCTAACAGCCTCCTTACTTACTTAGTGAGCCAGCTATTGGTAAAGAACCTAATTAATCTTTTTTTTTTTCTTAGTATACAATGTTTCAAAAGATGAAGACTATCTGCAAGGAAGCTATAGAAATTTGATGAGTTTCCTACCAAAGCAGGAGTCACAATTTGCCTTGCTCAATGACTTGAACACAGCAGAGGGGTAGGAAAGACATGCAATCCAAGACTGCCCTTATAGGGGAACCGCACAGTAAGAGAGGGTGGTGACCAGCAACATCCTGCCATCCCATAACTATATTTAATGGCTTGGCATCACTAGTGTTTCCATGATAGAGCTTATGAAGCCGATTACCTCTAAAGTAAATACAAATAGGGATACAGATAAGAGATCTTGAGTTTACATGTCCCCGAGACAAGTCAGAGACAAACAGACCAGGTCACAGGAAGAAACAAAAGGAGAGAAGGTTGCTAAGTACTAGGCACTACGAGCCCAGGTCACCTTCCAACCGATGCCCGCATTCTTGTAATAGGGGAAGTTATCGCAGATCCAGCGGTAGATCTCACTGAGAGTCATCTTCTTAGCCGGGGAGGAGTTGATGGCATAGGTAATGAGGGTGGCGTAGCTGTACCGTGGCTTGCCGTCTTGGTGGACCGCCGCCTCGTCCTTGCTGAGGGTGGCATTAGGATCTGTAGGGGAGCCTGGAGAGCACTTTCGACTTCCCCCTGGAGGCCCAGCCTGAGAAGCGCTCCCCAGCTTCTCAATGGTGGCGCGGAGAGTCAGCTGCGGCAGCCAGTCTATGGAGGTGAGGCTGCTCTCCAGGTCGGAGGCCATGGCACTCCCCGGTTCTGTGGCACAGAGGAAAGCAGGGAGACAGGCAGATGATTCCCTGTTTACTGGGACAAGAACGGCTCCATTTCTAATGTACACAGCAAACAGTCTCTTCCCAATTCAGTTCCTCTGGAGACCCCTCTCCTGAGATGACCCATGACCCCAAGTGCAAATGCCACCAACCACCGACCATCTCTGGATGATGGAGTGCTTCTTTTTGTTTTGTTTTGTTTTAAGACAGGCTGTCCTGGAACTCCCTCTGTGGACCCGCCTGCCTCTGCATCCCGAACGCTGTGATTAAAGATGTGCACCACCACTGCCCTGGCAATAAAGTGCTTCGTATTCCACATCTTACTGAGAGCATGACCATGGGCCTCTCCCTCCACACAGGACTAGATTTCAAACCCACAAACATTGAACTATGCAATGCTCCTTACAGCCCCACAACACAATATTTTTAAACTCTATATAAAAATAAGAAAAAAAAAGTCAGCCCTATTTAGACAGCAGGTAAGATTAGCTAAAGTCTAGTCTCCGATTACATGGCACTTGTATGCTTATATATAGCATCCACAAGTACATAGCCATAGTACACAGAAAGCCAGTCTGAGCAAACACAAGGATGTGCTAATGAAGCACACATCGACATGCCACACACGTGTCCAATGTAAGGCAGATTACACATACCCCAAGTACAGATTCTAACAACTGAGCTGGGTCTGAAATCTCAGCTACTCCAGAGCCTGAGGCAGCAGGATCACAAGTTCAAGACCTGGACCATATAGTGAGTTCAGAGGCAACCTGGACAACTTAGTGAGACCCTGTCTCACAATAAAAAGTTAAAAAACAAAGGCGGGGGGGAGGGGAGCAGAGACGGCTCAGCAGTTTGGAGCACTTGTTGCTTTTGGGGTGGGGGGGTTGACTTTCGTTCCCAGCACCCACATGGTGGCTCACAACCGTCTACCTCTACACTCCAATTCCAGGCAATCCAACACCCTCTTCTGGCCTCCTGGCCTCCTAGAGCATGAAACAGGCATAACGAGGGTACACACACACACACACACACACACACACACACACAGGCATTACACTCATACATATAAAATAAAAAAAGAAATTAAAAAGCAAAAGGGGGGCTACGGGTGGAGTACTTGCCTGAGATTCTGGGTTCACTCTCCAGCACCACAATAAACAAGCAAATACCCAAATGTTGACAACCAGCCACAGCGAGGTACAAGGCTGACACATGGACAATGGCGCACACACAGACATCACAGCCTACGCTCCGCATACATTACCAACAGAGCACAAGGTCACGCAGAAAAACAGATTCTGAGTGCGCAGCTGCCCTCACACCTTTAAAGCTCCCGCCTGCAGGCTCCGGCCCACAGACACCAGCACCAGGAAGGAGTCATCAGCAAGGCCCTCCCACCTCCCAGGCCTGCCGGGCTTCACCGAGCCAGGGAGACACCCAGCTGTGTGCACACCGGTAACAATCAGATAGCCTGGCTAAAAATAGCCTCCGTGGGGCTAGGAGCCGGCTCCCCGTCCCCCGCCCTTCTCCTCCCTCCTTCCTCCGCAGCCAGGCACGCAGGCTGGCTGCACCTCCATGCAAACTCCTGGAGCTGCGATCCCGCCCACGCCTGAGGTTTGCCGGCTCCGCCGCCAACCAAACCGCCTAGGCTTTCACCGCCAGGGACGTGCAGCTAGTGACATGTTGGTGGAGGAAGGTGAAAAATGGAGGAAAGTGTCTGTGTTGCAGTCGGGCGGGGGAGGGGGCTGTCTCGAGGCGCTAACAGGAACCCCGACTTGGCTGTTCTGCACTTCCCTTGGCGCTGAAGCCAGCAAGCCCCTGAGCACCCGCTGTCTAACAGGTTTGTGCCTGCACGGCCAGCCGCCAGATTCCAACTAGCATTTCTTGCTCAAGCCCACCAGGACAGTGCTCTGCACGAGCCAAGGCTACCCCCTCGGAACTTAGAATGCTGGTGAGAGCCCTGTTCTACAGATGTCTCTCTCAGCCCACGGCCAAGAGGCGCACAACCAGACGCAGGTACACACTCGGCAGGCCCAAACTCTGTCTCAAACCCTCTATCTTAACCTTTCAGGCTCTCTCTCTTTTTTTTTTTTTTTTTTCATCCTAAACTGTAGCTTCGCCACGGACAGCTGCCCTGTCCTCTACGCGCCAGAATTCTCATACACTCCTCTCCTAACCAGGTCCCACCCTTGAAGTCAACCTGTGCTCACACGTACCTGGCCCAGCGTTCCCAACCAGCAACACATCTAGTCCACAAAGCAGAAGGAAACATCTTCCGTGCCTCAAGGGTCTTGGTAGCAAGAGCCCTAACTACACCCTAAGAGTTGTTTGGGCAAAGGGGTCATAGCACTCGTAACTAGCGCCGAGAAAGCCTTCCCATTCGGCCTTAGCTCTCTCAACAGCTATCCCTTCCGTCCGAACACCACCACCTTGCCCCAACCATGCACATGGAAACTTGGAAAACAATAGGGACACGTCATCATTCCAGGAAGCCACACACCTTCTAGCCTTTCGCTGTTTCAAAACACCCCGGCCTCTGGACTGCAGCGCGGAGCTGGGGCAGAGGCAGGGCCATAGCGGGGGTTCTCGAGGATCAACAGTCACATACCAACAAGCAAGTTCTAAAGGAGCCGGTTCATCCCCAGAAAGAGATCTGGGAAGATGTGTTCCTTACTCTGCTCCCTGGTCAATCAGCCACTGCCCTCCTCAACCGTGTGTGTGTGTGTGTGTGTGTGTGTGTGTGTGTGTGTGTGTGTGTGTGTGTGTGTGTGTGTGTGTGGTGTGTGTGTGTGTTGAGTCTATGTTGTCCATGCTGGTCTCAAACCCCTGGGCTCAAACAATCCTCCTGCATCAGCTTCCCAAATAGCTGGGTCTATTTAGGCATCAGTCCTTAACCTTTATTATCTCCTGCTAAGGAATCCTGGGAAATCTCATCTTTAGAGCTAGAAAATTTCAGTTATTTCCTCTGAAATGCTCTTGACCCTGACCTGGAGCATGAGGGTGGATTTGCAGCGAGTAGAGGCCTTAAACAGCACATTTGACACCAGCCAAACACAGGGAATTCCTGAAAGGGAAACACTCCCCACCTCTTGCTGGCTGTCCTGCACCCCTGCCTCCCTTGTCCCGCACAGGACACTGAGGTAGGTCACTAACTTTTTCTCACTAGACCCCTGCCAAGGCAGCCCTCCAAATGCAAACCTCAGCATTCAGAATACATTCCAGCATAAACTCTACAAAGCTCACAGGACCTGGTCCTCCGGGTCTCCCTGCGCGGCGCTCAGCTTGTCAGCCTGGCCCACTTCCTTACCCCCTCACTTCCCCATTCGGGAAGAGCAGCAGAGATTGACAGAGCTTCCTCTGTCCTATCTCCAACCCCAACACTGACTCACCAAGTGCCCCTAGCCATCCCTTGATCCCTGACAAAGTCTTGATGCCTCAGTTTCCCACTCCAGTAAAAGAGATGAAGTCATAACCCCTACCAAAGCTTCATCCCTGGAGGGACAGGAATGAAGCTAATGAGCTCACAGCTGCCACACGGTCCACACTCCCCGAAATAATGGCACAGGGCTAATGTCCAGGGCTATTATTAGAAAAGCAAACAAGAGGTAGTTCCATTTCTCAGGCCAGCCAACCTAGTTACCCAGACCTCTCTCTCCAGGTGGGCCTTGTGCCACTGGCCTGGGCAGAACCTGAGTCAGGCCGCATTCTTCTCTGCATGCTGGAAGACTGAAAGGAAATAGACAGAATCTGGGAAAGGCAGCCAAAGGGCAGACTCCATCATATCCATGGGACAGCTAATGGAGATGACAGTACTGGGGAAAGGCAGAAAACAAAACAGAAAGTCTTCCTGGGGAACCAACTTACAAACCTGTAAGCACCACAAGAGCCTACACTATCTCCTGCCTATTTTCCCCCCGCCAGCTAGTAACTGTTCTTCACATGGTACCCACATCAGGTATCCAGGAGTGATAACTTCCTGAGCTGCACATCATGCCAAAACTAACAGGGCAGTGGTGGAATGTATCTCGTGATCAGTCAGGCTGGCTGGGTTTCAACCCAGCTCTGACAGACAAGTCATTTAGCATCTCTGTATCTTAATTCCTATCTCTGTAAAACAAAATAAATTCTAAAAAGTAGGGTATCCTGACTGGACTCATACCCTGCGAGGTTTAAGGAGAGGGGCTGCATGAGTTCCAGCCAGCCTGAGCTGCCTAATAGTAGGCTCAAGGCCAGCCAATGGCTACATAGTGAGACACTGTCACACACACAAAAAAAACAAGCTAAAAAGCCCCTTTCCCTCCTCCCCCCAAGACAGGGTTTCTCTGTGTGTAACCCTGGCTGTCCTGGAACTGGATTTGTAGAGCAGGCTGGCCTTGAACTCACAGAGCTCCCCCTGCCTGTGCCTCCCAAATACTGGGATTAAAGGCATGAACTCTTGGTTTTGCCATGTCCTGGAACTCACTCTGTAGACCACGCTGACCTAGAACTCAGAGATGCACCTGCCTCTACCTCCAAGTGCTGGGATTAAAGGCAAGCACCACCACCCAGCTTAAAATTCTTTTAAATAAAGGTTAACTGTTCCTACAAGTCTTGTTGTGAGGATTGTCTAATATTTCTTAGTGTGTTCAAAGCACTTGGTAACTGACCTTTGTTTCTGAATAAAGAAAACAGAAAGATTGTCAGTAGGCTTCATGTACAACAGTCTCATAGCTCAATACCAATCACCAACGTGTTTTAATGAAAAGAGCCAGGGCTGGAGGGATGGCTCAGCAGTTAGGGGTACTGGCTGCTCTTCCAGTGGTTCTGAGTTCAATTCCCAGCACCCACATGGTGACCCACATCCAACTATAACTACAGCCCCATGGCATCTAATGCCCTCCTTTGGTATACATAAAGGAAGAGAAAATATATAAAATACTGTGATGAGCAATAAGAAGAAACGAGGCAGCGTTAGAAGCAGCAAACATGCTGTGATCACGTCAAAGTCTGAAGCAAATGCAGGCCGTCAGGACGTCAGAATTTCAAATGTTTCCTTTGAGTTCATCAGCCCAGTTCTGATTAATGGAAGATTGGGAAACCTCCAAGGTTGAGGAAAGAGGGGAAATATCATCACCTGTCTCTCAAAGGGATTTAGGTGCCGTCAAAAGATACAGTCTGTAAAACTGTATGCTCCAAATCACAGCGGATCCAGCCAGCCCCGCATTGACAAGAGAATTACGGCTCTTGTCCCAGCAGAGCCAGCTGAATGAGTGGTCCTGAGTGGTCCGCCTGGAGCAGCTCCACCACAGTCCACTTGGAAGTTTCACACCCCATCTGGTAAAGCGCTTTGTAAGAAACAGGCCACTGCTAAGGCAGAGACATCTTTCAGAAGTGGGAGAGGCAGTTCTAGGCAAGCAAGTAAAGGAGCCTCATCGTCGTTTTTTAAGACTGGAGGTGTCCGTGATGAAGCTCTCCTACCAGTCCTGGAAGGAACAGGCCCAACCTGAGAGAGGGCTGCCACGCTGGGTGGGATGATTGGCCAGAGGGGGTCATGAGAATTCCCCCTGGGGGACGGGGGGGCAGAGGATGGACAGCTAAGCTTGTCTCCCAACTGTTCATCTGCATCCTCAGCTCTTCTAGGTCCTGGCAGAGAGTCTCCTACTTCTACGGGCCTGCCAGAAATGATTCTAAGGGAGCAGAGTACAGCCTAAAAACACCAAGGTAGCCTCCTCTGTGTACATACTAAAAACACAGACACCGAGCCATGGTCATTTCCACTAAGAAACGTAGACATCATTCTACAGCACAGCCAGTGAGCCTGTAGACCACTGCCCTGTTCCACACACTGCCACCACAGATACCTTCCTGGATCAAGTGAACCGACAGAAACTTGGGCCATCCAACCCAGTGCGCATGCAGGGAGGCAGACGCTGAAAACCCAAGGGGAAGAAGCCCCATACAGAAGATGAGGCAAGGTCCAAAAACCAGACAGGAGAGCAGGTCCCCAGCTAGTGACCTCAGGTGAAAAGTCAGAGCTCTGCTACAGACAGGCTCAACCAGGAAGACTTCTGAGCACCTTTTCTCCTGCTTTCTCTAAAGAGTCCCGATTTTAACAGTTCCCTAAGGTAGGAAGAAAAATTTCAACACAAGGTTCCTGGAACCCAGCATAGGTAGGAAAGGAGCTGATGAGGCCCGATGTTTTCCCAGAAGGAAACTCTGAAAACCTCCTCAGAGGTCACACCTCCCTCGTGCAGCGGGATAGAAGTGTGGAAGGAAGCTAGGAAACCCCTTCCTCTCTTCCTAGCTACAACCTGATTTTTCCCGAGGAACTGTCAGCGAACAAGTGTCTAGGAAGAGTTCAGCCCACCAGTGAGCATTACCCTAGACAGTTTCTTCTCACTTTGGGACATGTGGATTCACATTTCCCTTTGGCTTTTATACACAGAAGCAGGTATCCAGCATGGAGCAGGGTGTCAGAAGGACCTCCTGGGTATCCGAGATAGAGTGGACAGAGACAGGTTGCCAGCCAGGCCAGCAGTGATTGTAACAGACTGGAAAGAAGACCTCTGCTGAACATGAAGCTAACTTAGGCACAGTCCATCCACCAGAGAACAAGACCCAATGATAGACACAAAGTGTTGTGGGATTCTGGCTGTGCTGTGTCCGCGTAACTAACAGTAACCATGGCGGCCTGAAGAAAAAAAACAATAACAACAACAACAACAACAAAACACACCTGTTGTCTGTTCTCACTATAGAACACCCACTTCTCTAGGGACTGCAAATGACCCATCCCTTTTCAGTCTCCAAAATCTAATAAGGCCCATTTCTCAGAGTCTATGAAGCAACATGTGGGTTCCAGTGCAGGGTAGGAGCTCCATCAGAAGCCATTTCCCAGGGGGCTGAGTTATCACTACCTTCTCTAGGAATGAACCCCAAGTCGCACCATTTCTGCTCCCCATACCTACTGGCGCCTAAAGACTACAGAATGGAAAGCACTAACCTGTCTCCAAGGTTCCCCCGGTCACCGGAGGAAACCACCTGTGACAGAAGTTTGAAGTTGCTGGGATTCCCCTCTTCAGAGTCGGGTGACAGGTGGCATCCTCAGTGACTCTTCCAGTGCCTGACGAAGCCTCCCAAGCTGGAGCAGGGAACTGAGTCCCCTGAGGAAGAGGAGTCGAAGGAGGAGGAGGGGGAGAGGGAGGACCTACCTGGGGAAGCTGGCACACACCCCACACCCTGCCTGCTACCCTAGGGAGGAGGGGAGGAGCCTCTCCCAACCAGGAGCTGTCTCCTCCCCTTTGGGGAAATCCCCTTCTCCCCCAAACTGGATCTTTCAGGGGCTGAGGGCTCTTTCTGTCTGCTGGAGAGGCGAGCGCAGGGGCTCTGCCCGGGTCCACTGTCTAAGTGCACGGAAGTTGAGGGGCGAGGTCTTCCACTCTGCAGGAAAGTGGAACCGATTCCCGACGGTTCCCCGGAGGGTCCTGGCTGGTGCGCGTCAGGACGCCTCTCTGCGGTGAGTCCTGGGTGGGATGCGGGGTGCCTCCTCCACAGGCACGGCTCCCTTTTCTCTGCCTCAAAAGTCCCGAACTGTCTGGAGTGCGTTGAGGCGTGAGGGCGGTCTCACTGCGGGTCCTCCGGGTCCCACCACCCTTCCCGACTTCTGGGGGTCTCCTCCAGAGCCGGCGTGGGTGGGACAGCCGCGTACCCCGCGGCGATCTCTTCTGGCTGTCCCGGGACCAGGGAGGGTCCTCCCTCCCACGGGAGGGGGCCAGGTCCCGGCGCCGGGTGCCCCGAGGGTGGGGTCCTCGCACTCCCGCTCCCCGCCCGGCCGGCCTGGGCAGCAGGGTCCCGGAGGCCGCGGTCCCGGTTCCCGTCCCCCGCTGCCGGGCGGCAGCGCCTCCGCAGTCGCGTTCCCCGTCCGCCGCGCTTCCCCGCGCGTGGGGCTCCCCCGCGCTGCCACCTCCGAGGCTCCGGCCGGTCGGGGCTCCCGGGAGCCGGCAGGCGGACGGAGCGCGTCGGGGCTCGGCTCGGCTCGGCTCCGCTGCAGGCCCCGGCTCCTCCCCGGCCTCGGCGCCGCGCTCCGCGCCCCTCCCCCTCCCGCCGCCGCGGCCGCCGCCTCCCGGCGCGGGTTAAGGAGGAGCGCGGAGCCCCGCTGCCCGCCGCTCGCCGGCCCCCGTCCCGGGCGCTTAGCGTCCAGCGTCCAGGCTAACTGCCACGCGGACCTCTCATTGTGCTGGGGTCTCCGCCTAGACTAGCGTTCCCGGTTTTCTCAGGAACGCGTTTGATGGCTTCTCTCTTTCTCTTCCAGACAGCTTGTAAAGGGTTATGGAGACGGGCGTGAAGTTAAAGTTTACTCTTAACCCTGGAGGCCAGTGAAAGCTTGGATCAGTGGAGATAGATGAGCTTGTTACAGAGAAATAAGCATCGGGAGATGGAGTCTTGTGTTGGTCCAGGCTCTGCAAACGGTGTGCAAGGCCCCAGTTTCTGGAGTCATAGTCCCCTCAAAGAGGGGACTTGGATACGCCGGCCTGCCTACTAATATGGACGTCGCCGTCACCAAAGGAAATGGCTTGTGTGGAGATGTTTTTTAAAACCGTACAGTACACAAAGGGTGGAAAGGATGATTATTCATTTCCATTGACGTGCCTATAACATATCATTTTTTACCTTTGTGCTAAAATCAAGTGACATTCTTATAGAACATTTTATCCCGAGTGCCACAGGCTAGGACGGTCTCTAAGCACGCCCTCTGCTCCTTACAGAAAATCTCCACGCAGGGCCAGGAAATACCAGCAGGGTAGCCCACATCTTACCCCTCCAGGCACGCTACTCCGGCACAAACTCTCACTTATGTCACTCTCTGGCTTACTATGCTCCGGTTGTGTTCTTAGGTGAAATGATAAGGCAAATGAAATTGTTCATTTGATATTTGAATTGCTCAGGAAAGATTACATCTTGATAACTACCTTCAGACAGTAATGCCATTTGTCTTCTGGCTAAATATACGCTACTGCAATTTACTTAAGTTCTATGTACTTGTAATTACATTACGCATACAACGTGCCGACATAAAGCCTTCATGCTTTCCTTCTGTTATCACATTTGATTCTTCAAGCAATTCCGTGCAGAATTATCGTGCCTTTTAGAGTGTAACTACGGCTTGAAGATCTTGTTTGTGTCCGAGTTCACATAATTCACACCGTTACATAAGTGATAATATTAAGTCCGGTGTTAAATCCAAATGGCCTCAGAACTGGGTTCTAAACCTCTAGTGCATCACTGGCTTGACCTGGGAAAACGTAAGTCCTTCTCAAATTGCCAGGCAGTGAAGCCCAACAAAGCTGCGTCCCTCCCTCCACTTCCAGCGTCCAGGTTTAAAGTTGCATTTCCTCCAGCCTGGTGGTACCCACTTGTGATCACAAAGGAGGATCCTGAGTTCAAGGCCAACTAGACTACATTGTGAAAAGGAAAAGAGGGGTCTAGGGTTACAGTTCAGTTACTAGAGTGCTTGCCTGGCAAGCATGAGGAGGCCCTGGGTTCCACAAAAGGATAAACCCTATATAATGGCAAATACTTATGGTCCCAACACTGGGGAAGAAGAACCAGGAAAATCAGAACTTCAGGTCCAGCCTGCTCTATGTAATGAGGGGGAGGGAGACATCGTTATAAGACAGGTCTCATGTAGCCCAGGCTAGCCTCAAGCTCACTATGAAGCAAAGGATGACTTTAAACTTCTGAACCTGGGCTGCTGGCTCGCAGTTCAGGGCACCTGTTCTTCCAGAGGACCCAGGTTCTGTTCCCAGCACCCACGTGGGAGCTCACAACCATCTGTGACAGTCCCAGGGACACCAATACCCTCTTCTGACCTGCACAGGTACAGGGCAACATGTGGTACATATACATACATTCAGGTAAAACAGTCATACACACAAAAAATAATAAATAAAAATTTCACCTTCTGCCTCTGTCTCCACCTGGGCAAGTCCTGGGATACAGGCCTGTGCACACAGGTGCTCTGCCTCCCAGGCACTGGGACTAAAGGCTTGACCACCATGTTCTGCTATAGCATCGTTTAAATATTTTGAAGTGAGTATGACAGCTTCAGCCATCGTTTCTTTGTTTGAATAAGAAAACCACATTTCAGGAACTGGAGAAATGGTTCTGCAGTTAAGAACATTTCTCTCGAAAAGGACCTGGGTTCGTTTCCCAGCACCCACACGGCAGCTCACAATCATCTGGAACTCCAGTTCCAGGAGATCCAACATTTTCTCCTTTCCTCAGGCCACTATGTGGTAGTAGTGCACATACATATACTCAGGCACACACACATACACATAAAAAATTTAAATAAAATTAAATTAAAACAGTCTGTCTAATATAATCAAATAGGAGCTTTTTAAAAACATTTGCCTAAACAAAGCTGGCGCTAAGAGACATGCTACTGGAAGGGGCAAAGCTCACAAGGCCTCAACCCTAGACAAAGGACTCTAAACAACTAAGGGAAACTGAGAGCAAGAGAAAGAGTCTTCACCAAGGGAAGAGCACAGTGATTGGTTATCCGACACCGAATGGTCAGTCAGCCTGGAAAACATGTACATATGGGTAACATATGACTGAAGTAGGCTGTATTTAGGAATACACACACATATATATACATATGAGACATAAATTTAAAAGAGATGGAAGAAGGTTGTACATGGAAGCGTTAGAAGCGAGAAAGAAAAAAAAGTATGATTATATAATCTCAAAGAAAGTTTAATGTTTGATACTTATACATATATATATATATGCACATATGGATAGACATACACTAAATCATTTACCTTTTTCCTTTAGTCTTTTTGAGACAGGGTTTCTCTGTTACATAGCCCTGACTGTCCTGGACTCACTCTGAAGACCAGGCTGTCCTGGAACTCACAGAGACCCTCCTGCTTCTGTGTCATCCTCCCCTCTACCCCCCGACCCCATGCTGGGATTACAGGCATGTGCTACCATGCCCAGCTAATCTAAATATTTTAATTTTTTTCAGTTTTGCTGTTATCTATAGTTAGTGTTTATGTGGGTTTTGCTTTATGTACTTACTTGTACTTTGGGAGCCAGTGATAGGGCTCTGCAAGTAAAGGCCAATAAGCTTGCTGATCAGAGTTGATTCCTGGAGCCCTTATGATAGAAGAAGAGAACCAGCTCCCACAGACTGTCCTCTGACCTCCGCACAAGTCCTGAGTCATTCGCATTGGCATACTAAAACGGGAGGTACTTGCTGGAGATGGTTCAGAGGTTAAGAGCACTGGCTGCTCTTCCAGAGATCCTGAGTTCATTTCCCAGCAACCACATGGTGGCTCACAACCATCTATAGTGAGTTCTGGTGCCCTCTTCTGGTGTGCAGGCACACATGCAGGCAGAACATTGTATACATAATAAAATAAATAGTTTTTAAAGATTTTTTTTGTTTTAATTTGGTATATCGGTGTTATTGGTCTGTGTACTTGTGTCTACAGGTGTTCCCAGAGTCCAGATGACTGCTGGAGTTACAGGTGTTTGTGAGCATCCTTGGAAGCTGTGAAGGAAACATGGGTCCTCTGGAAGAGCAGAACTTCTTCATAACAACAGAGCCATCTCTCCAGGCCCTGCAATTCTTTATATATACTTAGTATGTCCCAGACACAATTTATAAGCCTTTTCTTTTTCTTCTTCTTGAAAGGAGGTTTCATGTGGCCTAAATTGGCCTTCAATTCATTGTATAGCGGAGGATGACTTTGAACTCTAGATAAAAAATTTAAAGACCAACATAATTCATAGAACATGGTAAATAAGGGTTGTATACTCACACATTGGTGTTGAAACTTTGTAACTGAGTATTTATCACTGCTTTTTTTTTTTTTAAGATTTTATTTGTTTTCTGCATGAGTGCTCTATCTACAGGTACACCTGCACGCCAGAAGAGGGCATCAGATTCCAGTGTAGAAGGTTGTGAGCCACCATGTGGTTCCTGGGAATTGAACTCAGGACCCCTGGAAGAGCAGTGCTCTTACCAACTGAGCCATCTCTCCAGCACTATCACTGCTTTTATAACTGCTTTTTGATTCAGTTTCCTCATCAGAAAAATCGGGATAATAATGCTTATTTCGTAGTTCTCAGAAGGTTTGCATGACTGCATGTATGTAATGCCCTTAGATAAGAGGAACTGGCTAGAGCATAAAGGAGCTTAAAAGACCCATCAACCAACTGATTCAAATAGAACAATTGGCAAAAAATGCTATGAAACAAGTGATAACGCTTCGATATTGAATAGGTAATATCAAGAATCCAAATTTCTCTTTGAGTGTCACTACGTAGCCCTGGCTGGACGTGAACCCACAGGCATCTGCCTGCCTCTGCCTCCCAAATGCAGTCAGTAGAGAGATGTGTACCATCACACACTGCTTAGCATCAAGATTTCTTACATTTCAGGTGTTTTCAGCCATGGTAGCACATACTTGCAATCCCAGCCCAGGCAGGAGGGCTGGGAGTTTAAGATTATCCTCAGCTATGTAGGTGGTAAAGCCGAGACCTGCCTGTCTTAAAAAGCAAAACAAAACCCTAGTTAAAAAACTATTTGTGGGGCTGGAGAGATGGCTCAGAGGTTAAAAGCACAAGCTACTCTTCCAGAGGATCCTGAGTTCAATTCCCAGCAACCACATGGTGGCTCACAGCCATCTATAATGAGATCTGGGACCCTTTTCTGGCTTGCAGGCATATATACAGACAGAACATTGTATACATAATAGTTAACTACTTAATTAATTAACTAACTATTCATGGAGCCACTGAGATGGCTCAGTGATTAAGAGCACCTACTTTTCCAAAAGACCTGAGCTCTAGTCCCAGTACCCATGTTGGACAACCTGGTAATCTAGCTCCAAGGGATCTGATACTTCTGGACACCTGCACTCACATGCACACATACACACACAAACACACACACACAGAGCATCATTTAACCAGAGCATTTATTTCAACAACACCTAATTGAAAATAAAAGCAGTCTTAAAAATAAGTGATGGGCTGGGCAGTAGTGGCATGCGCCCTGAATCCCAGCACTCCTGAGGCAGGGGCAGCAGATCTCTGAGGTGGAGGCCAGCCTGGTCTACAGAGTGAGTTCCAGGACAGCCAAGGCTAACAGAGATAGCCTGTCTCTAACAACAAAATTAATTAATTAAAATACTGGTGTACTGAGAGAATTCCATTATTTTTAAAGGATGTTTAAATGTGTATTGGACTTAAGCATGAAATGCTTGAAATTTGTCTCAGAATAATCAAGTGATCAAGGAGAAAAATATAGGTGAGAAAATATTGGCCAAACGTTGCTTATTACGACACTTAAAAGCAGGTATAATTCTCAGGCTGGAAAGATGGCTAAGCGTGAGTGCCACTCTTGCAGAGGCTTGGGTTGGGTACCCAGCACCCAAGTCCAGCCTGTACAGCCACCCATAACTCCTGCTCCACATCGGCATCCCCTCTTCCGGATGCTCAGGGCACAGCACCTGCAGTCACAGTCACACATGTGCTCACACACTTATACAAGGTTAGATGACTAACACACACTAGTACATACTAATAAAAACAAAAATTTTAAATCTCATTCTCGAGCTGGAGAGATGGCTCGAAGGTTAAGAGCACTGACTGTTCTTCCAAAGGTCCTGAGTTCAGTTCCCAGCACATGGTAGCTCAAAACCATCTATAGTGAGATCTGGTGCCCTCTTCTGGCACACATGCAGGCCGAATATGCTGTATAAATAATAAATAAAGAAATCTTTAAAAAAAGAAAAAATCTCATTCTACTTGTGTTTGAAATTTTACAAGAGCTTTAAAAAATACTGGAAAACGTTTTGTGTATATACTGTTGCCTAATATCAGCACCTGTCATTTACACATCTTTTAATAAACCAAACCCAGAAAGCAGCAAGTTTTCATCCATCTTACAAAGGCCTTGAGATGTTAACACGTCCGCTCTTTAGCTCCCTCTCGGAAGCCTTGACCAACCACAAGGAGTGGCCTGCAGCCACCAAACTCCGTGTTTCTGCTTCCCTTATGACTTGTCATCCGTGGCGGGGATGACAGCATACAAATGATTCATGTGTATGTTCATCAGACAAAACATGAGTTACTACTTGAACAGCAGAAAAAGAAAAAAACCCGCCACTTAAAACAGCAGTCTCTGTAATAGAGAACACAAGTGCTTAAAACGTAAACGTTCTCTGCGTAACTTCTCCCTGATAACAGTTTTTTTGTCCCTTTCAGTTTATGCATTCGCTTTGCACCGAGGTTCGTTTCTAAACTACGTGGAGAACCGAGGCTCGCAGCGGGGCCGCGGGCGGGCGCGCGGAGCGAGGCTGGCAGCCCGAGCCGCGCCGCCGGGGAGGCCCAGCCCCGGGCCTGTTCCACCTTAAGAGGCGCGGGCCTCTCCCCGCGCGGAGCAGGCTCTCGGCTCCGCCCACGCCGGTGTCAGCCCGGCCCGGAACGCGGAGGCGCGGAGGGAGGAGAGCGGCGGCGGCCGGAGAGGTCCGCGCCCCCGCCTGCGGGCCGCCAGTCCCGGGCTGGGAGCCGAGCGTGGGCTCGGGGACGGGCCCGCGAGCCGCTTCCAGGCGCGCTGGGCGGGGGCCGGCCCGGGTGGGCGCCGAGAGAGACCGGGGGGCGGCCGGCACCGACTGGAGAAAAGTTGTCACTTGCCTAGACCGGGATGCACCGCGTCCAGGCAGTTCCCGAAGACGGGGCGGGTGGGAGCCATCGTCGTGATTGGCGGGGCTGGGGGTGGGCTGGGCCCCGGGGCGCCCGAGCATTGGCCGCCTGGGTAGTCCGTTACGGGCTGACGCGTGCGGGCGGCCTCTCGGGGAGAAGGAAGTGAGGCTTATTTTGGTACCTCCTCCCCCAGCCACCGATTGGTGGCGCTTTGCGGTGATGTAAAACCGGGCCTAGAAATGTCCCTGGAGGCGCGAGCCCATTGGCCGGGCTCGCGGGGAGCAATTCTAGGGTGGACGCTGAGGACCCGAAAGGCCTGACACCCGGAAATGAGTTGGGAAGGGAACGCGGGGAAAGCGAGGGAAGCCCGCTCCCCTACCTTGCCCTCACGCAAGGTCATTTCCTGCATAGGATCGCGGGTTTCCTGTTTACTGGGTCCTCGGGAGGGGGCGTGTACGCTGGCTTCCTGGAGCTCACCCGGCCGTCGCTCCTAGCTCTGGAGCCCGGGCTCTCCTTTTCGCTCACGGCACCGACGAGAATGAATGAGATGGAGACAAGGGAATGCGTGGGATTTATCTCTTCGTGGAGGAAGAAGGAAAATGGAGTGAGCGGGGCTGGAGATGGAGTGCGCGCAGGCAGGAAGGCCTGAGGATGGAATCCCGACAAAACTAGACGCGGTAGCGCACGACTGTGAGCCCAGCATTTGGAGAGGTGGAAGTAGGATGCTCAGAAGTTCAAAGTCACGAGTCTGGACTAAATTTAACGCTGGGTGGTTGATGGATGAAAGTGAAAAAAGAAAAAGAAAAGAAAACCCTGGAAATAACCTAGTTTGGTGACTCATGCCATTAATCCTGGCGCTTGGGGGACAGGCAAGCGAATCTCTGAATTTGAGGCCAGCCGACCCTATATCACGAGTTCCTGGACAGCCGAGTTAGACACACAAAAAAAGAAGAGGAGGAGAAATGGTCTGAAAAAAAGGTTACTCAGAAACTTCTTTATAGGCAGGCACTTTACCCTCTGCTTAAGTGAGAAAAAAAGAAAACTATGAGACGAAAAGTACTTTTTAAAGGTGTCTTTGCAGCAGGGCACGGTGGTGCACGCCTGTAATTCCAGCACTCTAGCACTCTGGGAGGCAGAGGTAGGCGGATCTCCGTGAGTTCGAGGCCAGCCTGGTCTACAAAGCAAGTCCAAGACAGCCAAGGCTACACAGAGAAACCTATCTCAAAACAAACTAAGAAAAACAAGAGTGTGTCTTTGCATATCTCTTGAGTTTTGGTTTTTCCTTTAAAATTTGAAGCAAGGTTGCCCCTCAAGCTTTCCTGAAACATGGAAATCACAATGTTAAGAAAAAGCTGTCCTCTCCAGCCAGTAACTGACATGTTTAGCCTACAACCTGAGTTGAGACTAGAAGCTAGAAAGAACTGATTAGAGAATGTTGAGAAAAATATCTGTGCTGTGTTAATATGGAGTCATTTGCCCCCCAGCACAATGTCCACTTTTCTTTTCCCTTGGTCCACAGTTTTCTTAGAACTTCCAGGACATGCTTTTACGTTGTCTGAAAATGGCCCGGCACTGTTCGAAATAGAACTAGGGCAGAGCTCAGTGGCACAGTGCTCCACTAACCCGGTAAGAGCATGGGCAGTCTCAAACACCACAAACCAAGAGTAATAATGAGTAAATACCCACATGTCACGGAACCATGCTTCATCATTCCTCCACCATAGGACCGTGGGGTCAGGAGTCTACAATTGACATTCTCTACTTAGCTAAAGGGACCCCATACTTGCACGTTCTAAGCCCAGTGATTTCAAGACTGTGCTGAGACTGGGGGGAGTTAGCACGCACAGTAGAGTGCTCGCCTCAAAAACACGCCTGAGTTCGAAACCCAGGATCCACATTTATGACCGGGGAGGAGGGCGGGCGAGTGGCTGCAGTCCCAGTGCTGGGAGGCAAAGGGAGGAGTCCTGCCACTCACTGGCCAGACGAGCCTGGCCAGTGAGCTTCGGGCCAGTGAGAGGCCGCTTTTTAAAGGAGCTGAGGTGGGTGGCAATTCTGAGGATGCTGCCCCAGGGTGTTTTCGGGCCTGCCTGTACACACATGTGTACCTGCATACACAAGTGCACTCACAGGCCCACAGTCGCATACATGCAGAACAAAATGGCCAGCGCATATACCATACATTTCTTTAGCATCATTATGAAACTAGTTCAGAGGCATGGTTTATTATTTATGATAGAAAAGTATTATGGGAGAATGATTATGAGGCTAAAGATAATTATAGCACTTGTTTATACCAAAAGGAGGGAAAGATGTTGGGATTTTCAATTTTTCTTTTTTTTAATTGTTTGTTTGTAGGCAGGGTTTCTCTATGTAGCCCTGGCTGTCCTGGAACTATCTCTGTAGACCAGGCTGGCCTCAAACACAGAGATCCGCCTGCCTCTGCCTCCTGAGTGCTGGGCTCAAAGGTGTGCACCACCACCACCTGGCTTAAGAAGAGCTTTTAAGAAATATGTACTTTATTCCTAGTGATGTTAAATAAACCACGCAAAAATGAAAACTCCTTTTTGGTTTATTATAAATATACTTAACATTATACTTTCCTTTTGATTATACCCAATAAAGCCAAAGTAGAAAGATGTGGAAATTTCAGGAGGCAGAACAGTTCACAATTAAAAGCCAAGAACCAAGTCTAGGAGGATTGTTCCTGACCACAAACCCTTGACCATGGACATGGGCAGCATTGGTCCATCCCGTGTGGCACTGGGGAGCTAGCCCCAGTGTCTTGGGCATGCTGGACAAGCATTCTACCACTGAACTACAGCCACAGACAGTGCCTTGATTCATAAGAACATGAGATCTTGGGCTGGAGAAACAGATCAGTGGTTAAGAACAAGACCTGGGTTCAGTTCCCAGCACCTACCTGACAATTTACAACTGTCTGTCACTCAAGAGGATTTGATGCTATCTTCTGGCCTGTGTGGACATTCCTGTCGTGCACAGACATGCATGCAAGCCAAACACCCATACACATAAAAATAATTACATTTTTAAAAGACGTCAAGGAACTTGAGATTTTGAGTCAGCTCTGTCTGACTTGGACTATAGGTAAATCTTGGTCCCCTGAAGCCTGGCTCCCTCTTCTGAAACAATAATTGCCAATCAATTTCTTTTTTTTTTTTTTTTAATCTGAAGACCCAAAAACCAGCTACAAGATTTCAAAATCCTAGGGATAAAAGTAATGTTAAAGAGAAAAAGAAAGAAAAGAAAACATGGGTGGCAGTGGCTCACCCTTTTAATCCCATCTCTTAGAAAGAAATGGCAGGCAAATCTCTAGTTCAAGGCCAGTCTGGTCTACTTGAGTGCCAGGACAGCCAAGGTTACACAGAGAAACTCTGTTTCAAAAAAACAACAAAAAAAGTATGGCTGCATTTAGGTATTTATGGGGAGACATATGTGAGCAAGGTTGACTGGCTGTATGTGCATGCCATGAACAGAAAAGGTTTTTGACATGGGGACTGGGGTGCTTACAATATTGTTGGAAGTGCCGCAGCATCTAAGAAATGGCTCCATGAACTCAACAACTAAAGTCATGTACCAGGGAAGCCTCAGAAAGGTAAGGGATCAGCACAGACTTGCTGACACTATTAACCTAATGGACACATTGAGCTGGTGCTGTGATCTAGGAATCAAAAAACTACAATTGTTGCTAACGCTGCCCTGACAGCCAGCTGTGCCCACGAAGTGATAGTGATTAGGTCCTGGGGTACCAGACAAAAGCAGCACCGTTCCACGACTGTGCTGGACAGCCACGGGTGCCCTATTTTACTTCCTATGTCTGTTAAGTATGCCAATTATTGGCAGAGCATGATTTGTAGCTAAAAGCCCTAGCATCCATTATAATTTCCCCTACATAATTCTAACAAGTAGTTTTGGCAGTTTTCAGCACCTGCTTTGTGCCAAACTTTGCATAAGATGCGTCAACAGCTGGAAGACATGTCAGGCTCAGTCCCTGCTACCAAGACCAACAGTCCCAGGTTGCCCAGGACTATTCTGTATTTATAGCAGTGAAGAGCCACTCCTCAGTTCTAGAAAAACTGAGATAGTACATCACCCTGCCTCCTGCCTCAAGATCCATATAAGAGCTTGGGAGGTAGAAGCAAGAGTGACCTAGAAATCCTGATTTTCCTGCCTCTGCCTCAAAAGTGCTAAGATCATAGGTGTATGCCACCACACCTGGCCTTTAGGTTTCTTCTGTCTCACGAGTGCTACAACATTCACTTTTCCCCAACTTTTCAGATAATGTGAACTTTCCTTAACAGTTAGCCATGTCACGGGCTGGAGAGGTGGTTTGATGGTTAAGAGCACTTACTGCTCTTGAAGGGAACAGATTTGGTTCTCAGCACCCATGAAGCTGTTTACAGTCTCCTGTAACTCCAGTCCCAGGGGACCCAGTGCTTTCTTCTAACGGCCTCAGGTTTCTGCATGTGTGTGGTACCAATAGGAACAGCCAAGCATACACACATACACATAAAAACAATTAGCCATATTAGAATGCTCCCAAGCAATGGCTCTTATGTTTAGATCACCTACTAACCTATGTATCCCCCAAAGTCAGAGAGATACCTTTCAAAGTACCCACAGGATTTACTAATGTTTTATGGTAGCAATTCTAAAATGAGTGTCCATTGAACTGACATTGACAGGAACTTATCTAAATAATTCAGCTTTTTCTCACTTTGATTAAAAAAAACAAAACAAAACAAACAAACAGCCAGGCAATGGTGGCATGCTACTTTAATCCCAGCCCTTGGAAGGAGGAGGCAGACAGATCTCTGTGAGTTCAAGACCACCCAGGTCTATAGAGTGAGTTCCAGGACAGCCGGGTCTACACAGAGAAACCCTGTCTCAAAAAACCAATAAAATAAAATTAAAACAAACAAAGAAACAAAACTTGTATTTATTATTTCTTTTGAAAACAGGGTCTCACTGTACAGCCCTGGCTGGCTTGGAGCTTGCTATATAGACCAAATTAGCCCCAAACTCACAGAGATCCACTTTTCCCTACCTCCCAAGTACACATGAGTGCAGGTGCCAATGCGGAAGCACTGGAACCATCAGAGCCTTCCGGAGCTGGAGTTAAACACAGGTTTGAGCCACACAATGTGGGTGTTGGGAAGCAAAATTGGTTCTGATGCAAGAGCAGAACACACTGCTAATCATTGAACCATCTCTCCAATTCCTCTAAAAAAAAAAAAGTTTAAAGCACAAGGGGCCAACAGGAAGGAGACCAAAGAAAGGAGGTGGTGGCCCAAGGAAGCGTAAATGAGGAACATGAAAATAAGCAAAGTATAATGATATGTATGTTTAAAAATATCTAAGGAAACTCATAGTTTTGTGTGCTGATTTCAAAATAAACAATAACAGGGCTCATTGTGTGAAGGTGCTGGCCAATAAATCTGACAACCTAAGTTTAATCCCCAGGACCCATTCAGTAGGAAAGAAGTGACTTCTGCAAGTCCTCCTCTGACCTCCCTACCTGTATTATGACACCTATGTACACATGCACTCACACACATATAAATGTAATATTAAAGGGAAAAAGAAAAGAAAAATTAAAGGAGTCACATGTAGTGGCTCATGCTTTTAACCTCAGCACTTGGGAGGCAGAGGCAGGCAGATCTCTGAGTTTGAGGCCAGCCTAGTCTACATAGAGAGTTCCTGGCCAGCCAGGTCCATATAGAGAGACCCTGTCTCAAAAATAGTCAGGGGGCTGCAGAGATGACTCGGAGGTTGAGAGCACTTGCTGCTCTTGCAGAGGACTGGATAGTGCCCAGACCCCACATGGTGCACATACACAGAGACAAGGAAAACACTCATATAAATAAATCGTTTTAAAAAAAATAGGACCAGATATCGATGGTACACACTTTTAATCCCAGCACTCGGGAGGAAGAGGCAGGTGGATCTCTGAGTTTGAGGCCAGCATGGTCTACAGAGTGAGTTCCAGGACAGCCAGGACGAAACAGAGAAACCCAATCTGGAAAAAAAGAAAGAGAAGGAAGAGGAGGTTCTGATGCAAGGAGGAGGAAAAGACAGAGGAGGAGGAAGTGGGGGAGAAGGAGGAGAGAGCTGAAGAGACCGCTCAACATTCAAGAGAACTTCCTGCTCTTCCAGAGGACTGAGGGCTGCTCCCGGCACCCACCTATGTCAGTTCACACAGCCTTTGGCTCCATGAGGATCTGACCACACCCTTCTCCTCTGAAGGCACCTCCATTCACACACACATATCCACTCAGACACACACATATACATAATTAGAAGTAACTGTAAAGCATAATCTTTAAAATCCTAGCCCCAGTTTTCATGATAAAGTTCAATCAAAAACAAACAAACAAAATGTCTTCACTGACAAAGCACCATAAGAACAATTGTGGATAGATCTTGAGAAGCTAAAAAACAAGTTGGATATGTCTCCAAAAACAAAAAACAAACAAACAAAAAAGCCAAGGGCCTTATACCAAACAACGTAAACCTATTTTTTGGATTGTATATGATACGTGAGACAGAATCGCTGAGTGATGTAGTGTAGACCTACCTTCTGCTTAGATAAACACTGCCAGTTTTTCCACGTGTTTTTTTTTCTTCCCGTGGAGAGGGGTCCCATTTTTCCATTTATAAACCATTAATAATGTGTGAACTAGATTTGGTGGTTCATGCCTATAATCTGAACATTTGAGACTGAGGCAGGGGAACTACTACTAGTTCAAGGCTAGTCTGTGCTACAGAGTGAGATCCTGTCTGAAAACCAGGGATAGAGAGATGACTCAGCTGTTCACAGCGCTTCCAGAGGACCTGAGTCAGTTCTTAGCACTCAGGCCAGACAACTCACAACTGCCTTTAGCTCCAGATCGAGGATCTGATGCCTATACATGCACACATATCACACACACACACACATAGAGAGAGAGAGACACCGAGAAATAGAGAGAAAGGGAGAGAGGGAGGGAAGGGGGAGAGAGAATAAATCTTAAAAAAAAAAAAGTCAAAAACACAGCCAGGTGTGGTAGACCATACCTGTAACCTATAACCCTAGTATTCCGGAAGTGTTGCAGTTCTAAAGGGAAAGTTTAGTGCCCCTGTGCTCTGACCAAAGCGTTACAGCTCTCTGAGAGGCGTCCCGGCAGTCAGGAGCCAAGGAATACCACAAAGAGTGCACAACAAATCTCACACAGGAGATTTTGGGGGAGTGAAAACCTGGAGGGTGGGTGCCTCTGGAGGGTGCTTAGGCAAGAAGCAGCAGGGGTCTTTGTTTTGTTATTTCTGAGACAGGGTTTCTCTGTGTAGCCGTGGATGTACTGGACTCTCTTGTAGACCAGGCTGGCCTTGAACTCGCAGAGCTCCGCCTACCTCTGTCTCCCTGAGTGCTGGGATTACAGGCATGCACGACCGCTCCTATAAGGAAAGCAGTTTATTGAGAGGTGGAACTTTCCAGGGTGGTTTCTAGGGTGAAGTTTGGTGGGGTTTCAATTCCTAAGCTTGGGTAAACTCAGAGATTGGTGGGTGTCTGTAGCAAGCTCAGGGACTGGTAGGATTCTGTTTCTTGGCCCTGTTTTTGGGTTTGGGGTCAAGTCAGGATCAAGGCCAGGGTGTTTTTCCTTTAGCCCTTTTAGCCTACAGAATGATTAGGAGTTTAAGGCCAGCCTCAACTACAGGGGTTGTTTGGGGCCGCAATGGGCTATATGAAGACTTTCGTCTAAATAAATAAATAAACAAACTAAATTAATTTTTTTAAAAGCCAAAATAATGTATGCTTGGCATTCCCCTCTCTCCCCCTCTCTGGCCCTTTCTCCCTTATTTCAGCCTTCTGATGCGTGCCTACTGGCACACAAAGCTTTAGTTTGAAGTTCCCTAGCGATTTACTCAGTTGCACACCTTTGCACACACGGGTTTGTTCAGTGCAATACCCTTTTTGAGAAGCTCGTTTCCGATCTTTACAACAAAAAAAAAAAAAAAAGGAAAAAACAAAACCAAAAAACCCTGCCAGCCCCAGCTCCACAGGCTCCTCAAAGCCTTGCTGACCCGGTCCCCTGCAGTCATTGCGAGGCTGGCGTTCGGCCTCCCAAACCTCTCGCCGTCTGCTGCCCCCACACACCGACGGGCCAGCAGACCTCTATAATAGCGAAGCGCCAAACCCGCAGAGTCCTTTCAGAGGCGACGGGGAACGAGGAAGTGCCTGCGCAGGGGCTCCACGGCTCCTTCCACGGGGACCTCGGCGCGTCGTCCCCGGGGGCGTAGAGGCGCGAGGGGCACCGGTATCTCTTAAAGCAGCGATGTCAACATCGTCTTAAAGGGCGGCGCGGAGGATGACGTCCTGGGCCGGACGGTTACCCCGTGAAGGCGCGGGGCGCTGACACGTTCGGGGACCCCCCGAGTGCGGCTGGTCGGTTGGTGGCCAGGTGAGGAGCAGGGGACCCTTGCCTTCCCCCGGGCAAGTGGAGCGTGCAGGGCGGACGCAGCGAGCCGCGGGCGCCAGGCACGTTTTCCTCCGTCAACGGACCCTTCAGAACGGAGAGCGGGCCGGCGGCGGCGCGGGGCTAACGGCTGCGACGGTGGCGGTGGCGGTGGCGGTGGCGGTGGCGGTGGCAGCGGAGCTGTCACTCCGGCGCGGCGCCCGGGGCAGAGCGGGGCCGCGACGCGGGCGGTTGGGCGGAGCTCGGCGCCGGGCCGCTGCGGGGATGGTGGGTGAGAGGCAAGAGGTGGGTGGAGGGTCCTCCGGGCGGGCTCCCATCGGTGTCCACTGAGCACCTACTGCCAAGCACATGGCTAAACGCCCCGCCCTCCTGGACCTCACATCCTAGTGGAGACAGATGGCCCCAGCATAGACCATAGCAGGAAACCTTTGTAAGTAGGGATGGAAACTGCATCCTTGGTCACGCCAGAAAGGAGCTACTTTTTGAGACTGGGGCTTCTCTGTGGCCTTGAACTCTCCCTTGTAGCCCAGGCTGGAATTTTAGATCCTCTTGCATCTCCAGAGGGCCTAGAATTACAGGCCCGTGCCGTTGGGGCCTGTAAATTTTCTCAAGGGAAATGTAATTAGATAAAAGAATCAGGACAGGACTGTATGCTAAGCCAAATGCAGAGCTTAGTGACTTATCCATCAAGTGACTTAAGTGTTCTAGAAAGGATTAAAGACCAACTGCCCTGAGCAAAACGTTTTCCTCCCCACCCCCACTCCAACCTGCTTTTTTTTTTTTTTTTTAAGTTTTCAGACAGGGTCTCATTACACTGCACAAGCTGTCCTTGACCATGTGTGTGATCCTCCTGCTTTACCTTTAAATGTTTTTGTTGTTTTTTTTTTCCACATCTTGGGTTTTATTCAGTGTGTGCGTATCTGTGTGTGTGGTGTGTGTGTCTGTGTCCATGTCCATGTCCCTCATAGGATTTGGTTCTTCCTTCCTCGACTGAGTTCCAGGTTGTCAGGCTTACCCACTGAACTGTCTTGCTGATCTCATCACCTCACTTTTAAAGAAAAGTACATTTTAATTAAAAGAGCAGTGTTAGGTTTTGTTTTGCTTTGCCCTTCCAAAACGAAAGTGACACAGACGATAAGAGGTAGTTCTCAGGAGAAAGAGATGAGAGTGATATGAGGGAGGCAGAAGAAAATAAAAGGCAAAAAGATGTGTGTCGCCAAGTGTGATGGCATATGCCGTCAGTCCCAGTATTCAGGGAGCTAAGCCAGCCTGGCTGTGTAACTAGCCATTCACACACACACACACACACACACACACACACCGCAAAGCAAGAAGAGGAGGAGGGATGGAGAGGGTGAGACATTCAGAGGGACAGGGCACCCCAAGTTTCCAACCAAACTAGTATTTTCACTTACTTTGTCTCAGCTGACCTTCAGAGGCAGCCATCCAGGTCAGCAGAAGGAGGGCAGAGGAAGCAGATGTGGTTGTGTTGACAGCTGGTGAGTCATGGTTTCTGACTCAAGTACAAGGTCTGAGAGAAGGTGAAGGTAAAAGGCAGATGCTTTCCAGTATTTTGTTGTCATAGTTTTGGAGAGTCTCACAGTGCAGTCCTGTCTGTCCTGAAACTCGATGTAGATCAGGCTGACCTGGAACTCACAGAGATCTACCTTCTCAGTGGTGGGATTAAAGGAGTGTGACTCTGGCTATTTTAAATATTTTCAATCTGTTGTTGTTGTTCATAGTTTTATTTGCAATAATTGAAAGCTGGAAGGAACTCAAATGTTGATCAACAAAAAGTGAATGGATAAATAACATGTTATATCCACATAGTAGAATATTATAGAAGTATTCTATACCTTAGAGGCATCTCTACAAGAGAAAAGGCTGTTGAAGCAGTGTCTTTTTAAAAGGTTTTTAAAAGGGTTAAGAGAAGACACACCTAAAAGTGTGTGCGTGGGCTTCTTGAGCAGTTGCCAACCACAGACTAGTGATCATATCACATAGGCAAATCGCTAAGGATGCTGGAAGCTGCAAATGTAGTTCTTGAAATACTGTAACTCTTACATAACTAAATAAACTGCATTAAATCACAGAATTTGTGAGGGTGGAATAATGGCTCAGCAGTTAAGTGCATTTGCTGCTTTGTCAGAGGGCCTGGATTCAGTTCCCAGCAGCACATGGTGGCTCACAACTGTCAATAACTCCAGTTCCAGGAGTTCTGACACCTTCTTCTTGTGACCTCCTGGGGCACCAATCGTGCATACAATAAGGCATACAATAATACATGTAGGCAAGACACTCATATGCTTAAAAAGTAACATAAATCTGGAAAAAAAAAAAAACAACAGAATTTTTGTCAGCAACCTCACCTAACAAGCACACCTGTAATCCCAGAACTCAGGGAGGCAGAGACAGGCAGATAACTGAGTTCAAGGCCAGCCTCGTCTATAAAGAGTCCAGGACAGCCAAAGCTACATAGAGAGAAACCCTGTCTCAAAAAAAGAAAGAAAAAAAAAAACTTCCTGCCCATTTTGCAAACCATCTGCAAAACCATCTGCCAGTTGGTGACACAGTAATAGCTCAAAATCTAGAGGTTTTTACCATATTCAGTTGTCTCCTTCTTTCCTCCACCCAGGACCCTTCGCTTGTTAGCCCTCCCCCACCTCCAGCCATTGAACAAGGATCCCAGAATTGAGTTAATCTAAGATACCGTTAGAATGTATGAAAATTCATCTCCCACTATCATAGGGCTCAATTGTCCAGGTGCTAACTCTCAGGCTCTTCTCTCAGGGAACCTAAATGAATACAATGAATAACTAATGGACCAATTACAATTTACAGGAAGCTGTGCCTTGAAAAGAAATTTGAAGCCGGGTCAGCTCTTACTACGATAGAGAGATGGAGACCAATAAACAGAATGTGAGTAATGTCAGATTGGTATCAAACTGGTGTCTTACAGTTGATAATCTCAGTGCTTACCATCTCTCACAACGTTTTTTAAGATTTATTCATTATGTATACAGTGTTCTGCCTACTTGTACACCTACAGGCCAAAGGCAGGCACCAGATCTCATCACAGATGGTAGTGAGCCAACATGCAATTGCTGGGAATTGAACTCAGGAAACTCTGGAAGAGCAGCCAGTGCTCTTCTTTCTCTTTTCTTTAATTTGTTTAAACAGAGTCTGGTGTATCCACTCATGTCCCCAAAGCTGCTATGTAGTCAAGAATGACCTTGAACTTTTTCTGGTCCTCCTGCCTCCAAGTCCAGGGCTGGCCACCATGCCTGCTTGTAGGAAGGAGGTGCGAGCTGTTGAACATATGCTTCCTCCTTCTAGGCAGTCACCTCCCCATTTCATTCGCCATTTGTGGTGTTTTTACTCTAAAAAGTTACGCGTGTGGGTGTGTGCAGTGATGTGTGGCGGTCAGAGGGCCACTCGGAGTCGCTTTTCTCCCGTCAGCTGTGTGAGGGATCAAACCTGAGTCATCTATCGTAGCAGCAGGTCCCTTTACCTCCTGAGCTACCTTGCCAGCCCTGTGGTTTCAGTATGTGTTGTTCAAAGTAACAAGAATGATAAAAGACTCAGGTTCAGCACTGTCACTAACTGTGACCCTCATTAATGGTTTTATACTGGTTCTGAGGAAATCTTGAACCCAGCCATGGTGCCAGAGATAGGAAAAGCAGTATAGAACCATATGAACGACATTAACCATTCTTCCTGGACCACCTCTGCTGTGTAACTTAGGCTTGTTACTTGCAAAGCACTGTGGTAAAGTGTCCACAAAAGGTAGGAGGAGGGTTCGGTCTTTGGAATGGGTTGGGCAGGAGTGACCGTTTCTGATGGTTGTGACAAGTTACCTGAAATCAAGGAACACTGCTTATATCTGGAAAGGGCTTTCTTTGCAGAAAGTGTTCTCTGGGAATTTGCTGGTGTGTTTGGTTGCTTTGAGACAGGATCTCTGTATAGCCCTGGCTGTCCTGGAACTCACTCTGTAGACCAGGCTGGCTTCTAACTCACAGAAATCCGCCTGCCTCTTCCTCCTGAGTGCTGCGATTGAAGATGTGCACCACCATACTGGGCATTTTTTTCTAGTGTCTTGTTTTGGCTCACATCCAAGAGCCTCAGGGTTGTTTGGGTTTTTTTGTTTTGTTTTTCCTTCTGTACATTTTAATGGTCATCCTTAAGGGAAAGTTGGCCCCTTTAGCATACATTTCAAACTAAGACAAGGAAATCAGTCAACCATTCGATATCATTATTAGCATATACTATTGTAAAATAAATACTTTGTTGTTTCCATATGTATATATACTGTTCTTAAAATATTCAACAATATTCACTCCTCCTTTTCTCTTTCTCTGTCTTTCCAAGTCTCCCTTTTATTTTCATGTCTTTTTTATGTTTGTTTTGTTTTGTTTTTTTCCATGACAGGGTTTTTTTGTGTAGCCTTGGCTATCCTGGACTCACTTTATAGACCAGGCTGGCCTGGAACTCACAGAGATCCGCCTGCCTCTGCTTTCCTGAGTGCGGAGATTACGGGCATGGGCCACTGCTCCTGGCTTTCAAACCTTTTATTATTATTATTATTAATGTGGGATACTTCACAGATTCTTATGTTGTCCTGGCATAGGGGCTAATCTCGGTCATATTAGTATATAAACTACAGAAGTGACATGTGTGATCCTTTTTATTCTGCCATGACTTTATTGAAAATATTGTATGACTTTTCTTAGAAAGACTTGAGTACATATCTATTCACCCCAGACAGGGTACCAATGCCAGGCCAAAGAATTGATTTCACTCAGATCTAGGTTGATGACCAAGAAATGTACTGAAGTAACTTAACATGAGTGTGATAGGGAATGACTTATCCACCCACGAGTGATTCCAAGGCGGCAGCTGCGTCATCAAAAGAAGAGCATCAACATGGATGAGGACACATGGAAGATGTGTCATTGGAGATCCCTGTACATCTCACAGGCAGCTCCTTCCCCTCCATCCCACTCTCTGCCTCGCCCCCACCAGCAACTGCTTAGCTGATCTCAGGGAGGCCCTCCTGAGTCTAAGTTTCATGCGCTTCCCTAGTCTCCAGCTGGCAAGCTTTCAGCCCCCTCTCTCCTCCAAGAAAGGAATGCTTCAAGCTGGAAGGAACAGCTGTACAACATATACCCAGGAGAGTTTACGCTGCAACCAGCGTTCCCCAAGGAGCAGACAGTGTCCATTTACAGGATATGAGAGATGAAAACAGTATAAATCTATTCACAGATTCTGAGAAGCCACAGGCCAGAGGGGGAAAAAAAGCAGTGTCCAGAATTTATGGCACAAACAGTACATCAATTCCCTGCATGAGAGAAACCGGGTTTGTCCGTGCCAGTGAAGTTCAGAAGAGCTGGCAGAACATGTGGTGATGATTATGTCTGGGTCCCACAGCAAGCTTGGGGTGGTGCAAGAGAGGAGTGCTTTGTGGACTGGTCAGGCAGTGCCACGGAGATAAATGGGTGTTTGGTGACTGTTAGCCTCTTTTATCAGAGCAGATAGGGCAGGAGGGCAGTGCCAGGAGGTTGAGTATGAGATCTCTTTTTGTTTGTTTTTCCAGACAGCATTTCTCTGTGTAGCCTTGGCTGTCCTGGACTCACTTTGTAGACCAGGCTGGCCTCAAACTCACAGAGTTCCACCTGCCTCTGCCTCCCCAAGTGCTAGGATTAGAGATTTCTGTTTTAATGGGTTTTTCTTCACCAACCGAAAGCGTGGCTGCTCTACGCTGTGCAGTGCAACTCCCCACCAAGCTCTCCCCACTGCAGATCCTGGCTGTGGCTCGTCCTAGCCCTGTTTATTGAATGAATAAGCTTTACTATTTGAGACAAGGGATTACTCTGTTTTCCATTTCAAAATTTGTGGACTGCTGTGGGTACAAAGCAAGCCAAGCCTAACCTATGCTTCCTATTCTCAAAAAGGAAAAGAAACTATAGGCTACCCTATTTCTCTTATTTCTAGGCTTCCTGATATGCCAACCTTATGGCAACAATCATCACTGGTTTGTGTGTGTGGTTTGTTTGTTTGTTTGTTTGAGACAGTATTTCATTATGTAGCCCAGACTGTCCTCAAACTCCCTATCCTCCTGCCTCACTCCACAATGTTGACATTACTGGGTGAGCTACCATGTTCTCCCCATTCTTGTTTTATTTTATTTTATTATTTTTTAAATATGTATTTATTTATTGTGTATGCAATGTTCTGTCTACATGTATGCCTGCACGCTAGAAGAGGGTACCAGATCTCATTCTAGATGGTTGTGAGCCACCATGTTGTTGCTGGTTATTGAACTCAGGATCTTTGGAGGAGGCAGCTAGTGCTCTTAACTGCTGAGCCATCTCTCCAGCCCCTTGTTTTATTTTAAAAGAAATACGTATCTGTTAAGCTTATAGTAATTAGATGTTAAGGAAAAATATCCTCTATAACTTGGTGTGAATTGAGGTTAAGTAAAGGTGAAAATGTTTGTTGGTGGTATTACTAACAATTAAAACAGTAATTTTAATGCATTTATTTACAACTGTTTATGGACAGGGGGGACCTGTGTACCCCTGTGAATATTTGGAAGTCGGAGAGTAATTCAGAAGTCGGTTCTTTTGTTACTACATGGGTCCCAGGAATTAAACTCAGGTCATCACGCTTAATAACCAGGCAGCTTTAGGTGAGCCATCTCACTTGCCCTAGCTTCACTCTTGACAAGGCCATTTGACAAAGCCTGATACTAGCTGAAAGTGTGTCTGATACCATATTAGTATTAACGGCAAAAACTCAGAGATCAAGATGAATCAAGAGAAATGGGGTAAATACACAGTGAGGAAAAGAACCTGTAACCCACCCATTGGATTTTTTTAATTTAGAAAGAAATACTAATTTAGAAACATTAAAAATACAAAGATTCAAAAAAAATACAAAGGTTCAAACATGCTTGCTTCTCAACCCCCTCTAACTCCTCATATCTGAATAACATGGAAGTGAAGTCGCTCAGAGACGTCACTTACATAAATCGTGGTAGGAGCCAGAACTGCTATTTGTTTTTTCTGTTATGTAGTGAGAATTCTGGAATTTTGGGTTCTTTTAAAAACACAGAAATATTATAAGGATGTACTTTCATTTTAATCCCAGGATTGTTTTCCGGGACAGGGTTTCTCTGTAGCCTTGGCAGTCCTGGACTGGCTTTATAGACCAGGCTGGCCTGGAACTCACAGAGATCCGCCTGCCTCTGCCTCCCTGAGTGTTGTGTGCCACCACGTCCAGCTAGAGTTTGCTCATTCTGATACTGTGGTCTGGTTGGGGAAGAATTTGAATAGAAACTGAATGTCCAGAAGCCAGCCAGGAGGTCATCTGAAATTACTCATACAAAAGAAACTGTGTGTAAAGGTTCTGGGGTATATGTGTTTCTCAGACTATAGCCCCGTGTCAACATACTCTAATGTATAGGTCCTGGGGAGTGGCTATACTATGCTCTGTGGCCCATATAGTCTCAGTCACCACTGTTCTGCACCTCTGAATGCTACAGCCTCAAAAGCATCCAGGCTATTGTGTAGTGAATAATCATGGCTACTGTACACTGAAGCCTTATTTACCAAAACAGTAAGATGTCAACCAGGCCAGGCAGGGTTACATAGTAAGACTTTGTCTCAGAGAGATGAATGGATGGATGGATGGATGGATGGATGGATGGATGGATGGGCAGATAGACAGACAGACAGGGAAAAAGAAAGGTGTTTTCCCGATGGCTTAGCAGGTAGGACACCTCCCACCGATCACCAGCACCCACATGGTGCAAGAAGAGAACGAATTTCAGAAAGCTACCCTCTGACTGTCATATGCGTGCTGTGACTCTTGAGCACAGAACACAAACAAACCTTTTTAAAAACAGAAGGGTGGTCATACCACTCTGGATATACTAAAAACCTCTGCACTGTGCACTTTGTATGGTGTGTGGGCTGCAGCTCGGTGCAGCTCTGACTTAAAATGCATTCTATCATGGTGTGCGTTACATGTCTGTATATGTCACATATACACAGGTTCCCTCAGAGTCCAGAAGGGGTCATTAAAGCCCTGGAGCTGGAGTTACATTTGAGACCCCATGTCAAAAAAAAAAAGTCTAAGGGGCACTAAGGATATGGCTCAGTGGTATATTGCTTGCCTGGCATACGTGAGGCCCTAGACTAAGCAAATAGACACCAGCAAGGAGGTTAGTTACTCTGGTGTGCCAAGGAGAAGAGCTGTGGGAAAGGGGGTGATTTGAGACAGGTGACATAGAACCTACAGCCTACCAAGACCTTCCCTAAGTTTTTCATCTAAATATGGAACCGTCCGTGGAGGAGTTTTGACAATGGGAGAAATGAGATCAGATTTATGTTTCTAAGGGGTCACTTTGGCTGTTGTCTGGAGAATAGACTGTGGAAGGCAAACAAAGAAACAAAGATGAGTTACCCCAGGAACGCAGGGTGTAGAGAAGGTGCCTCGAGCCAGTGTGACTAGGCTATCGGAAGAGTCCATAGGCAGGATGTGCTAATGGACTGGGCAAGGGAGCAAAGCTATCCAGAAGTTACACTGAGTCCTCTCTTGGAGCGACCATTCACAGTGGGGAAACTGGAGGAAGGCCCAAATAGAGTGGACTAGGGCGGGACCCCAAAGCACTCCCCTATCCGGTCCTGGTGGAGTCTCAGCTCCACAGCCAAGTTATAAGGCCCAAATAAGAGGCCTGGTCTGATTCAGACTCAAAACCATGGACCTGTTGGAAAATCCAGGGAGCTGGGATAGAAAAGGTTTGAGTACTGAGCTTTGAGGGCATCCAGTGTTTAGGAATGCTTGAGGAGACAGTAAGATGATGTAGAAACCAGAGCGACTGAGGGCTCCAAAGCCACGTGAACCCGGAGGTCACACCTGTGTTCTCAGTACATGGGAGGGAGTCGGAGGGAGTTTGAGGCTAGCCTGGGCTGCAGAGTAAATTCCAGGTTATCTTGGACTATAGTGACAACTTGCCCCCAACCCCTACTCCCACCCAAAAAAAAAAATCCAAGCAGAGAAATTAAAAGGCCTTCATGGCTTCCTGGTGGGTTAAAGTGTGTGGAGCTAAGGAAGGTTAGGGGAATGTAGCTTCAACACTAGTCAGAGAGCGGGGCGTGTGACTCCAGGGACAGGACTTGCACAGCTTTTACCAAGTCCTATATTTGATCCCCAGCGCCACGCAGAGGAAGGGTGGTGACACACACCGGTAATCCCAGCCCTTGGAAGGTGAAGGCAGAAAGATCAGAAGTTCAAGGTCATCATCAACTACATAGCAAGTTTGAGGCCAGCCTGGGCTACTATGGACCCAATCCCAAAACAAAACAAAACACAGCTAGGCAGGGAGACTTGCAAGTGCCTGAGAAGGGAGGACAGGGAGTGGCCATTGTTGGAACTCTTAGGTGGAGCTTGTTGGCGTGACAGCAGAGGGTGACTGAAGGAAAGGGGGCCATTTTGCTCGAAAGTCTCCATGGTGAACCACGTGTCCAGCATGTTGAAACTCAGAGTCCGTTCCTGGCACAGCAAACAGATTAGACAAGTGAAGAGGAGCAGGTAGGGGACGTTATCTGGAGGGACAGAGCAAGAGAAGAATCCGTGCTTTGATCCTCACGAAGGAACTGTGTAGGATTCTTTAACCCATCATACCACTCAGCACCCTACTTGATGCTGTAAGACACCCCCATCCAGCCTCTCGCTGCCACACAAATGTCCGCACTTCTGAATTCTGTGGCTCTCAGATGAGGTCAGCTTAAAAGGTCTTAGAATATGGATTCATTAGAAAAGGAACTTTCGGTTCCAGAAAGGACTTATTTTCCAGACAGAATTTTTGGGTAGGAAAGAGAAAGAGAGGTCCAGCTCTCTAGAAAATGTGTGGCTGAGCTGGAGTAGGTGGCAGTGTCTATTTGACAGGCGCTGACAGTGTGCATACAACAGGAACCAGATTTAGTAGTGAAGATGGAGAATTTAATTTCCCTTATTTTGCTTCTCTTTTCTCAACAAAATAATAGGCTGTCAGCTGAGAGTCAAGAAGGAAAACGAGGTCTTGGAGATTAGCAGAGAGAAGAGAGTGGAAACGCATGTAGCTCACTGATGAGCGCCCTTGCTTAGCATGGATGAGGCCCTGGGTTTAGTGCCCGGGAAAAGGAAGGAATTAAAGAATTCTGAAGGGGGGAAAAAGCTTGTAAAGATAATTACAGGCAGAGAAAATGTTGGTTAGAAGAAGGAACTGTCTTGTTCCGCCCACGACCAGCGCTTTGGTGTATCCACCTCCAGGGTCTGTTGCTAGGATGCCAGCCAGTAGCATCCTAGGTATAGCAAAACCTATTTGACAGATGGCCACCAGGTGGCAGTGTAGATCCCTGCAGCTCCAAGTTTTGGCTGCTTTTATGGCCCGGAATTCACCTAAGCGAGGTGCCTTGTGAACTGTTTTTAATTAGGCCTAGGAGATAAAGCCCTAGGGAGACAAAAATCCATTTGAGACTATTTAGGGAAACGATGAGGGAAGGAGTCAAAGGAAAGGCAGCTGCCTGGAGGCGGAGGGGGGTGGGGATTGTGGGAAGGGTATGGGCTTTAGATTTAGAAATCAGAGGTCTATGGCCTTCTGACAGTTGTGAGTTGAGTTGGGTATTTAAAGACATGGAAAAACACCTGTGACACCAGAGGTGGTGGGCCACTGAAAATTAGGGTTGACCTAACTGGTTGCAACATAGACCTGATCAGAGGCACGAAGAAGAATCTCAGAGCGCAGGCCACTGAGTTCAGGCACTCAGGACACAACCAGTAAGGAAAGCCCTCTTGTTGGTTCTGCCGCTTGGATGACTCAGTGGGCGGTTCCGTCCTTCGGAGACTGGTAAACAGGCTATATCCATCAGAACCAAGAGAGGGGTTGAAGCGAAAGCCACACCACCCTTGCTGGATTAGTCACTCTTCTTGTCGTGACAAAATATCTGAGCAACAATTTAAGCAAGGAGGGATTTATGCTCCCACAGTTCAAGGATTTCAGGCCCTTATCACTTGGTTGCTTTGTTTGGGGGCCATGATGTGAAGCGGCAAACTGGAGCATGGGTGGAGGAAGGTGGCTCATCTCAGGGTGCAGTGGTCCAGGGAATTGTTTATCCTTCACAGGAATGCCGACTACTGGGCCCTTCCTTCTGAGCCCCACCCCTAGGAACTCTATCACGATCAAGCCATGACTCCATCTGTGGATTAGTCAGATCCCCCATGGTTCTTCCCAAAGGCCTATTAACTCTCCTTTGAACACATGAGCCTTTGACGGTGCACTTCATATCCAAACCGAAACAGATGCTGAAATAAACTGTCTTAATTCATTATCTGTATTTGAAAAGAGGCTAAAGTAGCCTCCGTGGCCCAGGAAGGACCCCACTGGACAGCAAGAGGCTGTGGTACAGGGCGGAGAGCATGCACTGGGTGCCACTAAGAGAAAAAGTAGGAACAGGAGGTTTGTGAGATGGAGAAAGTTCTGCTTTCCTGTCTCCTTAGTTTTCTAGAACCCCTTCACACATTTTAAAGTTGACATCTGTTTCCTTTAAAATTATTCCTCCGTGTATGGATGTTTTGACTGCATGCATGTCTCTATACTATGGGCATGCCTGTGGTCCAAGAGACCAGAAGAGGGTGCAGTGCCTTCATGCAAAGTGTGCTTTTCTGGTAGCAGGGTTTTTTCTAGGACGACCTCTGGTGCAAAGAAGCTTCTAGCTGAGGCTGAAAAAACTACACAAGGCTCCACCCTCCACTAATTCCCAAATTAAAATATCATACACAGAGGCCTGTAGTGACATTTTTGAAAAATCTGGAATTTTTGTTTCTTTAAAAATACTATAATAATGTGTTATTATTTTAACCCCAGGTGTGGAGATATGGGACAGCTTTGGACAGTACACAGCTGCTGACTATGGTTTGCCTCTTGCTCTAGCAGAAGTGTGGCATTGCAGCTGCAGATAATTTCTTTGATTGTGTGAACTTTGAAAATCTGGGAACTTTTCAGAGGGTACATAAACTTGAGGGCCCCTGAGAGGCAAGGTGGGTGGTTGTCGGTTTTTAGGGAAGTTGTTTGCAGTTTGTTAGAAGCCCTGGTCGAAGAAGAAACAAAAGGAAAGAAATTAGATTCGGGGATTTTCCTAATTCCTCTCTCCCCACTATCTTTGTTTCTCTCTAGTGTTAGGGTGTAAAACGGGGCATGTGGAAGGGAGGATAAAGAGTAGGGGGGAAAAACTCGCAAAGTAGCAAAGACCAGCTACAAAGGCCATTGTGGACTTTTATGGCGATGAGGAGATAAAAACCTCAGAATAGTGACTTACATTCCAGTTTACTGAGCCACAAACAAACACAAAGCTATTATTCCTGGGCAAACAAGGAGCCAAATCAGACTTCTGTCTGAGAAAAGCCTGACTTCTGTTTTCATTTTAAATACTAATGTTAACATGTGTTTCTATGCTAACTATCTTTTGTTTATTTATTTACTAATTTATTTATGTTGCATATATCTATGTATTTGTGTGTGCAGGCCCCGAGGCAGCGTGGTGGTCAGAGGACCGCTTTTTAGAGTCTGTACTCTTCTAACATTAGCCTTGGCTGTCCCAGGCTCACTTTGTAGACCAGGCTGGCTCTCACAAGAGATCGGCCTGACTCTGCCTCCCCCAAGTGCTGGGATTATGGCATGTGCCACCACACCCAGCTCTCTTCTAACTTGATGTGTGTTCTGGGAATCGAATTCAGGTGGTCATGCTTCCACAGCAAGTGCCCTTACCTCCTGACCCAGTTCCCAACCCTTTTACTTAAGTTTGCGGCAGACAGGTGATGTTCTTGGCCTTAGTACACCGGAGAGTCACTCGGAAGGCTTATTGCAGGATTTTGGTCCTACCTTGACATGAGTCTGATTTACCACATCTGAGATACAAGTGAGACCGTGTGTGTCTCACAGATCCCTGGAGATGGTGGTGTCACCCGCACAGAGAAGACAACACAGTGAATAGCTGTAACTGAACCAGGTGCGGCCACCTTGCTAATGTCTATCAAGGCTGTATCGATTGTCACAGTGAACTTCAGTGCCCTTCCTACAGTGGGTTAGAAATAGAACAAGAAGAGATGGGAGTAAAACAGGCATGGTCTTTTTTGTCTGTTGTTTTTCAAGAAAGGGTTTCTCTGTGTAGCTCTGACTGCCCTGGGACTCACTTTGTGGACCAGCCTGGTACTCACAGAGATCACATGCTCCCGTCTCCCAAGTGCTGGGATTAAAGGCACGCGACACCTGGCCTGGCCCCAGGCACATTCCTAAGTAAACCAATTTTAACAAAGAAAGCAGTGGAATGAGCTATCAAGGAGTGCTTAAGAGTACTGGCTGCTCCTCTTCCAGAGGACCTGAGTTCAGTTCCCAGCTCCTACTTCAGGGGTCTCACAACTTACCTGGAATTCCAGTCCTCCCCACCCCACCCCCAATCTGATGCCTTCTTCTGGCCTCTGCAGGCACCTGCACTCAGGTGCACATACCCACACACCCACACAGACTTAAAATAACATGAAACTTTTTAAATTAATAGTAATAATAGGAGCCAGAGAGATAGCTCGATGGTTAGGAACACTTGTTGCTCTTCCAAAGGACTGAGGTTCATTTCCCAGCATCTATACAGTGGTCCACAAGCATCTTTAGTTCCAGTTCCAGGGGATCTGAAACCCTCTTTTGACTTCCAGGCACCAGGAATACATGTAGTGCACAGACAAAACATTTATATGCATAAAATGAAATAAATCTAAATAATAACAATAAAACTTGTACCCTTAATCTCAACATTTGGGACACAGAAGCAAGAAGATCTCTGCATTCAAGGCTACTGTTGTCTACAGAGTGAGTTCCAGCCAGGGGTACACAGAGAAATCCTGTCTTGAAAAGCAGTAATAACAGTAATAGAGCCTTCATGGTGGCACATGGCTATAATCCCAGCACTCTGGGAGGCAGAGGCAGGCAGATCTCTGTAAGAAGCCAGCCTGGTCTACAAAGCGATCCAGGACATCCAAGGCTACACAGAGAAACCCTGTCTCAAAAAAAAAAAAAGAAAAGAAAAGAAAAGAAAAATACCAGAGGTCCTGAGTTCAATTCCCAGCAACCACATGGTGGCTCACAACCATCTATAATGAGACCTAGTGCCCTCTATTAACTTTCAGGTGTACATGCAGACAAAGCATTCATATAAATAAATAAATCTTTTTTAAAAAATAAAAATAAAATAATAATTAATAAATCTTTAAATAAAAAAAAAAAACATACAGCCAACAAGATGGCTCATAGGGTGCTTGCTGCCAGCCAGAATTTGATTCCGGAGACTCATCTGCTGGAAGGAGAGAGCCAACTCCTGAAAGTTGTTCCCTGACCTTCACACACATGCCATGCCATGTGGACTTAAGTGGGAAGGTTCCTGCATCCAAAAAAAAAAAAAAAGTGTGACAAAAGTTCTCAGAATCCTATGTGCTAGATTTTATGCTTAAAAAAAAAAATCAAGGCAATATTTTGTGTAATATGCTATGACTAATTATAATTTGCAAATTATGTAGCTTTTTAAGCCCAACCCTCTTGCACTGAGAATTAAACTTTGCCAGCCATGTCTACTACCACATTTTGAGATAGGGTCTCCCTAAATTGCCCGGACTAGCCTTAAACTCACTGTGTAGCTTAAGTTAGACATAAACTTGAGATTCTCTAGCCCCAATCTTTCCAAGAGGCTAGGGTTGATTTTGGGGTATATATCACCGAACCCAGCACTGATTTCTTGGCTTAGCTTTCCTTTTAAATTCCCAGTGTTGCTGATCCAGCCATTGAGGGAGCAAAGGGAGCAGTCATCAAGGAAGCAGATAAACAGTGAAGTTGAGAACATAGAACATTCTCCGCAAGAGAACATAGAGATGAATTGCCTAGAGTCTGGGCTGTGAGTCAAAGGAGTCCCCAAGAAGTGACTCGGTCTTCGTACTAGTCAAATGTTGCTCCATTGATTTCCCAAGCTCGGTTTGAAGAGAAATGTCTTGAGGGAGGTCGCCCAGGAGGATATGCTACTTCAGGACACTTCCTGTGCTTCATGAGGTTCAAAGCAGTAACAGCTCTGTACTTTACACTCTGCAAAGCACTTTAGCATACAGTACTTAGTTCCCCCATTAATACAACACCTTCCATCATTTTACAGATGAAAAAACATTAAGGACAGTTTGGCCGAGGCCATGCAGTTTAGAATAGAGCTTGCACCTCACACAGCGAATTCTTTCTGGGATTTGAAGCTGCTGTATGTAAAGCCGGTTACTGGTACTGGAGGGAACCATTATGTAACTAAACCACAATCGCTTATTACTCTTTGAATATTACTAGCACATTTCCTGGTTACCTTGCATCTGGTCCTATGGCTTTCCCCTCTTCTTGCCTGTTCCCTGTCCTAGATGCCCTCCTTTGAGTACACAGGCATTCCAAACCTCTTTTGAGGTGTTATCTGTGGCTCCAACCTGGCTGAGATAAAGGTCAGCAGGAGTGGAAAAGCGATACGGAACAATCCAGTCTGCAAATCTGCTGAAATGTTTTCCAATGGTTCCTGCAGGAGGGCCAGGGTGTTTGTAAGAGCAGACAGCACATTTTAGGAACGTAGCAGTTCCTTAAGCTTTGAGAATGTGGTATCTCTGTCGCCATCACTGTTTCTGTATCTTGCTCTTTAATTCCACAGTGAATAGTATCAAGACAGTCCTGTATTTAGTAGCTAATGGGTAAATGTCTGTTGAATAAATACTCCAATGGGAGGCTCTCTGTCTGCTCTGTCATGGCTGCTCCTATGCCTTTTGATTTTCATCTACAATGAGGAAAAAAGAAGTCATGTGATCTTCTCAAGAAAGCCTACTTAAAAACAGATTTGCAATTAGATATACTTTAATTTTTATTTTATTTTTCATGACAGGGTCTCGCTATGTAGCCCTAGCTGGACTGGAACTCACTGTGTAGACCACGCTACCCTCAAAATCACAAGAGTGGACCTGTCTCTTTCTTGGAAGTGCTTAAGGCATGCACTACCACACCTGGCACTAAGATACACTTTTATAAGGGCTGATATTCTAAATTTCTATTCAAATATCTTAGTCCAATTTCATCAGCGTCATCTTTTATTAAGCATCTCTTTGCTCATTTGTACCATGCAGCCAGTGATTTTTCTTTTGTTTTTATTTTTATCACTTTTGAGACAGGGTCTTGCTACATAGCCCAGACTGACTGGATGCTCACTGTAACCCCTGCTGGCCTCACCTGCTGCCTCACTGGTTTGAAGGCCTGTGCCACCATTCCTTACTGGTGATCTTTCTAAAACCCAAATCTGGACCCTCTCTTGCTGTGATAACCTCCTAGATATCTTAGTATTCAGACAAAGCCCAAATGCCCCACCTGCCATGCCTGGCTTGGTCAGCCATTTGAGATAAATCTCCCCTTCTCATATCTCAGCCTTGTATGCTGGATAAAAGAAGCACATTACCCAGCTCAGTCCAGCATGCTCTTGCTCTCACTCTGCAAGGCAGAAAGCTGTTTTCTCCTGCACAGCCCCACCTTCCTTTGTGGGAGAAACTACTGCTGAGCCTGCATGGCTTTTCAACACACCTACTTGAAAAGCTGTCTTGAAACACTCTACCCCTTGACTGACAATGCCTTTCCTCCACACCTGCCATGCTGGATGACAGGGCCTCAGTCCTGTTCAGCTCCAGGGGGGTACCGTTCACGAGCTCTGCTGGATTCACACTCAGACAATTTGCAGCCCTATTCGGTGTCTTCAAATTACTTCATGTGTCTTCTAAATCTCCTTTGTAAACAGCAAAATCCAAGTGTGCTTAGTTTTACAAACAACAGAGGGCTGGCAAGATGGCTCAGCAGGTAAGGACACTTGCTACTAAGCAGGATAACCTGGGTTGGACATACGTGATAGACAAGAACACACTGCCCTCTGACCTCTCCACAGGAGCCATGGCATATACCTGCCCTCCAAGAAAAAAAACAAAGGAAGGGAATAATATAGTTTGTCTTAGTATCCCTCCTTTCTCGAGTCCATCTGATCTGGTAACACAAACTACCCCTGTTCTACCTTACTTGTGTGACTGGTTCTCCCAGCTTGACATAGGTTTTATCCTGGGTCTCTCCTTCCACCATATGGGTTTCAGGGATTGAACTCAGGTTGTCAAGACAGGATAGGAAGCACCTTCACTCATTGCATCTCTTTTTACTGTTTGATACGGGTCTCCTCTGGCTCAGGTTGGTCTCAAACTTGTCTGGAACCCTTGACCCTCCTGCCTCTCCCTCGCAAGTACTTGGGATTATAGGCCTGTGTCACCACACCGGACCGTTCTCCGTGTTTTTGCCTGAGAACACTCTGTGAGGCACAACTCAAATGTTCCTGCATTCTTGTTCTTTTCAACTGTCAGGAGCACTGACTCTGTGAGCGTGACACTTTCTTTGTCCTTGCTCTATTGGAGGATTAGCCGTAATCCTCCCGTGGGGCATGTGTTCGCTCCTTTATTTCTGTCTTTTCCACCAGTGTTCAGCAGAGCACCTAGATACATCCTAGAAAGGATACGCCCCCTTTCTAACTGTGCGTGTACAGATACATGAGCACATGTGCAAGCTTCTGTTTGGAGGTCAGAAGCTGGCAAAAATGGGGATTCCTCAATCGTTCTTTACCTCACTGAGCTCACTAGTTCACCATGAGTCTACTATACTACACAATTCACAATGTCTGTGTTACTTTAAAATATACAGTGACTTGTTCTGAGGAGGCGGCCAAGTGGTTAAAGCGATGGACTGCTAAAATATACAGTGACTAGATTTTCAGCTTTTGGTTGATATCTTATGTCATATCTGTTATCAGTTTAAGACAACACACAGTGAGGAAATATGAGCAGGACGTACTTTTAAAATCAATATGTAGTTACATTCATTGTTTTAATGGGTCCGTAGTGTTCTGCACATGGCTGCCCATCTTGAGAGGCTGCTTGCCAGCAGACACAGTCCACGGTATTGAAGGAGACAGTAATCACTTTTTATCAAATTAGCAGAGACCTCCACATAAATGGTTAGGAAGGCCTTTGTTCACGCCCGCATGACAGCTGGCATCTGAAAAGAATATGCTAGCCATAGGGCAGAGGAGGTGCTTTCTGGACAGAGAAGACATAAATGAGGCCCTCCGTACCCAAGAGCCTGGTGAGCCTGAAGAATTGAAAAATACCATTGTGTAAATATAGGGAAGTAAAAGAAGAGGAAGTGAGAAGGTCAAGGTGACATATAAATAATGCCTTTAAAACAAATTCCCCTTAGCATTTAGGTTGTTTCCAGATTTCCTCTGTGACAATATGGTGTTGTGACCATCTTTGTGCTTTTATAGGTGTCCATTATGGAAATACTTTGTGGAGACTGTGATTTAAAATACGAAAATCTAAATCATTTTTTGCATGAATATGTGTGTGTGGTATGCCTGTGTAGGGGTTCACCTGTGGAAATGTACAGATGTGTACAGGTGCATGTATACATGTGTGTGCCTGTGTGTGGGTTCATATGTGTAGGGGAAGATGCACATATGTATATACAGGCACATCTGTGTGCATATGTGTGAAGACGAGGTTGACTAAAGGGGTATTCATCAATTGTTTTACCTTATATATTGAGGCAATATATTACCTTATATATTGTGCCCGAAACCAGAGCACACTGATTCAACTAGTCAAGCTAACCAGCTTGCTCTCAGTATCCCAGGGTGCTGGGATTACAGATCAAGCTGGTCCCAATCTCTCAGAGCTCTACCTGCCTCTGCCCTTCCCCACCTTCCCCCAAGTGTAGGACTTACATACATGTACCCCCATATCTGGCTGAGTATTTAATCTTCACAGATAGTATCAACGTCTCTTCTATAAGGGCTTACATGTTGACTTTTATCCCAACTATGCATTTTGAAATATTTTAACTAGAACTAGTTATTGTCAATTTCTATTGACTTTGTAGGAAAAAAGAAACAAAAACAAATACCATCATCACCAAAAAACAATGAAAAAAACCTCTTTTGCTTCGTTCTTTGTGACTATATTTGGGCATCTCTCACTTTGGACATTGTTAAAATGCTTCCTTTATGGATGGCTTCTTCTTGTAGTTGGCCTATTTTTATCTTTTGCTTTCTTTGCAATTTTTTTTCTTTTGAAACTGGATTGCATATAGCTCAGGCTTGAATTACTGACCTTCCTGTTTCCACCTCCCTTCTGAGTGTTAAGATTATAGGCACATACCACCACATCTACTTTTCTTTCTTTTTAAAAAGAATTGTTTATTCTAAGTGTGAGGACATATTTATTTTATGTGTATGTATGAGTACCTGCAGCATTCAGAAGAGAGTGTCAGATACCCTACAACTGAAGTGATTGTTGGGAGTCCCCCTGGTTAGACTTGGGAACTGGTCTGCTCCTCTGAAAGAGCAGCAAGGACACTAAGCCATCTCTCAGCCCATGCCTGGTTTTCATAATATATATCCATATCTATCTATATATAGTATATGCCTGTGCATTTATACATACATACATATGTGTATGTGTACTTTTCAAATACAAAGGCTGTCCTTAATGAGAGCTTCTACTTCTGAGTCCAATCAAAAACAAGAGTAGCAAATAAATAAATGATCAGACCTTGAGAAAATAAAAAGAAGGATATCTAATAAACCCAAAAGAAGTCAGGAGGCTCAGGAAGTTTAAGTGCTGAAGACTGGATTCTTATTGAGAGGGTCCCTGAGCATTGATGTCTTTTGCTACTGCAATATCGTCAGCAAGACTGAAATGATGTGGGGAGGGGAGGTACACGCCTTTAATCCCAGCACTCAGGAGACAGAGGCAGGTGATCTCTGTCAGTTTTAGGCCAGCTTGGTCTACATAAGTGAGTTCTAGGACAGCAAGGGCTACCTAGAGAGCCCTGTCTTGAAAACACAAAACAAACAAACAAACAAATAAACAAAAAGATTGCAATGGAATGTGGGGGGAAGAATGCTTGAACCTGTAGGCAAAAAGCCTGTTTCCTTTAGAAACTATTACCAAAGACCATAACTACCACCTTGCTAGCCTAAGAGGAGGTGAGAAGGCAGGGTGACTCTCTTCTTTAATTGTAGCTCAGGACTGTGCTGCTGAATGCAGGGAAGATAAGCTTGGAATGCTGTAGTAGGGGCTCTCTAGAGTCTTGTTATCTCTCTTGAAGATAAGAAGAGAATAGAGTTAAGACCTTAGAATGAACTGCTTCTCTCACAGGGCTGTCCCCCAGAAACTACTGGCCTGGATTGTTGTCAGGAGCCAGCTTTGCCTTGTACCTCTGGAAAAGTCCTCAGTATATCAACTTGCAATATAAGGGGCAAAGACCAGTGTCCCCCTCATTTCCTTCTGAGACATTCCCAGGGCTGGGAATGTCCACTTTTTTTCAGAGAAACCTTCACACGAGGGACAGCAACCTTTGCAACGAAAGAATTCCTACTGCAGCGAAGATTACTATCTTATTAATGTTAGTTGTAGTAGACAAGTAGTTTGCGTGTAGAAGCCTGATCTCTGCAGACCTCTGGCTGTTCTGAAAGGTGCTGGTGCAGAATGGGAGGGGAGAGTGGACAAACCTAAAGGGAAGAACTCTTAAGAAGACTCAAGGGCGGTGGTGGCTCATCCCTTTAATCCCACCACTCTTGGGAGGCAGAGGCAGGCTGATCTCTGTCAGTTGGAAGCCAGCCTGGTCTACAGAGCGAGTTCCAGGACAGCTGGAGCTACACAGAGAGACCCTGTCTCAAAAAAAAAAAAAAGACGGGGCGGGGGGAATCGACCTAGGGACTTGTGCACAGGAGTCCATTAGAATCTTATAGCAGCAGGCTTCACCCCTTTGAGCCCCTCAGATGACTGTGCTGTCGCCTAAACTGCCCTGTGGGACTGTGAAGTGACCCAGCAAGAGACTCCAGCAGTAAGAAATGTACCTCTTTCAACCGCTATCCTTTGCCTTCACCTTTGGTGATCTGAGACCTTTTCCCAGTTGGCTTCTGAGAAGGAAAGATTATACAAATGAAAAAGATACAAATAAATCTGGGAGGAAAAAATGATCCCTTGATAGCAGAGGAAAGATGATCCAAGACTGAGAAATTTAATGAACAGAATCTTAGCCCGAATCGTATGGGGGGCGATAAGCATAGAACAATGAAATGTAGAATGTGCAGAATATAATCTGTGATGGAGGAATCACGAGGAAGCACACCAAAAGGCTGGAGAGGCGGCTCAGTGGTTAAGAGCACCGACTGCTCTTCCAGAGGAGACACGAGAATCTCAAGTCCCAAGGCAACCGAGCTCTGTGAGACTCCTTGTCAAGTGAAATGTTCCTTTCCATTTTCTTGTCGTCTCTCTAGTTTTTAGGATTTTAACAGTGCCCCACCATTAAGTGTGGCCACTGTCTTCGCTGTAGCATTTTATTAGAAGGCAAACTAAACTGTCATTTATCTATCTCAGTGCCCTTCCTGGCCTTTCTCTGCTTTTCTGCACTTCACTCATTCTTTCCAGTGGAAAGGTCATTTTCTTAAGAAGGTAAATAATGCTCCTTTCCCTTTGTCTCTCTTAATATCGGGTAAACACAACTTAAGCCGTGAGCTCTGTCCTTATCTTTGGGAGCCCCGGTAAGGCCAGGCCTGAGGCTGTTTTAGAATGTGGCCCTATCACAAGTGTTGACCAGTTAGTCATTGGTGAGACAGATAGGTGGGGCAGAAGTCAGCACCTGCTCAAAGTGATGGCACACAGGGAGAGCAAGAGACCAGGAAGAATGCTGGTCCTGCACGTTCTCCACGTCAGTCTTTTCCTGGGGCTACTGTGGTTCTTTGCATTGACTGCAGATGTCAGGATCAAAGAGTCACCAAGAGACAAGAAAATAGCTGTGGTCTCAGGATACCTGAAATAGCCAGGTCCTGCTGGAGATTAAAGGGTGCAGGGGAGACAAAAATTCTTTACAGTGTTACTCAGGAAAGTTGTTAGGTCTTTTCAAATGCTTTCAATTTTCCAAATTCCAACTATGTTCCCACCTAAAAACTAATGAGGGAAAAGCGTCTCTCCCCAGTATCTGTAACCTTATAGTCAGATAGTCTCTTTTTTTTATTATTATTCATTCAAATATTTATTGTGTGTCTATAAGTACTGTACATAAACACAAACCAGAAAAAGTTTCCAACAATTTGAAAATTCCAAGTATGTGTTTGAAAGAATAAGTGAATATCTGTCTAAAAGTTGAAATGTACAAAGAATATTTATTTATTGAGATTTTTATCTGTTTGTTTGAGACAGGGTTTCTCTGTGTGGTCTTGGCTGTTCTGGAACTTACTCTGCAGATCAGGTTGGCCTTGAACTCACAGAGATCCGCCTGCCTCTGTCTCCAAATTCTGGGATTGAAAGCAAGCACCACCACCACCCAGCTTAAAATCTACAATTTATCTCCTGCCTTCCAGGGCTTTGTTAGCAATCATAGATTACTATTGGTATAAACAGTGTCTTTGCAAGAACTTCAGATTGCACAGAATAGTTCGGTTCTCTTCCTTCATCTGGAAACTCACCCTGTAGAGAGCTGAGACAGTTATTCAATTTGCTTGTTTGTTCACTTTTTCAACATAGCTACGCATAGCATGCAGCAAAGCAAGTCAACGTCTACGTCACAGGTTCAAGTACTCTCAATGTTATTTTTGTTCTAAAAGTAGAAATAAGAGACTCATTTGAAGCAAACAAACAAGATTTCTATTTGGAGAATCTTCTTTTTTAAAGATTTATTTCTTTATTTTTCATATGAGTGCTCTATTTGCATGTACATCTATATGACAGAAGAGGGCACCAGATCTTATTATAGATGGTTGTGAGCCACCATGTGGTTGCTGGGATTTGAACTCAGGACCTCTAGAAGAGCAGATAGTGCTCTTAATCTCTGAGCCATCTCTCCAGCCCCCAGAGAATCTTCTTACAGGAACGATGTACAGAATATGAAGTGAAACAATGAAGTTGGGTTTCAGGGTTGGGGTCAAGAGAAGTACTGGGAAGGCAAACAGAAAAAACATGGAGGTTGGGCACACAGGACATGCACAGGCCCTGGGTTCCATCCCAGCGTGCACATTTATGCACAAACACACACACAATAATACATTGTGCTTCATTCTGCAACTGAGTGTAGAACTCGAATAAGCAAAACGTCTGACTAGATTTGGGGATGAGGGTGGCTCAGGGAACAGAGAATGTGGCAGATGTTAGGATGTAGAGCCTGGACAAAAGGTGAGGGGAACCAAGAAAGAGAAGGTTGAAGGGTCTGCGATTCGGACACGGAAGAGAGAGCAATCGCGTTTGAGGGCTTGCCCAGCATGCATGAAGGCAGACTTCATCCCCAGGACTGCCAGAAAGAGAGGACAATAGCCGGGCACGGTGGCCTACACCTGTAATCCCAGCACTCGGAGAGGCAGAGGAAGGAGATCTCTATGAATGAGTTCCAGGCAAGCCTGGTCTACAAAGCGAGTCCAGGACAGCTAAGGCTACACAGAGAAACCCTGTCTCAAAAAACAAACAAACAAACAAACAAACAGGACAAAAGGTATTGGTCCGGTCCTGTCACTCCTATTATTCCACCACTCAGGAGGCAGAGGCAGGCAAACCTTGTGAATTAAAGGTCTGATCTATATAGGGAGTTCGAGGCCAGCCAGGGCTACTGTAGTGATACCCTATCTCAAAACAACAAAAGACACAAGGGTGTGCCTAAGAGAAAAATTCTTAGCCTTTTATTGTTTTCAGGAGGTTTTCTTCTCAGTGTGTCAAAAGGCCAAGAGGCCAGGAAAGGGAAGTGGAATCGGATACAGAAATGAAGGCATGTCTCTAACCACCCACTGCTTTCCTTGGAAATAGGCAGAGCTCAGGAGGGAGATTAAGATACACACTTCCTAGGAACTGATTCTGTTCTTAGGCCACGTCACTCTTCAGCTGCTTTCTGCAGAATCCAGTAGAATCCAGCTCGTGGCTGACCGTGTCTTCCAGATACTCCGGGCGCAGTCAGCTTTCATCCTGATTGCTCTGCTCTGTTCTCACCGTGGGCATCGTCTCTGTCCAGTTGACTAAGCTAATTTGTTGTGACATCTTGTCACTCCGAGTAGTTCCCCCAGCTCTCACCTCTCCTCCGTGTCTCATAGTCTCTCACTCCCTGAACTCTTTCCCATTTGGCTTCTGTCACTGTTTTCCTCCTCCAGCTGGTTTACTATGACGACACTATCCCCATGGCAACTCCTCTCTTGGAAGATGAGCGAAGAGAAGCTGGGTTGGCAATGACCATTTGGATTGAGTCCTGGAACAGAGTTAAAACTAAGTCTGTTGATTGCAGCCAAATTACACAAAACCCAGGGGATGCAAATGCAGACCCTGCCCAAACTCATTCAGCAGATCCTGTTTCCTTCTCTGTTTCTGTTTCTTGGGTTCTTTTGTTCTTTTTCCATGTTTATTTTTTAGCATTTATTTCTTTACTACTTGTTTTTTTATTTATTGTATGTGTAAGCATGTGTGCATGTGTGCACACCCATGCTATGGATGTGAAGGTCAGAGGACTTGCACAAGCGGGTATCTCCTTTCACAGTGGGGCTCTGGGGACTGAACTGGTATCTTCCAGCTTGGCGGCAAGTACATTTACCTGTTGAAGCATTTCTGCTATGCCTTAAAGGAAATGATTATCTCTTAAGATGCTTAGGATTGTCCTTTTTATATATTTTCCCTCTAATAGTTTTAAACACCATAATTTAAGCAGTACATGAAGTAGTGAAATGACCTTAGGGGGAAAAAATAGAAATTGTATTTGACTTCAAGCACTATTGAAAAAGAAGTGAAAGCATGCCCATTAACCAGGAAATACTTATACTCCCACTTAGAACCAGAAAGATATTTTAATAAACAAAAAGCTTTCTTTTTTTAATACCACGAGTAAGATTTACTTTGTGTAGAAGCCCTTCTCTGAGATCATAGTCATTCTTCCTAGAGATCTTGTTTGTCTGGTTTTGTTTATTCCAAGCCAGGAGACAGAGTCTCTCTGTGTAGCCCAGGCTGTCCTGTAATTGTGTAGTCCAGGTTAGTCTAGAACTCAGAGATCCATCTGCCTCTGCTGGCATGTGCCAGCCTGCCTGGCTTCTGCCTAGAGATCTTTCGAGCCCTATAAGCATTGCACTTCTGTAAGGGAAAACAGCCAAGTCATTTGTCCTCAGACTTGAGATCTATTTTCCAATGCCTTTCACCCCAACCTGGTAAGCTTGCCTGTCACAAACCACCAAATTCCACTGAATTTGATTCTTTAATTCTGAAAAACGTGGTGCTTGAATTTGCATTTCCCACACTCCCAAGAGAGGCTGGTCCCTGGAGCATGATTTGAGATCTGAGTAGCTAGATGTGACAGATGTCTATGAGCGCTGTATTTATGTGCATAAATGTGTGGATGATGCAATTTTTTTTTATTTTAAATATCTTTTCCTTTTGGAAGAGTATGAATGAACCCAATCATGCTTTTGGGTTTGCTGTTTTTGTTTGTTTTGAGATAAAAATCTACCTTGTATCTAGGCTGGCCTCAAACCCATGGTCCTCAGCTGAGAGAGTGCTGGAATTAGAGGCATGCACCACTATAGACAGCTTTGCTTTGAGGTTTTGTTTGTTTGGTCTGTCGGTTGGTTTTGGATTTGGTTTTTTGAGACAGGTTTCTCTGTGTAGCCTTGACTGTCCTGGACTCGATTTGTAGACCAGGCTGGCCTTAAACTCATTTGTCTCTGTCTCCCCAAGTGCTAGGATTAAAGGTGTTCTCCATCAAGCCCAGATTGGGTTTTTTGGTTTTTAAATGTATTCATTTGTATTTTATGTACGTTGTTATTTTTGCCTGCATGTATGTCTGTGAGAGGGCATCAGATCCCCTGAAACTTACAGACAGTTGTAAGTTGCCATGTGGGTGCTGGGAATTGAACCTGGGTCCTCTGGAAGAGCAGCCAGTGCTCTTAACTGCTGAGCCACCTCTCCAGCCCCTGTTTTGAGTTGTTATAGGCAAGCCTTGCACCCCTTTGGTCACTGTCCCTCAGTGGAGTGGCCAACCATCCAGTTTTCCCTAGTGTTTTTCAGTGTTAAAACAGCATAGTCCTGGACAAAGCAGGTTGTGTGGCCCAGCCATTGACATCAGGCCAGCGAAACAGAAAGAGGAGAACATGGATTTGAAAGAAGCAGGAGATCGGTTCTATTCTGAATTCACAACTTTAGAATCTTGTAACTTTCAACTGGGCATTTAAAGTCTCTGACTTTGCTTCTACACCTGTACAAATGCAGAATAATGCCACTTATTTTACAAACAGCTTATGTTCAGAGACTAATTACAATAATGTATATAAAAGATTGTAGTTAAAACACTCTGCCAAGAAGAGGCTGGAGAGAAGACTCAGCCGTGAGCACTAACTGCTCTCGAAGAAGACCTGGGCTCCACTGATACCTGGGCTGTGCTGATACCTTCTTCTAGCCTCCTCCCACAGCTGCATGCACATGGTACATGTAACTCACACAGGCACATACATATATATATATAAAAAAAAAAAAAACAAGAACATGGGCTGGGTGTGTGGTGCACACTTGGTGCATACCTTTAATCCAGCACTCAGGAGACAGAGGTAGGCAGAATGCTATGAGTTCAAGGCCAGCCTAGGCTATAAAGACTGTCTCAAAAAATAAAAACAAAACACTGTATGCATATAATCTGTAGTTTATTTTTATTTAGACTTTATTATTTGATCTGAGAGTATAGCTCAGTAATAAACTGCTTTCCTATCATGTGGGACACTTGGGTTCGATTCTAGCACTGCAGAGAGAGAGAGAGAGAGAGAAGAGGGAGGGGGGAAGAAGAAAAAGAACAAAGAAGAAAAAGGAGGCAGATTATTCATTAACAAAGAATAGTAATTTAGAATTTAGCCAAGTAGTGGTGGCGGCGCACACCTTTGATCCAAGCACTCGAAAGGCAGAGATGCAGATGGATCTCTGTAAATTCGTGTCCAGCCTGGTCTACAGAACAAGTGAGCAAGTTCCAGGACAGCCAGGTCTATACAGAGAAACCCTATCTCAAACAAACAAACAAAAAAAGGCAATGTACGTTATAGGAGAAAAACGTACATTTGACAGGTGACAAATACGTGTTGTTCAGAAGAACAAACAGTGTCTTCACGAAGGGCTGGGGGTATCACTCCTTAATAGTAGTGATCATAATATGTGTGTCAATGGGAGAGTGGAATCTTAGGCAGACCCATGAGTAAGACACTAGAATCAAGAAGGAATAAGACTAGTCACTAGTGCTAAGTGACTGAGCTGGGCCCATGGGTTCATGCTTATAATCAACACTGAAGTGTGTTAGTGCTTGGAATGCGGGGGCAGGGAGATTCTGAGGCTAAGTATAAGGTGCACACTATGAGCTACAAAACAAGACCCCGTCTAAAATATAAACAAACAAAAACAGAAAAGGAGGGAGCCGGCACAGGAAACCGGGGATGGGAGACGGGGTGGATTTGAAATGTTGTAGACTCCAGATCTTGATCTTAGCAGAGCTTCTACAGGTGCCTGCCAGAGACAGGGCACCCAGCCAGCCTGGGTGCATTTTAATGTGCATTATTATTATTGCATGTGTATTTTACCAGCAAAGTATTTATCCGGAACGTTTTAACTTCAACAGCCCTAGAGTACTATTCAGGACTTGTGACTGGCCCTCTCAGGAGAGGCCCTAAACGTCCCTCATTCTGGGGGTGATGTGTTATCTCCACCTCTTGAGCAATGGGTCAGTAAGAGGAAGTGGAAACCCTTTGTCACAGGTTCAGGAAAAGGGCCAAGTTTGCAACAAAATTGCAACAAGTCTGGTGTGTTGTTTTTCTCCTCTCTCAAGGTGTCTCTCTGTCTTAGTGCACAACTATGGCTGCCCCGATAACTCACTCGAAAAAACACAGACCAGGTCGGCCTTGAACCTGCAGCAATGCCTGCCTGTTTCCCGGGAGCTGAGAGGCATACCCCGACATTCCCTTCCTATGATTCATCTTTGTGTTATCTTGGATTGTTTTTCCTTGCAGACACTCGAGACACACAGCACATCCTTTGGGGAAGGACAGATCTTGTATTCTCAGTCCCCTGCTTTCCCATCTTTCCCTAAATTCAGTGGTCTGAGCTGCCATTTTGAGTCTATTGCAGGAATTCACATCCTGCCTCTCCTGTCCAAAGACAGCCTTCCAGTCGCTTTGACAGCCGCAGTCAGACCTGTAGTCCCTGGGTTTTTCGGCCTGTAATGATCCCACCCTCACTTCTCCCCTCTAAGGCCCTCGGGGAAACTCTTCATCCCACCTGACTTTCTCCTCAGCTGCAGTCGAGTTCTTAAGTGTTTCTTTTCCCTGCAGCTTTCCTCAGGAAGAAAGAAAAAAAAAAAAAAAAACAATTACCACTCAGGAAGGATTAGTCAGTGGACCCAGTTTTCTCTGGAGCTGAAAATGGCGTGGGGGAGGGGAGCATCCAAATACTCTGCAGAGACGGAAAACAAGCTTACAGCCCTGGTCTTGTTTCAGATGGTTTGTACTCGGTTCACGTTTTTTTATTAATCGCGTTTGGTTTATAAGAAATACTTAATATTTGCTAATATGTGAAAAAAGTGACTGAGAAAGTGTCACAGGAGTACATTTAGATTCTTAAACCTGTTGGTGTTTTGTTATTTTTCAAGACAGGATCTCAATAAGTAGCTCTGGCTGTCCTGTAATTCACCACATAGGCCAAGGTGACCTATAACTCACAGAAATTCTCCTGCTTGTCTCCGGGGTGCTGAGATTGAATGCTTGCGTCACCACGCTCAGCTACCTGATCCATCTTAAATTAGGAAGCAATTTTTTTTAAAGGAAAATGGATTCATATACGGTTTGTCCAAATCAGGGAACGATGCCTAGTTTTTCTCCGCCGTTTCTGTAACAGGTGTAAATTTTATAGAATGATGAAACAAAGCCAGGAAATGAGGGTGTGATAACGCTGTCAGAGCCCTGTGAAATCTTTCCCGGTAGGCAAGTCCCCCGCGTCCCATCCCCCACGTCCCTCACCCTCCGCACCAGGGCTTCAGGACTCCGCCTCCACTCTGCACAGTTTGGTAATCCTAAGGAAATTTTAATTCTTTGGTCCATTGTTTTTAGTAGGCTGATAGCCGAGGGGAGGGGCTCGTGTCTCGCTCGGATTATCTCTTCCTGCTGGGGCCATTACAAAGGCCTAATGTCGCTCGACTGCCACCGAACAATGACCGGGTAGCTGCTGGGAGCACCAGGCTGCAGGGGAGCGTTCCGAGGAGCAAACCCGCACGCCGAGGCGAGGGCGTGGGGGTGGGGATAGAGGACCGCAGACACCAAAAATAAGTCATCCACCCCAACACCAGAAGTGAGCGAATGCTATCGCACACACTGTATGTGTGAAGCTGACTGGAGGCTGACTGTGAGGCTGCGTGGAAACGTGAGCGCCGCAGCGTTCACCGCCGGGATGAAAAGGCCTGCAGCGGAGCTGGGCAGGTGGGGAGGGCGACCTGCCCGGGGCAGACAGAGAGCAGGTGGAGCGCCACCACCGCCCTCCAGGCAGACTCTGGAGCTGTAACCTTCTGCGGCTCCCCGGAGATGCCTCGGATTCCTTACGACTGCACTTTCTCAGCCCCATCCCTTGGGCGCTGGCTGGCCCGGCCCCGCCCCGCGGAGGCGACGTGCGCGCTGGCACAGCGCCCGGCAGCCCTGGCAGTGCCTGAGTCGCCGGGACCTGCCTCCCCCGCGCGCTGACTCACGCGCGCATCCTGCATTGTTTTGCATCTGCCCTTGGTCCCCACCTTCAGGCATTTTTGAATTGTGTGTGTGTCGGGTGGGTGGGTGTGGGGTAGAGCGATAAAAGGACCGAAAGCGCCCGGGAAAGGCGAAGGACGAGTTTAGAAGGAAAAGGCCGGGTGGGATGCAAACCACTAGGAAGAGTGGGAAGGGGTGGTGCGCCTGGGACGCGGCAGAGGTGTGTGAGCATGTGCAAAGCGTCGGGTCCCCTTGCACCATGCGCAGTGAACAGGACCGCAGTGGGCAAGGCCGCGGGAAAAGCAAGCACAGCTCCCCGCAAACTGGCTTGCGTTGTGGTTGAAATAATCAGAAGTAAAGCTAGGACTGCCCTGTGCCTTTCTCGCTGTCCTATCCTCTGACCATAAATGCAATACGTTATGGCGTTTTCCTTTTCTTCTACTGTGCCCCGAACCAAGGAAGCACGTGAGCTCTGCCTGCATGCATTTAGCCCTACGTGCTGTTTTAGGACTTTGGATGGACTCGTTCAGGATAACAGCCGCGGGACATAATCTGGCATGTTTTAAACTGGCATTAGGAGATCTGAGCATATTATATTTAGACACATCTGGGGCTGGGATGTAGCTCAGTAGAATACATGAGGCTCTGTGTTTAATCCCCAGCACGGCATACACGTGTAATCCCAGCACTTGGTAGGTGGAAGCAGGAGGATCAGAAGTTCCTGCTTATATACAAGCTTGGGGTGCATGAGACACTATCAACAGAAACAACCACCACCGAAAGAGACCAGAACCCCACTTTAATAATGAAATAATAACACGGTAATTTTCCTAGGTCCTTATTGATGTGCTAAATGTGCACCTCTTTCACATGACTAAACGTCACGAAGGATGGAGGTGATTACCTACCGGCTGCAGCTCTTAAGCCTAACTTTTGAGACATCCACTTCTCCAGCCTGAAAAATGAGAAACTGCCCTGTGTATTTCTGTAATCCTCTACACCTTTTGAGAGAGCACAGGAAATGACCCTGGAGCTAAGGTAGGTGAAGAGAGAGCCCAAAGAGAAGCCAGAAGCCATCAACCAGTCTTCGGTCACCTCTCTAACCCGCTCCCAAGCGTTCCCTCTCTAATAACATGGAAGGTGGCCCAATGTTCAAGGTGGCTACCAGGATTTCTGTGATTGGACCTCTGTGCTTGTTCCCAAGTGAAAACCCAAGGGAGCCTGAGGGCCTGGGGGAACCTGGAGAGCCAACTTTGCATTTCTTCATAGGAAGTACTCAAAGAGTTTTCCAACCAGATGCATCTTTTTCTTTTTTTTTTTCCTCAACCCTCTGCCATTACAGATGGTGCCTCCTTCCTTCCTCTGACTCCAGGCAATGACCCTGTGATCTCACAGCTTTAACATTCCATTTCATTTGACTTATTTACTGTCAAACTTGGGAGTCAGCAACTTTCACTACAAAGGGTCAGATTATGTGTTTTAGGGTTTGTAGACCACAGTGTCCTAAAAGCCCGCTTGCCTCACTTTCTGCCACCTCCATCTTCCCTCTCCCAAGCGGGAGGCTCTCTAAATAGCCTGGAAATAGGACCCTCACTGAGCCACGGAGAGGATGGCTCCTTTCCTAAAACTCTGCATCAGCTGTTTATCTCTAGCCTCTGGCTTCCTTGTATCCTACCATGCTTCCTGTCGGGGTGGGAGGGGGACAAGAGAGGGTAATGGTGAATGAATGTGATCAAACTACATTATATACATAGATGAGATGTCATGGTGAAACCTGCATAACTGATAACTGCTAATAATAATCTACATTTAGGCAGGTGGTGGTGCACACCTTTAATCCTTGCACTAGGGAGGCAGGGGCAGGCAGTGAGTTTGAGGCCAGTGTCCTCTACAAAGTGAGTTCCAGGACAGCCAAGGCTACACAGAGAAAACCTGTCTCAACAAACAAGAACAATACGGAATTAAAACAATTATTATATTTGTTTTTGGAGAGCACGCATGCCACAGCATTAAGTGTGCATTTGTCCATTGGGCCATTCCAACAACCCAGTTTGATATAATAATAAATGATATATAAATAATAAATCATGATTATTTGTGTAATAAAAATACAGAGAGAGAGGCCCTGTCTCAAAAAAATAAAAAAAGGAAGACAGGTGGAGAAGTTAAAAGGCAGCAAACACGTGGCACCACACCTGAACATTTGTCAGCCCAGCACGTGGGAGGTGCACGTGAGAAGGTTGCTGGACATCCAAGGCCGACGTGGGTGTCAGGACCAATGAGATGGTGAGGCACAAAGATTTTAGATGAAAGAGGTTGATTGAATGGAGGTGAAGAGAGAGGAGAGAGTGAGACATGATGGGGGAAGGGAGGGGGTACCTTGACAAAGAAAGGGGAGAGGGCAAGAGAGCAAGAGAGAGTGGAGGGTTGATCCTTTTAAGGAGAAACTTAACCACACCTGCCATGTGTGGCTACCTGGCTGTGACACATGATGACATCATAGGTTGCTAGGCAACCCAGAAGCAGGCTGCCTAAATACTAACAGTGGGCCACACGGTAAGTTCTGGACTACTCTGGAACACAGGGAAAACCTGTCTCAAAAACCAGAAACAGATGCTGGGGATTTAGCTTAGTAGTAAAATGTCCTGGGTTCTATTCCCAGTATTTATGTGTTGGGGGAGGGAGGAAGGAGACAGACAGATGATGATGATGATGATACAAGGAAAAAAAAAAGAGTGCAAATGTGAATGCAGTTCCCCCTCCTGGAATGAAAGCTCCAAGCAGGAAGAGACTAAAGGCCCCTGACAACGCTACCCAAACTGGAGTGTAAGCTAGGCTTGGCAGCACAGTGCTCATACACAGTCATTGTGCTGGCTAGTTTATGTCAACTTGACACAAGCTAGAGTCAATCAGAGAGGAGGAAGCCCCAGCTGAGGAAATGTCCTCCTAATATCAGGCTGTAGGAAAGCCTGTAGTGCATTTTCTTAATTAGTGATGATGTGGGAGGGCCCAGACTATTTTAACTTAGGTTATCCCTAGGCTGGTGGTCCTCAGTTCTATAAAAAAATGCAGGCTGAGCAAGCCATAAGGAGCAAGCCAGTGAGCTGCATCCACACTTCCCCCACCATGGCCTCTGCTTTTGCCTCCAGGTTCCTGCTGTTTTTGAGTTCCTGCCTTGACTTCTTTCAGTGATGATTAGTGATGTGGATGTGGAAGCATCAACTAAGAAACCCTTTCTCCAAGTTGCTTTGGTCAAGGTGTTTTAACACAGTGATAGTAACCCTAAGACACTCGTCTTTTCTTCACTTTGCTGTCATCTGCTCCGTCTGTTAATAAATGGTACTGACCAGCACTCTGGGGCAGAGGCAGGCAGATTGCTGAGTTCGGGGGCAGCCTAAAAAGGGAGTACAAGACAGCCAAGGCTACACAGAAGGAACCCTGTCTTGGGGGAAAAATAGCTTTGAGATAAACTGGGAGAGGTGCTCATGCCCTAATCTGGAGATAGAACTAGGAGGATCAGAAGGGAGCAAGTTCAAGGGCATCCTTAGCTACATATCTAGTTCCAGCCCACTTTGGGCGATATGAGACCCTTCTCAAAAGCCAAACACAAACAACCCTTCATATAAAAGGGAGTTGACCAGAGAGTATCAAGGTAAGGCCTAAAAGGCCTTAGAGAGATAGGATTTAATGGATCATTTCTTCCTTATGAACTTTGTAAAGAAAGAAAACACAGATGAACCAGGCAGGGTCTTTGTCTCTTTAATCCCAGCATCTGGGAGGCAGAAACAGGCAGATGTCTTAGAGTTCAAGGCCAGCCTGGTGTATATGTTTCCAGGACAGCCAGAGCTATAATGGTGAGACCTTATCTCAACAAAACAATAACAAAGAAAAATCGAGCATGCTTAGTTCTTTTCAGCTAGATTAAAGCAGCCACTTAGGTATACATGTGGTTACACTGGACTTAAAAGTCATGCTAGAACTGGCCTGTAGTCCCAGATATAAGGAAACTGAGGCATAATAGCAGTTCAGAGCCTGCCTGGGCAACACAAGTGATAAAAAAAAAGGAACCAAAAGAAGTCTGGGAATCTGGCATTGATGCATGCCTGTAATCCCAGCTTTCAGGAGGCTGGGGCAGGAAGATTTTGATGTCTTGACTTTGGGGCTAGCTTTGGCTACATAGTGAGTTCAAGGCCACCCTGACTACATAATGAGACCTAGTTTTTAAAAGGTTGAGCAGGATGGTACTGGGTCTTTACTCACATGCACCTTCAATACCCACATGTGCTTTCAATCCCAGCACTTGGGAAGCAGAGGCAGGTGCATATCTATGAGTTCCAGGATGGCCTGGTCTAAAAGGGTGAGACCCTGTCTCAAAAACACACAAAAATATATTTATAAAAAGATCATAGGAGAAGGTTTTCCCAATAATGTGCAGGACCTGCACTCAAGCCCTTTCCTAGGGAGGGAAAATCCTGCCTGAAAGCTACTTTAAATCATGGTTGTAGGCAAAGGAATTTTTCCGTGTTCGAACATTTAAAGGACTGTGGGAACAGGCCATCCAAGGTAGGGATTGATTATTCCACACATTTCTTTTTACACACATTTCCAAACAGTCATTCGGTGAGTTTGCAAATAAATCATTCAGTTAATACTTAGGATCTTCTTACACCCATGAGATTTTGCAGATTTGTGTCAAAAAGGACAGAGAAGCAGGATGAAGAAAACCAGGACAGCAACGAGGAGATGATGGTTGCATCCCCAGGCCACATAACAAGAAAACAAATTCCATAGGAGGCGGGAAGGGAGAAGAATGTGTGATGGAGTGAGTCACTCCCTGCACGTCTCCAAGAAGAAGCCCACCCCCCAAAAAAGAGAGAGAGCAGGCGGGGCTTAACCTGCTGGAAAGACAAGTATAGAAGAGATACTTTGGTTTCTGAGCCCGCCTCATCCAAATATTTCTGTGGCCCGCTACAGTTTGGGTCACTTGTGAGAAAAATGTGTCATCTGCAACACAGATTTCATGGCACTTGAAAATGGAGTACATTCTGTGGGGATGGCTTCAAATCATTCCAAATCACACTGTGACTGCTGTACTCTACGGCACACAATCTATACAAAAACTTGAGGGTTTTGTGTTTGGTTGGTTTGTTGCTTGCTTGTTTGTTCGTAAACGGAAACTGACGAAATTAAAGGCACCTGAGTGCCACCACCCCAGCTTAAATTTGTTCAATTACAATGCACACATGTGGGAAAGCTTTGATGATGAAAGCATAGCGGTTTAGCCCAGAACCTTGCAGAACTGTGGGTCGGCTGCTTCGTGTCTCTCCCAACATGTTGAGGGGCTGAAGGAGAATAGTAAAAGAGTGCAGCACTCACTCACGTGACATCCCTCTCCCAGTCCCTTCAGACTGGCCTGTCCCTACACTGTGCAAGGTTTCTCTTACACTATTTCTTCTTTTTGGTGTTTTAAGAATTACTGTTTTTGTTTGTTCTGTGACAGGGTCTCATTGTATAGCTCTGATTATCCTGGAACTCACTAAGCAGCCGATACTGGTCTTGAACTCAGAGATCCACCTGCTCCTGCCTCCTGTGTGCTGGGATAACAGGCATATGTGTAGGCATGCAACCACCATCACCTGAATGTCAGTTTTTGTTTCTGTTTTTTTTTTAATTTTTGGAAATACAAAAATACATACATGTTTGTGTGTGAATCAGTGAGTAAGTGTGGCTCTGTTGAAGTAAATTTTTATTGTTGAAGAAGTTTGTGTAATTAGTGAACCATTGTGTAGCCCAAGCTGGCCTCAAATTCAAAGGCTGCCAATGTGTCCCAAGTGCTGGGAATAGGTGCACACCATCAACCTATGAGAACAGAGTGGTTCCTCTGTGTGTCTGCATACCAGGAAGCACTTGGATGGACATCAGGTTTGCTTAGGGCTGGTTCTTTGGGATTCCAGCAGAGGCAGACAGTAACTTCCCTGTCTATACTGTGGTCCCAGAGAGAGGGTCTTCCCTCAGTTCCGACAGCGCTTAGAAGCCCCTCTAGCTCTGCCGACCCTCTTCCCTCTGAGAATATTCCCAAACACAGCGTTTCATTTGCGTCCTGGCAGTTTGTGTCCCGGCTGAGCCCATCATAGAACTCCATGTCAATAAACACGACCTCTTTCCTCCTTTCTGAGGAGTCAGCCTCTACCAGGTTGAAGGGCCACCAAAATTAGGGAAGAGACTTGCTCAAGACCACAGCCCTTAATTATGACAAGTCTCATTGAAAAGTGACCACAGACTGGCATGTGGTTATGTTATTTGCAAGGGGGATGTGAGTCAGCGTCAGCTATCCTGCTGTTGCCTTCCTGTGGCTGCGGCAGGCAGGCATGCCCTGGTGATAACGCCACCCGACAGCTGTGAGAGAGGCAAAGACATTTCTGTGGGGGCAGTACTACAGGGTACACTGGTAGACCCCATAAACTCTCTACCTCATGCAAGTAATCTGTGGTCCTTACTGGCATCTGTGTAGCAGGTTGCACACAAAGCACAGCCGGATGGGGCGCACCTTTAATCTAGGCAGAGCTCCATGAGTTCTAGACCACCCTGTTCTCCAAGAGTTCCAAACCAGCCAGAGCTGCATAGTGTGACCTCATTTCCAAAAATAAAAGGGGGAGGCGGGCTTGATGAAGAGATGGCTCAGGGGATAAGAGAACCAGTTGCTCTTTCAGAAGACTGGTTCTGTTTCCTGCCACCCGAGTAGCAACTCCAACCACCTGTACCACCAAGGACTGGACAGCCACTTCTGGCCTGGTAGGAACCAGGCGTGCACATGGTGAGGTAAATAGTCACGCACATAAAAACCAAACCAAACATAGCCCAATTGTGCATAAGTGAGCTCCTAGTTTCATTCCTAGTATAAAACCAACATGTTCTTGGGAGTTGGAAGTTGAGAAGTTAAAGGTCAGCCTTGACTACATAGGGAACTGGAGGCCAGAAAGCCTGTCCCAAATAATTGGTTACTTGGTTAACTAACCAATCACATCCCAAAACATGTTCACACATGCTCATAGTAATTCATAATTTCTAAGACCTGGAGGCAACCAAAATGTCCTTAAGTGGGCAAATGGGAGGCTGGGCACGGTGGCACACGCCTGTGATCCCAGCTCTCATGGAAGCAGAGGCAGGTGGATCTCTGTGAGTTCCAGGCCAGCGTGGTCTACAGAGTGAGCCCAGGAGAGCAGAGGCTCACAGAGAAACCCTGTTTCAAAAACAAACAAAAAAGTAGGCAGATGGGTAAACTGAGGTGCACTGCTGTACTGTGATACACTTCAGCCATAAAAAGCGCTGAGGGCTTGAATCAGCAGCCCATACAGAGATTACTGTGGGCCCTGTCCTGCAGTAAGGAGGAAATTCACAGTGTTCTCAGTGTTCCCTTCTACAGTGTGCTGTTCCAGGAAGCGGAAGAAAGAGGCAGGGGGATGGAGGGAGGGAAAATAGGGAGATGGCTCTGTGCCTAAAGACACTTGCTGTGCAAATGTGAAGACCTGACTTCAAACTATAAATCTGTGAAAACACCAGATGCGGCCAGCTGGGCCACACTCAATAGAAAACAATAAAGTGACACTGTCTCAAGGTAGAAAGCAATGACCAAACACTGGAGCTTGCCTGCATGTTCTGTGGCAGATGTCGGACACACACACAGTGTGTACACACACATACAGAGAGCACAGAGAGAGATGGGGGGTGTAAGCGGAGTTTGGGGCTATTAATCCACATAAAGACAAGAAGGAAATGTAAGTAGAAAAATCCTGTGTTCTAAAGTGACAGCTCATGTGCAAAAGGCAATAGAAGATAGTGAGAAGGAGTGGCTGCCAGAGGGCAGAGGAACTGTTCCGTGTGATACTATAATGGCAGATGCGCCTTTGAACATTGATTAAAGCCCACAGACTGCACACCAGCTAGAATAAACCCTAATAGAAACTGTGGACTGTTGTGTTGTTAATAATGTTTTCAGTAGGGGCTGAAGAGATGTCTCAGCGATTAAGAGCACTGGCTGCTTTTTCAGAGGACCTGGGTTCAATTCCCAGCACCCACATGGCAACTTACAACTGTCTGTAACTCCTGTACCAGGGGATCTGACGCCCTCTCATAGACATATACGCAGGCAAAAATAACAACAGACATGAAATACAAATAAAGAAAATTTAAAAACGATGTCAGTCTTAGCTTGGCAATTGTATCGAATTAATAATGCATTAATAATGTGTGATGTTAAAAATAGATGGAGTGGGACTGGAGACATGGCTTCTTTTTCTGAGGACTCAGGCTAGGTTTCCAGCACCCACGTGGCAGCTTACAACCATCTTTAACTCCATCCCGTCCCAGGGGGTGGACTCTTCTAACCTCTTCTAGCCTCTGGTTAGCACAAGGCAAACATGCAGTGCAGACAACATTATCGTACATAAGATAAAAATAAGTAAAAACTTAGAAACAAAATAATTTGCATAGTGATACTTATTCAATGCTTTTATAGAATGTGACAAACGAAAGTATAATAAGCACAGTTCTCTTGTAAGCACACAATTTTACCCTTTATTAAAGAAGAAAGTAGCCGGGCATGGTGACGCACACCTGTGGTCCCAGCATTGGGTAGGCAGAGGCAGGTGGATCCTTTTCCTGTCTCGAAAAATAAAACAAAACAAAATAGATGAAGAAAGCAAATATGCACACTATTGAGATGGGTGAGCTTGGTTATTGCATGGATTGCTTCTTAGATAAGTGTTTAATATTACCAGACATACAACATCTTCACTGTTTTCTTTCTTTCCTTCTTGTGTAGCCTTGTTGACTCCCCAACCCCCCCCAGCTGATATTTGATTTATATACATCAATATGAAGTACAAAATGGCCAAAGTATGGTTATTGAAGCAATTTTTGCAATGCTAACCTAATCCTAAGCCAAAATTCACCTAAGAAGTGAGGGCAGGGTCTCAGGTTACTCAGGATGGCCTTGAACTTGCTCTGTAACCAAGGGTGAGCTTGAATTCCTGGTCCTCCTACATCTATTTCCTAGAACCATCACACTCAGCCTAATTTAATGATTTTTCATGAAACTCAATAGCAGTTTTTATTTTTACTTTTTTGGTTTTGGTTTTTCTATTTTGCCCTGGCTAGTCTTGGAACTCTGTAGACCAGGCTGGCCTCTCTGAGATCTGCCTGTCTCTGCTTTACAAGCGCTGGGATCAAAGGTCAGTGCTACCACATCTCAGGTTATTTTTACTTATTATTTTTATTTTGTGTGCATATCTGTGTGAGAATGGTGGAGTCCCTGGAACTGGAGTTACAGACAGTTGCTAGCCATGTGGGTGCTGGGAATTGAACCCACCAGGTCCTTTAGACGAACAGCCAATACTCTTAACCATCTCTCCAGCTCCTATTTTTACTTATTCTTGAGACAGAGACTCTGATAGCGCAAGCTGGCCTCTGACCGACATCACTTCCACACACCTCCCCTGCTCCTTCATGCTGGGATTAAGGGCTCTTACCATCTCTCTGGGTTTATGTGGTGCTGGGGATCTAACGCAGGGTCTCGTGAATAGTACTAGCTGAGCTATACTCCTGACCCCTTAAATGTCACAAATAGTCTACCTCAATCCAAAGAATTGACTTGATATGCGCTAAGGAATGAAGGCAGGACAACATGAAAAGTCTTTTTCAGTAATTAAACCATTATGAGACCAGTCAACTTTGTATGTGTAGTGAAAACGGCGGCGTCTCAGAGCTGAGGCATTTCAGTTTGCATCTGTTGACATGGAATGCTGTAACGGCCTCCGTGGGGCACAATGCTCTCGTGAAAAACCCCGGGCGAGGTAAGACTGTCTGCGTAAACAAAAGAGCGCATGAAGTTTTGATGCACGGGCCGAGTGTGCTCAGAAGCACCTCTTAGTTATTACACTGTGGATTTGATTTTGAATTAATTTTTGAATTTGGACATTTGTAAACCCTTTGCAGTTGCCAAAATTTTCACAACACCCACACTCACTTATGCAACACCATGCTGGATTGTGACCCACAGTTTAGGAAGCTGGGTCCACGCTGTGCACAGTGGTCTGGAGCTGTACCCCCAGCCTTGGGAGGAGCAGCTCAGTGAGGTGAGGCCAGCGTGGCTACAGGGTGAGACCCTGTCTCTGAATACACACATGCTGGCTGCTGTTTGCTGCTAGCCAAAGCATGCTTCTGTGCCCCAGGGTTAAAGACATGAAAACCAAGCTCCTGTGGCCAAAACCTGTGAACGCGTGAGTCAAAATGAAATGTTCTTCTTTACAGCTTGATTACTTTAGGCTGTTTGTCACTGGTGCAAAGTTGACTCGTGAAACAAATTGATCACTTTAAATTCAACTGATCTCCCAAAGACTTTTTTTTTTTTTTTTTTTTTTTTAATGAGGGTGATTTTTCGAGACAGGGTTTCTCTGTATAGCCCGGGCTGTCCTGGAACTCACTCTGTAGATGAGGCTTGAATTCACAGAGATCCTCTTGCCTGTGCCTCTGGAGTGCTGGGATTAAAGGTGTGTGCCACCACCCACCCACCCTCCAAAGACAACATGTATGTATGAAGCTCTGTACCCAACAAACCACTTCCTCCCTGAGTATCTAAACCAGTGTCTGGCAGATGTTCCTGTGAATGTGACCTCCTTAGAGCCCTTACCTGATTTGAGTCATGCAGGATTTGAGTTTCCGAGAAGGTGTTAGTTCACTTAGCAAAAAGTTCTCAAGTTTCAGTCATGTTATACACATTTCCTCCTTTTTTTTCTTTCCCTTGAGACAGGGCTTCCCTGTGTAGCCTTGGCTTTCCTGGACTCACTTTGTAGAGGAATTTACAGAGATCCACTTGCCTGAGCCTCTCAGAATGCTGGGGTTACAGGAGTGTGCCACCGTACTCAGCAGATTTTCTCCTTCTTAAAAATCACATTATCTACATGTGTGTGCGCCCATGTGTATGGAACTCACCATGTAGACTGAACTGGCCTCAACCAAATTTGCAGAGATACGCCTGCCTCTGCTTCCAGAGTGCTGGCTAAAGTTCTGGGACATTGCGTCACCATGCCCAGCAGTTTGAGTGTTTGGCTCACATATACTTGTGTGCACAGTGTGCATGCCTGGTGCCCCTGGATGCCAGAAGAGAGTGTCAGAACCCATGGACGTGAATCTTCTTTCGGAGCTTAACTGCCAAGCCACACTCTAGCACCACCCCCAACTTCTGCTTTTGCTGTTTGTTGGTTTTTGTTTTTTGAGACAGTCTTTGTACTTCAAACTGGCCTTGAATTTAGCATGTAGCTCAGGGTGTCTTTGAACTCCACATCCATCTCCCACAGCTGGGAATACTGATGTTGGTTCACATGCCCAGTTTGAGCTCACATTGTGTGTGTGTGTACAGAAGGCATTTGATATATTTTCTTTTTTCTTTCTCTTTGTTACTGAGTTGCAGAAGCTCTTTGCAAACTCTTATTTGTTGTTGTTTTGTTTTGAGACAGGGTTTCTCTTGTTGTACTGGCTGTCCTGGATTTGCCTTGTAGACTCCTGAGCTCTACCTGCCTCTGCCTCCCAGGTGCTGGGATTAAAAGGCATGTGCCACCACGCCTGGCTCAAAATTCTGGATTTTGTTGTTTTTGGTTGTTTTGGGGTTTTTGTTGTTTATCTCAGGACAGCCTTGGCTGTCCTGGAACTTGCTCTGTAGACCAGGCTGGACTGGAACTCAGAGATCCGACTGCCTCTGCCTCCAGAGTGCTGGGATTAAAGACGTGGACCACCACTGCCTGGTTTATAATCTGGATATTTAACCATTTATTAGATCTGTGACTTACAAATGTTTTCTTTCATTTTGTAAACTCTAATTTACTCTGCTGGTTTTGTCTGTTGATATATGGGTGTCTTTGAGTTTGATGTAAGCCCATTTGTTTATTTTTTTATTTAGTTGCCTGTGCTTTTGATGTTAGCAAGAAATTAATGTTCTTTCAGAGTTAAAGATCAAGATGACCCCCTAAGGTTGGGGTGTAGCTCAGTGGTAGGTGATACTATGTGAGATGGCAACCTCAAAAGAGAGTAAGCCTTTTCTGCTGGATGCCCCCCCTTCCAGGCCTACTAGGGCAGTAGCATTGTCCTGTTGGCTCTCTGTAGTGGTTGCATCCCTGCTGTGCTGGATTACAGCTGGCCCACTGCACCTGAGGAGACAGCATTGCCCCATGGACCTGTGTGCCTGGGCCTGTGGTGGGAGTAAGGCTGACTGAAGCACATTGGGGGGTCATTATTCTCCTTCATTAGAGGATGCTGCCTGTCCTTAGGTGTTATTGTCCCACTCTTTAGAATTCCAGACATTTGGTGTTAATCCTGAGATTCTCAAAAGACCAGCTCCACAATTTTGAGCCAAATTTGAAGCAAGCTTTAATTAAATACTGGCCAGGTCCACTCCCAGGTTCCCAGGAAATGGTCACAAATCATGCTTTACAGAGGCTTAAAAAGACAAAACCAGAGGGTTTCCATCAGGTCCAATCAGGAGCAAGCATATGTCCTGACACATTTCCTGCTTACTGCCTCTTACCTGCGCTTAGTCAAACATACCCAGCACAGTTGGGCTCAGATGAGCTCATTTAGGGGAATGAAAACACAAACAGTAGGGCCAGCTTTGGTTCTCACGTTGACAGTCTTCAGCTTGTCTTCTCTCTATTCCTTCCAGTACAAGGTGGCTCATTTTTACTTGTGGGTTCTGATAAAATAATGGCTTGTCAGATCTCTGAACACATCTGTAAACTTTTTAAAAGAACTTAAGAAAAAAAAAAGGTTAGAGCCGGTCACTGTGGCACACACCTGTGATCTCAGCACTCAGAGATGCAGAGGCAGGAAGATCTCTGTGAATTCAAGGCCAGCCTGGGCTACAGAGTAGTTCCAGGAACATCCAGGGCTACACAGAGAAACTGTGTCAAAAAACCAAAACAAACTAAACAAAAATGTTGGGATAGGTGGCTAGGTCCTGGTCTGTAGCTGAGGCCAGCCTTAAGCTAAAAATCCTCCTCGCCCCTTCCCCCTCAGTACTGAGATTACAAGTGTCTGCCAACACAACTAGGTAGTTGTTTTAAGAGAATGACAGACAAGGAAGAAACTGCCATTTTCAAGAAGAGTCACAAGAGAGCATGGTGATCAAAGAAAAAAGCCACCAACCAACCAAACAAACAAAAAAGAGTGAAATTTCCCAAACATCTGGAGGATTCCTACCCTACCTCCTCAAGACCTGGCACGGTGTAGAGAGTGAGCCTTCTGCAAGATGGACACGGCCACAGGCTCCTGAACCCAGGTGCTCTGTGCTGATGCAGCTACCCTGGGTGTCTCCCACGGACAAACTGGACTGCCAAATTCTCCAGTTTGCCTTGGAATACTATAGTGCTTCGTTCATATGACAGCCCCCCACCCCAAAGAAAAGAAAGAAAGAGTAAAGAAAAGGAAGAGAGAAAGGAGAAATATCTTCGGCCAAATAGCCATTTCATTACAAATGGAGAAAATAATATTGAGGCAGGTCTTTTGTTTCTTTGTTTTGCCATTTTAAAACAAAGATCACCTTTCTGTCCATTTCTAGGAAAGTGTTTCTACCTGAGAATTTGACAGAATCACCTTTTCTTATAGACATATATGTCTATATATGTATCTATAAAAAATATATGTATGTATTTATTCTTTATTATTTTTTACATTGATTTGTTTGTTTTAAAATAGTGTTTTTCTTTGTAGTCCTTAATCGTGCCCTCAGACGTGTAGAATTAAAGAAAAGGCTGATTACTTTGGTTTGGGGTAACACACTTAATGACCTCCTCAGCCAGCCTTGCCCTATTTATTATGACCCAGAAGCTTTGCTGTATTACTTTGCCAAACCAAATGCCTGGGTAGAAGTCTTGAGTCTTTCTGTTTGCTGTTGCTGTATAAAGGATCTGAGGATACATAAAAGGCCCCACCTCTCCTGCTTTAAAGGTGTGAATTACGGAGGCAAGGAACAGATGGCTTCCTAGAGGAGGTGACATTTCAGCCAAAACTTGGGGTTATTCCAGCCCTGTATGGTGACACACACCTGCACTCCCTGTTACTCAGGAAGCTGAGCCAAAAGGATGCTTTTCCTTGAGTATATATTCCAAATTCCAGGGATAATTGTTACAGTCAGGATCTGACCTGCCCAGGGGAACAGCCTCAGAGACAGTCTTTGAATGCTTGCAACCTAGTGACTCTTAAGTTCACTCCACTTTAATCTAAGTTCATTCTTAAAAACTGAAGCAGTATGGTGGGAGAAAGTAAAGTAGTGTACAGAAAAGAAGGAGATGCGCAGAGCCGTGCCCAAATCCTGGGAGGAACAGAGGTGAATTCCAGGCTGACCAAGGCCACGAAGTGAGACTCTGACTTGGAAAAAGAAAGGTCTCAGTAATGTAAAACATTTTTGTGACACAGTTGTTACTATCATTACACATTTCTTTGTTTACGTATGGGGTGGCACATTCATGCCAAAGTGCGTGGTGTTTGTGTATGATGGAACTCAGATCACTGGGTTCAAGACAAAGGCTCTTTGCCACCCTGGGAGCCATCTGGCTGACCCCTACATTTCATTTTAAAAAGGCATTTCAGGTTGGAAACAGTGCGGTGGTAGAGTACTGGTCTGGCATGTATGTGCACGGTCCCTATGTTCAGTACCCAGCACTGGGGAGAAAAAGAGAAATGAAAAGCACATGTCACCTTGATATCTGAAAACTGAGTGTTCCAGCTGAGGTGCACTGGAAGTGTAAATACACACATGGATTCTGAAGGCCTGATACAAAGATAGAAAAATAGATTATTAATAACTTTTATATTGGTTAAATATTGATGTAAGACTTTTGAGGGTAGAGACTGCCATAGCTCTGAGTAGGATATATGAAGGCCCAGGTTTAATCCCCGGCACTACAAAGAGAAAAAAAGAGAGGAGTGAAAAAGAGAATTTGGGATATATCAGATGGCATGATATTCTATAATAAAATGTAACTTGGGTGTCTTGGTTTTCTGTTAACTCTGCGGGAATGTTTTAAACTGTAGCACACTGGTCTCTAGTCAAGTGTGCTTTGAACCGGGCTTACTGAGTAATCACTGAAGATCTTGGAGGAGATTGGTGTGACTTGAATTTTAACTTAGGGTTAGCACTACTTTGGAATTTGTTCCGGCCCACTTTGGGACAGGAAAGATCTGCAGCAGTGATGAGAACCTGAGAGCTGGAATTTGTCTCTAGGACTAGAGGCAATAATGACTGGCTTAAACACAGTGTAAACAGGGGAATCAGCATTGCTCAGATTTTTTCTTTCTTCACCCCAGGGCTGCTGCTGCTTCTTTTTCTTTTCTTTCTTTCTTTTTTTTTTTTTTTTAAAGTGTTTTCAGATTCAAAGTGAATTATGGGGACAGCTCACCTGGTAGAGAAAGATTAAAGTCAGGCAAGTTGCTGTTTGCGTGGAATGGTACAAGAAAGCGTAGAAACTGGACAGTCATTAAAACAGCTCCCCCTCACCCCCCACCCCCGCTTGTGTTTCTCAGAGTTTAAAAAGTCTTGAGTGCTCTTTTGTAGGATCCTTTGTCCTTCCGCTAGGTTTTCACACTAGCAAACACAAGCTAGCAGGAGGCCAGATTGAGGCCTCCATTCCGCAGGTGTCTGCAGCTGGTATCCCAGGCTATTGCTCTCATTGTTCCCTCTCTACTAAGCACACCGTCTCTGCTCTTAGCTCCCTGCTGGGTACATTTTAAAAAGTCCCCTCCATACTTCCTCAAGACAGAAGAGCTCACCAGCAAGCTAAGGCCCTATCTAAGGGGTAGATCGGTGCTGTAGGTGCATCTCAGTCACGAGGCCACTGCTGGGCACTTTGTCCCTCGTGGCCAGTCACCCACTCTGGGGCTTGGAGTTTTCAGTCTGTTGCCATCCCCTACCACAGTGCACCCGGGACCGCAGGCAATGTCACATGCATCCCCACAGCACACCGAGGACAACCAGTCACAGTTTCTCAGCAGCTCTCCTGTTGCTTGAGATGAAGTCTCTGTCTTGGACTCTGTTCCTAAGACCATGGCAGCTTAAGGCTTGCAGCTTGAGCATCTGGTGAGCTACCGGTTCAAACAACATTTGTCTCGATTTGCTCAGCACATCTTAGATTCTTGGGATTCAGCAGAATTCCAGCTGCTATCTTTACAATACACGCATTGCTGCAAGTAGAACCTTTCTGTCACTGTCTGTAGATTGTCTCTTCTAGAGCTAATCTTTGGCCTTGGAGCATCTGTCTTTCCCAGATCACTGGCCCACTTCTATCCTCTGGAGTGCCTTTAAAAAAGAGAAAATTTGTTAACTTTTTTTTAACTCATCTTAGGTGTTTTGCGTACACGCATGTCTGTGCACCATGTATGTACAGCACCTGGAAGACCAGAAGGCATTGGATGCCCTGGACTGCAATTACAGGTGGTTGTGAGCCAACTTAAAAAAAAAGTAGTCTTCTTGTACTGAAATTTGCCAAAGAAAATAGGTCTTACTGAGGTCTGTATCCCTTTCACATTGCTTTGTTTCATCTTTTCTCTCTTCCTCTCTGTGAATTTGAGGCTAGCCTGGTCAACAAAGCGAGTCTGAGACACTCAAGGACACACAGAGAAACCCTGTCTCAGAAAAAAAAAAGATATTTTATGCATAATAAATTGAAATGAGCTGGGTGGGTGGCAGCTTATGCCTTTAATCCTGGCACTGGTCTATAGAGTGAGTTCCAGGACAGCCAGAACAGCACAGAAAAACCCAGTTTCAAAAACAAAAACAAACAAACAAAAAAAACCCACAAAACCCCAAAATCTAAATAACTAAATTAATTAAAATAAAAAACAAATACATTGAAACTAGAGGGAGACACACATGGTCTTATTAAAGCTGCAAGACCAGCCATGAACTTTTCCCTCCAGTCAGGGTTTCCTGTGCAACAGAGCCCTGGCTGTCCTGGAGCTCACTTTTTAGATCAGGCTGGCTTAAAGCTCAAAAATCCATTTGCCAGTGCTAGCATTACCACACCTGGCTCATGTGTTCTTTATGATCACAGGAGCTAGTGGCCTTAAAGAACCCAATTGTCTGTTTGATCATTGTTCTGAGACAGCATAAGTAGCCCATTCTGGCCTGCGACTCACAGTCCTTCTCTTTTGAGAGCTGGGATTGCAAGTGTGCCACTGTGCCTGTCTTTCGAATGGTGGTGGTGCATGCCTTTAATTTTAGTACTGGGAGACAGAGGCAGGTAGACAGCCTGCTCTCGGAAGTGAGTCCAGGACAGCCAAATCTACACAGAGATGCTTTGTCTCAACAACAACAAAAACAAAACAAAATAAAACAGAAAGAGGACAAGTTTGTGGAGATGGTTTTCTCCTGCTACCGTGTAGGTCCTGGGATGAAACTCAGGTCACCAGGCTTGGTAGCAAGTGCCTTTACCTGCTGAGGCATCATGACAACCTTCACTGTTTCTAATGTGGCGACAAGAACATGTAGCGTGACGCGAGTGGCTTGGATTCTGTTCCCACTGGCTGCCGCTGGCCTTTGGGCATTGTGAGTCCTTTGGCTGGTGAATGCAGTTGCTGTGGTAATTAAATGGGGCTTCCGCCTCAGTGTTTCTTGGAAGGGAAATGAAGGGAGGAGGGGTGCAGTCTCAGGGAAGGTTTTCTTGGTTCACTCAACCCCATTTTCTCAGTAAGGCCCTTATCTAGGACAGACCCTCCTTTAAGGAGAAATGGACCAGGTTTGCTTCAGCTGAGCCCACCGTTCTGGATTTCTGGCCACAGAGCTATGCCCTTCCTTTCTCTTGTGTAGACCGAGCCACCCTCACCTGCCAACTCCTTTTGGGAGGGGTCTCTTCTTCTGAAAGTCAGAGCAGCCAAACGCTCAGCTGCTTCTCGGGCTAACTCACCTGAAACCCCTCCCGTCAGAGGTCATTAGCCTCCCTAAGCTCTTATTTCTCCTACCCAACTTTTTTAGTTTTCCAGGTACTTGTCTCATGCTTGTCTTTCAAGAAACACACTATCCCTGGCTAACAGTATCTTAGCAAACATTTCTCATGTGAGAATCAGTTGTCCTTGTCCACTTTGATTGATTGACTGATTGTTCTGAGGGGAGGGGCTAACCTAGAGCCTAGGCAAGTGCTCTCCTGCTGAGCTACATACAACCCATCCCTCCTCTTCATTTTACTCACTAAAGTATGCACTCAGCAAATACCATTGTGTCTGTAGATGCCCTAAACCTCAGAACAGAGGTGAGAGCGGCAGAATTCTCAAGGAGTGGGGTGGTGTATGCTGTGGTTAGGAACCGGAGCCGTGTACCTTGCTTTACCTTCTCCTTCCTGCAGCCCAGGGGCATTGGTCAGGCTCCCAGCGATCCAGGCTGCCTTCACCCCTGGAAAAGTCTTCTTGGCCAGTGTTCTTGCTGCGGGCTCTCCTTTAACCCTTCCCTTCAAGATTGCACAGCCAGCCTGTAATCAAATCGTAGCTGACAGACCCAGAGCCTTATCGTCTCTGCTTCCCACCCCTTGCTAAGAACAGTACCCACTCAACTCTACCATAGATTTTCCTCTCTCTCGACTGATGCCACCCTGAAAAATTTGCCCTTCCTCCAACCTATTTCAGTATTTTTTTTCTGTGAAACAAAAAGGTTGTCGGCTCTTGAAAAGGGGAAGGAATTACAAGCGCTTAAAAAAAAAAAAAAAAAAAAAAACCATGGGAAGGATGTGGTAAAAAGCGGGAGTGTGTGTTTGAGGGTGTGTGTTGGGGGGGGGGGGGCCTACAGCGGCGAGGGGGCTGGGGGAGGAACTATGAAGATCAGATAACAGAGGTCACCGGATTCCTGGGGTCACAGGTTAAGGGCTGGAAAGGGGGGTTGCAGGCTCCACCCCTTGCAGAGATTATAAATAGGTAGGCTGGGCTTCTGGCTGTGACGCTGTGATGGTCCCTGAGAGCTGCTGAGGACCCGCAGAGAACTTGCTGCCGAGGACATTGGCTGGTTATTTCTAGATCCACCTTAAGACTTAAGAACTGGGTTAGGAACCGTAGGGACCATGACGGTAAGAACTGGCTTGTTGTATTTGCTTGTTTGGGGTCCTCAGAAAGGCAGGTCTTGGTGCCGATTGTCATGCTCCGGTTTCGGAGCATGGTCACGGAGCCATCCGGACCGAGGCCTTTTCGTATCAGCTCCAGCATTCGATGCTAGTGTTAGCGTTCTGTGCATCTCATACCTGATGCGGATCCTCCCGGACACCTTCCTGTCGTGTGAAAGTCACCGAAGAAGAAGCTGTTTGCTTCTCGGGCGTGTTTGATGGAGCTGAGATGAGAGCAAAGAGGGTAGGGGCTTGGCCGTGCGGAAGCTGACTGGGTTTCGGAGCCAGCTGGAAGGCAGGCCTGGAAAAGCAGTAGACTTTGGGAGAAACTGGGGTTGGCTTGGGTTTGCACTTCAGCATCTAGCCGTCCGTCCTTAGGATCCCCGGCTACTGTGGAGAGGGAAATGCAATGGTCCTTACTGTGGATGTGGGTGTAGGATGCATCTGGGCAAAGGAAGCAGTATTTGTAAGGGAAACGGCATTTTGACGAAGATTAATTAATTTGAAAATGAAGTAAACCAGGAGACGGTGAAAAAAAAAGCGGGATAGAAGAAATGGGAAAAGAGGCTTTTACTACAAGGGAAGGACTTACCGGGAAGGGACAGCACTTACCACCGAGAGGTTTGGAGGCCTCCGGGAAGGTCAGGTCAGCTCTCTTACTAGCCGGAGTGACCTTATGGAGAAGGATCTTAAGGACAGTTGAAGAGGTTGTGGTGGGCCAAGAAGGTTGAGCTTAGGCTCCGGCTTTGAGTTGTCCCTGCCCACTTGAGTGAGTTCCCAGCAAGGTGAGATGCCTGCCTGGTTCCGCTCTGCCAAAAATGGCTCCTAATACTGTGTTCAAACTGAGCAGACGCTCTGCCCAGCTGCCTGGAGAGGAATAGTACCATATTTAGCGAGCAGGAAGACTCTCAAAAGGGCGCAGGATGTGGCTGGTAGGTTACATAGTCTAGAGATAAGAAGAAGAGGAAGAAGAATCTGAGCATGGTGGCTCACACCTAGGATTCCACACTTGAGAGACTGAAGCAGGGGGATTAAGGATTTGAGGTTAGGTTGGAATACAGAGTGTGGAACCTTGTCTCAAAGAAAACCATAGAGGGGGTGAGGAAAGATGAGCTGAAAGTAGAAGTGGTTGGGGGTAGGGAGAGAGAGCAGTACTGTGTACCATTAGCTTGTTTGGGATTTCCTTGTTGGTTTAGGCATCACCGTGGCCATGCGGTACTAGCTGCTCCTGCCTTGGTGGACTGAGTGTGGCTTTGCAAACAGTCAGTTCTTAGGAGCCTTAGAGCTGGCTTCTACTCTGCCCTCTATGTTTTGGGGGAGTTAGGGATTTGTTATGTTTTATGTTTTGAGACAGGGTCTCACTGTGTAGCCCAGGCTGGCCACGAACTCGTGGCTATCCTCCTGCCTCAGCCTGGTATTGTGGGCATGAGCCAGTGCACACCCTCCCTGCGCCCCCAGTTCCCGAGTGCGCTCAGGTACCTATCTCTATCTGGTGAAATTTTTGTTTGTCCTTTTTGTGATGTCTCAATAAGTATGTAGTCCAGGCTGACTTTGAACTCATGGTCCTATGGCCCTGGTCTCATTAGTACTAGGATTACAGTTGCACACTGCCATGGTCCTGCTGGCTATGTTGACCAGGCTGAAAGCTAAAAGAATTGACTCATGTACTTGGGAGGCAGAGGCAGGCGGATTAATGTGAGTTTGAGGCCAGCCTGGGCTACACAGTGAGCACAGGTTAGCCAAGGCTTCACAGAGAAGAGAAACCCTGTCTCGGGGGAAAATTTGACTCATTCCTCTTCAGGTCTTACTCCCCAAATGTGCCTGAAATCCTATGTGTCCTGCCTTCTGGAAGCAAAGGCAGAAGGATTTCCTCAAGAAGGACGACAACCAGATATCCTGAGGAGGGGAAGAAAGCCACTAGTCAAAGTTTGTAAGCATTTTCCCTTTGCCTTCTCTCCAGGTGACCCCAGCTCTGGTGTTTGCCATTACTGTTGCCACAATCGGCTCTTTCCAGTTTGGCTATAACACAGGCGTCATCAATGCACCGGAGACAGTGAGTGTCAAGCACCTAAATGAAAAAGAACAGCAATGTTTTTTTTAAGTAGCATTGCAAATGTGAGATGCCTGGCTAAGATGGGGGAGGAGCAGTACGCTGTTGAAAAAGCCTAAGGCAAGGCCGTTTACTCCTCATGCTCTGGCTGGCCGCTTGTCCTCTCAGGGAGTTGTGATTTATTTCTTATAGTAGTCCTCAGGGATCACTAAGAACGGGAAATTGAGCCTGACTGGGTGGAGTATCCCGCTGAACATCTGTGCTGCCACCTACTGGATGTTTAGGGAGATTACCTAGGACTGCCCTTTCAAAGCAAGCAACTTTCCTCCCTCACGTTCCTGCCTCAGGGAGGAAGCCACCGTTGTATTTGTCTACAGTTGTCATCCAGATTTAATGGCCTATCCCCCCGATGTTCGTTTTGTCACACAGCTCATAAAGGACTTTCTCAACTACACTTTGGAAGAGCGGTTGGAAGACCTGCCAAGCGAGGTGCTGCTGACCACCCTCTGGTCCCTGTGCGTGGCCATCTTCTCCGTTGGTGGCATGATCGGCTCTTTTTCTGTTGGACTCTTTGTCAACCGATTTGGCAGGTACTGCTCAGAATATGAGCATAGGGTACATGGAAGACAGCAGAGTGCACTGGGTCAGGGAGGTTGAGTTCTACTCAAGGAGAGCTAGTCCACCTGGCCTGGACCGTGGCTGTCCTTGGGGGGCTACCAGTGACCTTTCTAGAGATCTGCTGTGTGAGTGCTTGACCTGGTTTAGCTCCTAGTTCAGTTCCTAGGTGAGCTTGATTTTGCTATAGTAAGGTCAGCTATGAAGATTCCCTAAACTCCTTTAAGGTCAAAGGTTGCTTCTTCCCTCCGCCCCTACCCTGACCCCACGGCAAGATCACTGGCTAACTGGGTAGACCAGGCTGAACTTGGATCCAGCCACTGACTCTGCTTTCTGGGTGCCATGACACCCAGCCAGAAGTTATTTTCATTACTGAGTATGTTTGGGGGTTTCTTAGAAGTCTTTTCAAGGGGGCTGGAGAGATGGCTCAGAGGTTAAGAGCACTAGCTGTACTTCCCAAGGTCCTGAGTTCAATTCCCAGCAACCACATGGTGGCTCATAACCACCTATAATGAGATCTGGTAATCTCTCCTGGCATGTAGGTACACGTGCAGGCAGAATACTGTATAAATAATAAATAAACTATTAAAAAAAAGTCTTTTCAATATTTTTATAAAATAAACACTTTTTGTAATCCTTGCCTTGTGGGAAATGTAGACAAAGGCTAAATAACTGATTCCCCCCCTAAGAGAAAATTGAATAAAATAATGTCTTAAGAGGATATAAAACTAGATACTCTAAGAGTTGGGCATGGTGGCATAAGCAGACAGTCCCAGCATTCAGTGAACTCAGGCAAGAGGATCATGGTTTGAGGCCTGCCTCGGATCCACGTAGTAGAAGAAAAGATGCTACATCCATGAGTTAACCTCTGACCTCCACAAATACTATAGCACATGCTCCCTGTGCTTACATCATACCCATTCATATATAAAAAATTTTTTTATGAAAAATTAGCACATCCTAGACATGCAAATTGAATTTAATATAGTTAGTAAAGCCAAACAGTTAGATAATGTTTAGCTGTTTGGTTTTTGTGGTTTTTTGTTTTGTTTTTTTGTTTGTTTGTTGGTTTGGTTTGGTTTTTCAAGTCATGGTTTCTCTGTGTAGCCCTGGTTGTCCTGAACTCCCTTTGTAGACCAAGCTGGCCTTAAATTCACAGATAATCTGCCTGTCTCTGCCTCCCTGAGTGCTGAGATTATAGGCGTGTGCCACCATGCCTGGCTTTCTTTTTTAAGAATAAAAAGAAGCCTGGGGGAGGGGCATAGGAGAAGAAGAGGGAGGAAGAGTGGGATTAGGAGGGGCTACAGCTGGGATACAAAGTGAATAAACTGTAATTAATTAAAAAAAAAAAAGAAGCCTGGGGTGCAGTGAGGAGGTGGTTCACTCAAATACACAAGCCCACAGCAATGACAGGGAAAGAGCTAAACCTGCAAAGGCCTCAGAAGAGCGGAGGGATAGGACGGGAGAGACCGGGAGCTTGCCACGTGGCTAACCATGCTTTGTCTTTAACCTTCTAGACGGAACTCCATGCTCCTTGTCAACCTGCTGGCCATCGTTGGTGGCTGCCTTATGGGCTTTGCCAAGATAGCGGAGTCTGTTGAAATGTTGATCCTGGGTCGCCTGGTTATTGGCATCTTCTGTGGACTGTGCACAGGCTTTGTGCCTATGTACATTGGAGAAGTGTCTCCTACTGCTCTGCGGGGAGCATTTGGCACACTAAACCAGCTGGGCATCGTCGTCGGTATTCTGGTGGCTCAGGTACCCTGCAGTTTTGCTCTGTGCTCCATGAAGGAGCTGACATGCATGAAGCACTCTGAATCCAACATGAGTTCCATTGTGTATTTATATGTTTCAGATACTACTACTACAGTTCACAGGGTAGCTAATGATGCAGGCAGGGCCCAGAAAGGAAAAGGAACAATTTTTTTTCTGTTTTCTATGTATGGTAAAAGGATAGGTGTTTTGTTGTTTTGTTTGTTTCTTTTAAATAGTGCATTTATGGCATGGAAATATGATTGGGGGTTGAACATTCTCTTTGTCTGGCTTCTAGGTCTTTGGTTTGGACTTCATCCTGGGCTCTGAAGAGCTGTGGCCTGGGCTGCTGGGCCTGACCATCATTCCAGCCATCCTACAAAGTGCAGCCCTCCCATTTTGCCCTGAAAGTCCGAGATTCTTGCTCATTAACAAGAAGGAAGAAGACCGTGCCAAGGAGAGTGAGTGTTCCTCGTGTCTCATATGGGTGTGGTTGAGGGCCAGAGCGATTGGGCATGCGCCTTGTCACCCTCCCTTTCTGCCTGTCCGTGTGCGTGAGGAGTTTTCTGACCTGTGCACATCTGTGATCTGTATCTGTGAGAGCTGGCGCTGAGGACATTAAACAATTAGGCAGGCTACAGTCTAATGCTCTGGACAGCCTTACTTCAGTTTCAGTGTACTTTTATATACGACTATGACAAAGAAAGCAATGATTCAAGGAAAGTTGCTTGAGTTCAGGAAAGCATGATTAGAAAAACATTTAAAGAAATACCAATATGCATGTACTAAATGTTAACAGTGCAGCTTTTTCCCAGAACTTTCTCAGTACAGAGCAATTTAAACCCAGTTGCCTGGCATGTGCTGTAGATTATATCTGGGAAGGTATGAAAGAAAGGCAGAAGGCCATGTCCAGATTCAGGGTACACTGGCCAGATTGGGTTCTATAGCTGTATTCTGACATCAAATAATAATGACCATTTCTTATGAATTGAATGTAAATGTTTGGCACAGAAGGCATAAAATCAAGACCAATCCAGGGAACAAAATTCACTCGAGGTAAAAGGCCCTCTGCCTTTTTTCCTAGAGCCTCTCTCAGTTCCCAGGGCATTGTTCTCCGGGCATCATTCTTTTGACCACGTTCTGACACTAATGACTGAATCAGAACAGAAAGAATGAAGTGGAAAGACAAACAAAAGATGGATTCTGTAGGTGTTTTCATCTTCTTTGCTTTCCTGCCAGCTGACTGACAGGGGCGGCAGGTGTGATGGGAGAGGGCACACAGTATCGTTACTATGTTTGCCTCTTCCCCCCAGTCCTCCAGAGGTTGTGGGGCACCCAGGATGTGGCACAGGAGATCCAGGAGATGAAAGATGAGAGTGCCAGGATGGCGCAGGAGAAGCAGGTCACCGTGCTGGAGCTCTTCAGGTCCTCCAACTACTTCCAGCCCCTTCTCATCTCTGTCGTCCTCCAGCTGTCTCAGCAGTTATCTGGCATCAATGCTGTGAGTGTCAATCAACAGGGACCCAGCAACATTCTGCTGAAGTCACATGATCTTGCCGCCATCTTGTCATGAGTCTGTAGACTACATAGTTACTCCAGAAGCTGGAATAGAAGGGTCATTAGTGCCCAGGAATTTGAGGTCAGCAACAGCATTAGTAATAGAAAGAGCAGTAACAATAGCCAAATCCCTGTCTCAAAAGAAAAAAAAAAAAAAACAAAACAATAGTTCTGGATCAGATTTGGTGGGACGCATCTGTAATTGCAGAGCTCAAGACAGGAAGATCATCCAGATTTGAGGCGAGGCTGTTCTGTTTTTTAAGTTCCAAGCCAGCCAGGACTACATAAAACCTCATCTCTAGAGCTATAGCTAAGTTGGCAGAGTGATTTCCTGGCATGCATGAGGCCCTTTGGTTTGATCCTCAGTACCGTGTGAAGCTGGTGTGGTGGTAGCATGTGGCTGCAATCCCAGCACTCAGGAGGTAGGGGCAGGAAGATCAGAGTTCACGATCATCCTCAAATACATACTGAGTTGAAGACCAGCTAGGGCTACATGAGACGCTCCCTCTAAGGAAAAGAGGGGAAAAAGAGAGAGTAAAGTGAATCTGAGAGGTAGTGTGAAAAGCTTACTATAGGACTTCTTGCCTCTGTTACAGAATTTTGATGGACCCCACTCAGATTTTCTTATTTGAAAACAATACAGTCAGGTATTACTAGAGGTAAAAACTAATGAGCACAAGAGAGTGGGAAGAGCAGAGCTGGGATGGAAGTGAGGCACATGGATGCATACATGACCTGCAGAATGTGCACTTCCTGTTAAAGCACCAATCACACCCCCCTGGCTACCTTACCCCAGTCCTGGGCCTGCCAAACAGGATCCAAAATATCACAAATGAGTAAAGTGCATAGTACAGGTGCCCTGTCCCACCTCAGGAAATCCGTTACTGTTCTAGGGTGACTCCCACTCTACTCAGTAAGCAGGGTTTGGCCTGGGTATAACTCTAACTCAGACTGCAGGTGGGGTTGTCCTGAGTCTCTTATGAAAGTGGTCTGGACTTACTTGCTAAAAAGTAAAGCTGTATAGTCCTAAAGAAGCTAAATAACAAAGAGGACCCTAGAAATGATGCTTAATCCTCATTCAGAAGGGCAAAGGGGATAGACATCAGAAGTGGGAGAAGACAGGGAAAAGGTCAGGAGTGTACCACAGAGGGCCTCTGAAAGACTCTACCCAGCAGGGTATCAAAGTAGATGCTGAGACTCATAGCCAAACTTTTGGCAGAGTGCGGGGAAGAAGGGGGAGATAGAAAGACCTGGAGGGGACAGGAGCTCCACAAGGAGAACAACAGGCCAAAAAAATCTGGGCCCAGGGAGTCCTGCAGAGATTGATACCCCAACCAAGGACCATGCATGGAGAGCACCTAGACCCCTGCTCAGATGTAGCCCTCAGGCAGCTCAGTTTCCAAGTCAGTTCCCTAGTAAAGGGAGCAGGGACTGTCTCTGACATGAACTCAGTGGCTGGCTCTTTGATCACCTCCCCCTCGGGGTGCACCTTTGCCAGGCCATGAAGGAAGACTATGCAGCCAGTCCTGTGAGATAGAGGATCAGACAGAAGGGGAGGAGGACCTCCAGTGGACTAGGGAAGGGGCATAGGGAGAGAAGAAGGAGAGAGGGTGGGACTGGGAGGAGATGAAGGAAGATACAAAGTGAATAAATTGTAATAAATATAATAAATAAAAATGCAATAAAAAAGTAATGTCCTGGGGGCTGGAGAGATGGTTCAGCAGATAAGAGCCCTGGCTGCTCTTCTAGAGGTCCTGAGTTCAATTCCCAGCACCCACACGGCGGCTCACAACCTTCTACAATGAGATCTAACTCCCTCTTGTGACATGACCGTGTACATTCAGATAGAGCACTCACATACTTTAAATAAAATAAATAAATCTTAAATAAAAATACATAAGAATTGAAAAAATAGAAAGTAAAGCCAATTGGGAATGGTGGTACAGGACAGCCAAGGCTACACAGAAAAAAACCCTGTTTCAAAAGACAAACAAAAATAACAAAAGGAAATCCAGAGTACAGCAGGCTTAGAAGTTTTTACCAACCTGTTCTTGAACAAGTAATGTCTCCCTCATTCTATTTCTTGTCTTATGGAGTTGGGGCTTAAAGTAAGGGCCTGTGTGTGCTGTGTAGGTGCTCTATTCCTGACCTGTGTCACCAGCCTTCCTTTGGGATTTCTGCTGTTGACTTATGCTTTTTCCTTTTATCTTTATTTCTAATTTTTGCTCCTTTTTAAAGAGTCCCACTCTTTAGAGCAGTCTGACTTGAACTCACAGATTCTCTTCCTCAGCATACTGGGTGCTGGCATTAAAGGTGTGTGACACCATGACCTACATCATGATTAAAACATAACTTTAAAGGCAAAGGTGAACATGGTCACACTCAACTGTCATTTAACTAGGGAGACTGCGGCAGGAGGATTTGGAGTCGAGGGCCATCCTGGGCTAGGTAGTGAGACAAAAGAGAGAGACTAAGACTTAACTGTCAAAAAAATAGCAATGTAGGACATGAGAAAGTGAATGAGCTGGGTGGACATGGGGACACAGGCCTGTGATTCCACCCCTGGAGGGGCAGAGCTCGCCCACCTCCACCCCAGCCCCCAAACAAGAAGGAAGTAAACTAAAGAGGGGCGAGCACGGGTAGAAGCAGTAGCACTGGGAAGAAGTGGAGGCTGGGAGGTAGAGGTGAAGGGTAACGCCTCGGCCGAGGACCCCGAGGGTTCCTGGGGTGGAGTGGTGATGTCGCATCTGTTTCCTTGTAGGTATTCTATTACTCAACAGGAATCTTCAAGGATGCAGGTGTCCAGGAGCCAATCTATGCCACCATTGGAGCGGGTGTCGTCAATACCATCTTCACTGTCGTTTCTGTAAGTGGGGTACTTTGATGAATGAGGGGTGGGTACGGGTGAAACAAGAATCCTTCCTACAAGTATTCAGACACAGACTGGTCTTCTCCCAACTTTCCATATTTATAATTCCCCTGGGAAAAAGGATATTGGGTAACAGGTGTAAGTAGTCTTTACTCATCCAGAACATATAGACTGGAGGGAAGGTATAGAGAGGAGGTATGAACATCTCCAGGTGTGCTGGAGATGGGAGCAAGGGCGTAGTGTGTTTGTGAAACCAGAAATGTCTTGCTTTCTAGCTGTTCTTGGTGGAGAGGGCAGGAAGGAGAACCCTGCACATGATAGGCCTGGGAGGCATGGCTGTGTGTTCCATCTTCATGACGATTTCTTTGTTACTAAAGGTGAGTGTTCTTGGCGTGGAGGGAACGGTGGGGTGAAGGAGACTATAGTCTACTCTCTGGCTGGGCTGGGGTGTTGCCCTAGATCATCAGTAAAATCAAATTGGAGATGCCCAGATGTTTTATTGAAGGTGTACCTTCGGAGATAGATAAACAGGTATCCTTGCGTGCATGTAATAGGACTTATAAGATGTGTTGTCTACTTTTAATTCTTAGGTAAGGTCTTATGTGGGCAAAAATGGCCTCAAATTCCTAATCTTCCAATTACTTTCCCGTGGGTCTGGGGCACTGCAGTTGGGTGACAGGCACCATTACCTGCTGAGCCATCTTGCAGGCACTGTCTAATTTAATTTCTATCAGTCATCTTGAAGGCCAGACATTTAATCCCAGCACTTGGAAGGCAGAGGCAGGCGAATCTCGATTGAGTTCAAGACTAGCCTGGTCTACAGAGTGAATTCCAGGACATCCAGGGTTACACAGAGAAACCCCTGTCTGGAAAAACAAAGATAACAGAAATCACCTTGTCCATTTTATAGACACTGAGATGGTCTCTGTACAGAACGTAAGGGTGAGATGATGTAACTTGGATTCAGAAGCTCCGGGCTTAGACTCCCAAGCTAACTGACTGCTTTATACAATAGCTCTGAAAATGGATGCTATTTCCGTCGTTTTTCCATTTAACTGGACTTTGCTTTCTTTCTGTCTCTTCACAGGATGATTATGAAGCCATGAGCTTTGTCTGTATTGTGGCTATCTTGGTCTATGTAGCCTTCTTTGAGATCGGACCAGGCCCCATTCCCTGGTTTATCGTAGCCGAGCTCTTCAGCCAGGGTCCCCGCCCAGCTGCCGTAGCAGTGGCTGGCTGTTCTAACTGGACCTCCAACTTTTTGGTTGGAATGCTCTTCCCCTCAGCTGCAGTAAGTAAATTTCAAATCAAACATGGTCTATCACAAACCAGACTACTTTCTAGCACACTGAGAGACACAGGCAGGATGACCACTGTGAGTTTTAGGCCAGACTGGTCTACAAAGTGAGTCCAGGACAGCCAAGGCTACACAGAGCAACCCTCAAACAAACAAACAAAACAGCCTACTTGCACCAACACATTCATATACACCTTAGTAGTGGGTGCTCCAGGGGCGATTGTGTCCTGAACCTTAAACCAGAGCTCTCCTTTTTCAAGGGAATAGGAGAGGGGAAGGACAAGCCAGGTATGCGTGGTTGTTCATGCCTGAAATCGTAGCACTTAAGAAGCTATGGCAGGGGAGTTGGTATGAGGTTGAGGCCAGCCTAGGCTACAATGAGACCCTGTCTCGAAGCAGCACAACATTAGGAGGGAAAACTGGAAACTCTGAGGACCAGAGATGGTGCAAGGATAGTCCTGCCTAAGAGCAGAACAGAACCCAGTACCCAGACTTCCCAGACCAACGGGAAAATCACCGTTTCAGTAAGCACTGATAGCCTTGTGCGCCTGTAGGATGTTAGTGAGCCAGGCTGGAGCTGATTAGTTACATAAACTGCTTCCATGAGTCTTTCTAGAGGCCTGGATTTTTAAACATCATAGACAAATATCTTCAGATCAAAATCCACAGAAGGGCCAGACTTAGTGGCACACTTTTTTTTTTTTAATGCTTATCTGTTATGTGAGGGTGTTTTGCCTATATGTGTGTCTGCACTACTGGTGTGCCTGAGTTACAAGCTGTTATGAGCAGGAAATAATAGAGCCTGGATTCTCTGGAAGAGCAGCAACTGAGACAAGCCATTAGTCCCAGCACTCAGGAGGCAGAGGCAAGCAGATCTCTGAGTTGAAGACCAGTATAGCCTACATAGTGATTTCCAGGCCAGCCAGAACTAACTACAAAGTGAGGCCCTGTTGTAAAAATCAGAAACAAAACAAATCTGGGCTGGAGAGATGGCTCAGAGGTTAAGAGCACTGGCTGTTCTTCCAGAGGACCTGAGCTCAATTCCCAGCAACCACATGGCAGCTCACAACCATCTATAGTGAGATCTGCTGCCCTCTTCTGGCATGCAGGTGTATATGCACATAGAACATTGAATACATAAATAAATACAAAAGGTAAATCTTAAAAAAAGAAACAAAACAAGACAAAAAAATACTCAGGGAGTGTTTGGAAGCAAATGACACATTCGATTCTGTGCAGAGAAACATAGTGACATAATAGGTAAACCAGCCTTGTTGGTCCATTCAATATGGAAGAGTTGTAGCTGAGGATCAGTCAGAGGGGCTGGAGAAATGGCTGAGTGGCTAAGAGCCCACATTGCTCTTCTGAAGGTCCTGAGTTCAATTCCCAGCATCCATATGACAGTTCAACTATCTGATGCTGTCTTGTGGTGTGCAGATGTACATGTAGGCAAAGTTCTCGTATACATAAAATAGATAAATAAATAACTTTTAAGTTGGCACATACTTTTAATCCCAGCACTCAGGGAGGCAGAGGTATACAGATTGCTGTGTGTTTGAGGCCAGCCTGGTCTACAAAGTGAGTCCAGGACAGCCAAGGCTATACAGAAAAAAACATGTGTCAAAAACCCCTTTCCCACAAAAAGTAAGATCAGAGATAGAAATGTAATGTTTCCCTCACTTTCATAACATTTAAAGTGGTAAATTTGTAATGACCATCCTTCTTTCTCCTGTTCTCTAGGCCTACTTGGGAGCCTATGTTTTTATTGTCTTTGCTGCTTTCCTCATTATCTTCCTAATCTTCACCTTCTTCAAAGTCCCTGAGACCAAAGGCAGGACTTTCGAAGACATTACCCGGGCCTTTGAGGGGCACGCTGGGAAAAGCTCTGCTGTGGAGCTGAACAGCATGCCTATGAAGGACTCCCCCGGCAATGCCTGAGGTGGACCTCCATCACCTCCCTCCAACATGGAAAGCAACCTACCTCCCCTGAGTCGGGGAGACCTCATCAGGATGACCCAGTACTGCTTCTGAACGCTGCTATTTGATCCTTTCTCACACACTCCAGGAACACAAAGCTGCACCCAATGCTGGGGTTAGTTGGATCACCAATGGCTTTTTAAGTCTGTCATTTCTTGGCTATTTCTCTTGTAATCAGGAAAGACCAAGAATGTCTACCTTCATGTCAGGAGGGAGTGGCTGCAGCTCCCCTTAGGTCCTAAGACCAGCTCACTAGGACACCTAGGGAGTAGAAGTGGGGTGCAGCACCTTCTCCCCATCTCAGCTTCCCAGGCAACAGATCTTCATACCCAGTGTGGAGGGCCACGGGGATTCAACAGGAGAGCCCTCTTCACTGATAACAGCTCTGCACAGCAAAGTAACTTGAGTTTTATTTATTTTATCTTCAGGTTTTATTGCATAAATATTTATTTTTTTAAGTGTAATTTTACCAAATAATGAAAGAGTAAGGAAATTGAGGCTGGAGGGAGGTGTTTAAGGAGAGGTTCTGGAGGAGAGAAGTTTGGTGCTGGAGGGTGATGGTGCAACTCAAGGAAGAACGGATGTTACGGGTGGCCTGTGAGTCACCCGAACTCTAGAGGGAGACGCCTGTGTTCTTTCTCAGAAGAGCGAGTGCCTGTATGAAAAGGCTCATGGCTTTCTGTGGGCCTTTTCTCTTAAGATTATAGTTTTTATGTAGTGTTACTTGAAATCTAGGCTTGTTACTGAAGCGGGATTTGTAGTTAGTGGTGTTGATGGCCTTTATTTTACATGGAGTCCGGAAAAGGGATGGCTTGCAGAAAGCCTCTCTTCTTCCTCTGGACCAAACAAGCCCTTCCTGTCCTGCTGAACTCACCTTTCCTTTTCCCTCAGTCGCCCCAGCACCTGAGCGAGACGTGTAGAGGGAGGCCTAAATACAGCAGTTCTTGACAGGCCTTTATTATTTTTTCAATTTTGTTTTTTTTTTTAAAGAGATTTTATGTGTTTGCTCTGTTTTACTTTGGTTTAAAGGGATTCGTAGCTAATGCGGACTTTGATACCTCAGCTCTGGGAGAGGATTTTCCCTGAATTATTACTATCACCTGGTTTGAGAACGTTGCCGCTCTCGCTCTGGGGCCATGGCATGCTAGTCTATGTCTGTTACAGGCTCAGGCTACCCTTGTTTCCATGATCGTCTGATATTGTGCTAAGTGCCCGAGGGGCCTTGACTCTGCCACACACATTAGGGACAGTGTGAATAAACGTGTGGTGTGGCCCTTGCTTGAGGATGGGAATGTGTGTGCACTGTCACTTTGCTCTGGGTGTTAAGTACCTGTTCCCTTTGCTCGCTCCGGTAGCTTTCTTTTTGATAGAATCTGTTGTCGCTCATCCCTGTGACCAGAAGCAGCACTGCCTCCGCTGGGTGGAGTTGGCCCCCAGGATGAGATTCCACTCATCTGGCCCGTGTTCTGGTTGGAGAGGGAAGCTTTCTTGAGGTTGAGGATAGAAGGCTCAGCCTCACTCCAGCTGGGACGGTGGAAAAAGTGTGAGGTCAGAGCTGTGGCTCCTTTCAGGAAGCCAGTTGTGAGAGAGAAAGGCTTTCTTAAAGGGATTAGGAAATATGGCATTTTGGTATATAAGGAGTAATGCCAAATTTCGCTCCTGCCGAGGGTCACAGGTACCTCCTCCACAACCACCCCTTCATTCTCCACTTCTTTCATACATGGAGATGACCCTGATCACCCTCACCCCTTTCCATAGGTCACTGGATCCCACTGTCCCTCCTTGGTGCTTACACATTTCAGACCCTTTAGTCAAACCCTTCCACATAGTAACAGTGTTTCAGTGCTCAGTCTCTTACTCATCCACCACTCTGTGCTCATGGACACTTCAGATACAAGCTCACATCGCTATGAAGAGGCGCTTTGCTGGGAAAGGTGATGCTTCAGACTTGCCTCTTCTTCAGTGAGCTGGCGGGAACACTGGGTGGACTCTTTCCATTTGTCGGTGGCCAGGACTATCTTCATACATTCTATTCATGTTACTGTAGTTTCTGTTTTGAAATAAAAATTCTGAATGTATATGTCATGGCACAAGCTTATTTTTTTTCCCCCCTCATTTGTTCTTTTTCATTGGGCTTAAAAAAAAAAAAAAACTCTTCAGATCCTTCCTGTGGGCCTAGGAATATGTCTCAGTGGGTACAGTGTTGTCTGATAGGAACAGGTCCCAGGTTCGCCCCCAAGACTGCAAACCAAGTGGTACAGACTTTTAATCCCAGCTCTCCCAAGGCAGAGCCAGGACGACCACAGCAGGTGGGATCCTCCAGTAGGCAGCAGGCAGAGGCAAAGCACAAGCCACCGTCAAGAGCCGTCCTACATGGGTTAGCTAAAAAGGCCTGTGTTGCTCTTGGCTCTCTCGGTTTTCCTCTCATGTTCCTCTTCAGCCTTTCTGAAGTTCGTGCTTTTACAGAGGTCAGCATGACCATCACTGCTAGAGCTACACACGCAGCTAGCTCCCGGTCAGCCTACAGCATATTGCATTCCCTTCCAGGGCAGGGCTGCTGCCCTTTTAGCCTGATTTGCCATTTGTTTTGAACCCATGTTCATATAACACACCTGATGCTCCTGTCTCCACTCCATACCTTCATTTGTTAGTGTTGACAGTGGGCTACGAACATTTAATTGTCTCTCACTGAATAGCTGTGTCCTGCCTGAAGCCCCTCCAGTATAAAGGATTGAAGAGGTATGCCGCTGTACCCAGTGGGCTTTATTTTGTGTTTTGTAGGGGACACACGGGTCTGGAATTCACTGAGTAGACCAAGCTGAGCCCTTGAACCTGGCAATCTTACCTCTCCCAAGTACCAGAATTAAAGGAGAGTGCCCCACACTTGGCTTTGAGCTATATACATAAAGATTTCCTTATTGTAGAATATTATTTACATTGTAGTTCTGTGGATGAGAGGATGGTGGACTCCCTCTCTTGACTATCAGCAGAACTTAGTTGCAATTGGAAGGTTGCACTCAGGAGACAGAGGCAGGCAGAAATATGAGTTTGAGTCCAGTCTGGTCTACAGAGTGAGTTCTAGGACTGCCAAAATTAGAATGTTATGTCTTGCCATCCTATTTTGAACCCACCGTGTAAATGAGAACCGTAATGTATTAGAGTTTGCTCGAGTAACAGTACTTATAAGAGTGAATCTCAAATATATATGTATATATATATATACACACATATATATACACATACAGTACAGCTAACCCAACCAGTAAAAGGTATGGCCCAGGTTAAACGTGGGTCTTCTGCCTCAAGATCCAGATCTAGGCTGGGCAATGGTGGTGCACGGCTTTAATCCCAGCACCAGGCAAAGTCAGGCGCATCCCTCTGAGTTTGAGGCCAGCCTGGTCCACAGAGTGAGTTCTAGGACAGAGAAACCCTGTCTCAAAAGACCAAGAACATGTTTTAAAAATAAATAAATAAAAGCAAAAGCAAACTAACTAAACAAAAGGGAAAAGAAAAGCCAGAAGCAAAAAGCTGAGTAGGGAGTACTACATGATGTTGACCTTGGACTGTTTACAAACATATCTGGATTAGACTTTTGTAATCTGCTTCAATGGCCTGGACCCACTTCCAACCGAGCAGAAACATCTCTCACAGGTGTGCCCTGGATATCTGGATTGTAGTTCATTCCGGATGTAGTCAAGTTGACAGTACTAGCCATCGCATGCAACATAGGAAGTAAGCAAAATGTTTGACAGTCAGGGCCTCGGGTGGTTCTCTGGGTAATGAAAGTCTACATTGTTCCTGCACTGGAACACACACTTCAAGATGGATGGTCACTAGAGACCATCACCAGGACACTCATCGTGGGAGTTTAGCCTTGTGGTGCTCAGCAGAAAGGCAGACTGCAGCATAAATGGTGAGCACTGGAAAGGTTATTGGGAAGGTATGCTGATAGTACACACGCAACAGGCAACAGAAGAGGTCAGAAAGCCTCATAAATCCAGACGCAGGCACCTTCAGAAGAACAGTCACACCAACCTCTATTTGGAAGGGATGTTTGCCGAAGGGAGTTCAACATTAAGCATCTTTTCTGCTCACTGAGTTTTTATCTGATGCTTAACTTAGAACTGTTCTCATTATGCACTGGCTGATTTCTCACTGAAAAGACAAGACTTGTCACTCAGCTACATGAGATAACGAGTGATTTTGTTTCATTAGTGATGAGTCTCCTGTGTGTGTGTGCGTGCGTGCGCGCGTGTGCACGCGTGTGTATGTTAATTTTATGCATCACAAGCTGGACGAAAATTAAGATATGCAGCAACAAATACCCAAACACTTGATTCTTCTGCCTTCATCTTACACATACATGGCCTTATGGGACCAGTCACCATGTCTGGTTCTTTTTTTTTTTTTTTTTTTTAGATTTATTTTATTACGTATGCATTGTTCTGCCGGCAAGAAGAGTGCACCAAATCTTATCATAGATGGTTGTGAACTACCATGTGGTTGCTGGGAATTAAACTCAGGACCTCTGGAAGAGCAGCCAGTGCTCTTAACTTCTAAGCCCTCTCTCCAGCCCCTAATCAGTGTTTTTAACAGGAGCAAATCTGATGAAGGACGTGAGGTGGTTGAAAAGCTGATTGTCTTGGGTACAAAGTAAAACGGAGGGGCTGGAGAGAGATACCTGGCTGCTCTTCCAGAGGTTCTGAGTTCCATTCCCAGCACCCACATGGTGGCTCACAACCGTTTATATTGATATTTGATGCCCTCTCCTGGCCTGCAGCACACGTGGAGACGGAATGCTGTATGCATTAAAAAGAAAAAAGAGAAAAGAAAAGGAGGGTCTAGGAATGTTGCTGTACACCTGTAATCTCAGTATTCCAGAAATGGAGGCAGGAAGAACAGGGCTCAAGGTGTCTTTGAGGCTAGCCTAGGCTATTTGAGGTCAGCCGGGCATGGTGGGGCACACCTGCAATCTCAGCACTCTGGGAGGCAGAGGAAGGCAGAAGAGTTCAAGGCCAGTTTGGTCTACAAAGTCCAGGACAGCCAAGGCTACACAGAGAACCCAAGCTGAGAGAGAGAGGGGCTGTCTTTAAAAAGCAGAACCCAGTCGTTGAGATGGCTCAATGGGTGAAGGTGCTTGCCACCAAGCCTTGAGTCTGCATGGTGGAAGCAAAGAGTGAACTCCTGTGCTGAGTTCTCCTCTGTCCTCTACACGCCTTGTTACTGTGACATGCATGCCCTCCTCCCAACAAAAATAAGTAAATAGGAAAAAAAAAAAAAAGGTTTGGAACATTTGGTCTCACTATGTAGTCTTGGCTGGCCTGGAACTCACAGAGATCTGCTGGCCTCTGTCTCCTAAGGGCTAGAATCAAAGGTGTATACCACCATTCCTTGCTGTTAGAAAAAAAAAAAAATTAAAGCAGCAAAGCAAATTAAGAAAAGTGTGGCAGGGGCAAGAAAAGGAAAAAAACGGGATGGAATGGTAACTCGGGATACAGGAAGCTGAGGCCAGCCTGGGTCCACATAGTGAATTTTCAGGCTAGCCTGGGCTACAAATTGAAAAAGGAGAGGGAAAAGGAGGAACAAAACTGTGATAAAATTATTTCTTTTTTGAAGAAGTCACAACATTAATTCATCAGAAAGACCTAATGCCTATAGATTAGCATCAATCCAAAACAACTTCAGAATTCATAAAGTAAACATTCGTAGAACTAAAAGAACTAGATCACATTTTTGAACTCGACATCTAACTTTCAGGAACGGATGGAGCATCTTCTAAAAATGCCAGGTATTTGGGAAGTCTCGGCTGAGGACGGCAGTGCTCAGGAGGCCAAGGCCAGAGTGTTGAGAGTTCCTGCGCTGCACAGGGAAGCCATGTCTCATTCACCAACACACACACACCGCAGGCGCCACACCCCAGCACTCACTACCACATCCTCCTACACTTCCCACACATGCTCGCTCACCTTCGTGAGCTTGCCCACCGTGAGCATGCACACACACATGCACTCCACACACATATTCCACACATGCATTTGCACACACACATACATACACACAAACCACAAAACTGCCTAACAAAAATGTTCTGGATCCAGGATGATAGTTTTATTATTTATTTTTTTTAAACATTTCTCACTATGGATTTTCTTCTTAGCTGGAATCTGCTTCTTCTGGGACCAGACAAAACAACATAATGAAAACCCATTACTTTTTTCCTTGGAACTGATTCGGCATTTAAGGAAGATATGTTACTGTCGTCCTTTTTTTTGTTTTGTTTAGAGACATAGTCTGACCAGTTCAGCCCTGGCTGGCCTTGACCTAGACGTGTAGATCACAATGGCCTCAGTCTTACAGAGATCCTCTGCCTCTGCCTCCCAAATGCTAAGATTAAAGGGATGTATCACCACACCTAACCTTTCAAGATTATTTTAATTAATTATTTATTATGTGTACAGTATCTTCATGTGTGCCTTCACATCAGAAGAGGGCACCAGATCACATTACAGATGGTTGTGAGCCACTACATGGTTGCTGGGAATTGAACTCAGGACCTCTGGAAGAGCAGTCAGTGCTCTTAACCTCTGAGCCATCTCTCCAGCCTCTCAAGATTATTTTTAATAATATTCTTATGTAATTAATTTAATAATATATGTATTGCTAACCAGTCTTTTTATTGTATTTTTTATTTGGAGGGTTATAAAATTTTGCATAATTTTCCTCCTTCCCTTTCTTCTTTTTATAATTTATGTGCACTGGTGTTTTACCTGGTGTTTGCATGTATCTATGTGTATCAGATCTTGGAGTTACAGACAGTTGTTGGCTGCCATGTAGGTGCTGGGAATTGAACCCAGGTCCTCTGGAAGAGCAGGCAGTGCTCTTAACCACTGAGCCATTTCTCCAGCCCCTCCTCCTTCCCTTTCATTCCTCCAATTTATTTCATGTAATCTCTGCTGTCTGTCAAATGCATGGCCAGTTGTTACATTTCTATGTGAATATATATGTGTTACATATATGTATATTATATACACACATACATACACACACACATGCATACAGGCAGGCAAAATTCTCATACACAGGAAATATTTTTTATTTAAAAAATACCTTTTTTTCTGTTAAGGTTTTCATTTCTTTTCCCCCCGAGGCCTCTCTTTGACTCTTGAGAAGGTCCCTTTCATTCATCCAGTATGTCTGTGTATATTTAACCCACCTTGTCACTGATTCCCACCTAGAACCACATGTAATTGAGGAATCTGCTGGTACCCACTCTCCTATTCTTAGCCAAAAGGTTCCTCCTGGAAAAGTTAGAGATTGGTGATACCGATGCAACAGGGAACCAGTAGGGGGAGCTGTGATCCTCCAGTAAATTTAATGTGACCTTTGGAGTCGTTGCCAGGTTTCGGGGTTGGAGCTATAGTGTAGGGGGCAAGTGAGCATGTGTGAGGCCCGAGGTTCAGAGCCAACTCTGCATTAGGGCCTTAAGCTATGTTCACATTTGAAAATGTTTGTGGAAGGGAGCTGGAGAGATGGCTCAGATTAAGAGCACTGGCTGCTCTTCCAGAGGTACTGAGTTTACTTCCCAGCAACCACATGGTGGCTCCCAACCATCTATAATGAGATCTGGTGCCCTCTTCTGTCATGCAGGCGAACATGCAGGCAGAACCCTATATACATAATAATTCCTAAAAAGAAAGAAAGAAAATGTTCATGGAAGCCAAGGACAACAGCTAACACTGTAGTCTTTAAGACTTATTTATTATATATACAATTATGTGCCTGCACACCCGAGGGCACCAGATCTCATTACAGATGGTTGTGAGCCACCATGTGGTTGCTGGGAAGTGAACTCAGAACTTCTGGAAGTGCAGGCAGTGCCTTTAACCTCTGAGCCATCTCTCCAGCCCTAATCCTGTAGTCTTGGCTACTGGAAGGGCTGAGTTCAGAGGCTTCCTTGAGCTCAGAAAAGAAGGACCAACCAAGGCAATAATAACGAGACCCCATAACTTTTCTCTTTAAAGTACATTGTCATTTAGTGATATTATTTTATTATTTGTTTTAAAACAAGGCATCAGCATGGAGCCCTGGCTGGTCTAAAACTCACAGAGAATCACCTGCATTAGCGTCCGAAGTATGGAGATTATAAGCGTGTGTCACTGTGCCCAGGAATAAAGGAGTTTTGTTTTGTTTTTGTTTGAAACAGAGTTTCTCTGTGTACCCTTGTCCGTCCTGGACTCGCTTTATAGACCAGGCTGATTCACACAAATCTGCCTGCCTCTGCCTACTAGAGTGCTGGCATTCAGCTGCATGTATGTTAGTTATTTATTTTATGTATATGAGTGCTCTGTTTTCATTCACACCAGAAAAGGGAATCAGATTCCATTACATATGGTTGTGAGCCACTATGTGGTTGCTGGGATTTGGACTCAGGACCTTGGGAAGGACAGCCAGTGCTCTTAACCACTGAGGCATCGCTCCAGCCTCAGTGGTTTGGTTTTTGAGACAGGGTTTCTCTGTGTAGTCCTGGAGCTATCTCTGTAGATAAGGCTGGCCTGGAACCGGCTTCCGCCTCCCAAGTGCATGACCTGCCACCACCCAGGGTCAAGATAGTTTCATACAAGCATGTGGGTTAAGAGAGATTTGCTCAGAAGAAAATAAATTCATTGAGACCATGAGTGATGGTTTACAAAGAACGTAGATTAGCCAGGTCTAACAGTGCACCCCTTTCATTTCAGCACTCATAAGGAAGAGGCAAGAGAATCTCTGTGAGTTCCGGGCCAGCCTGGTGTACACAGTGAGTTTCAGGATAGCCAAAGGGCAACAAAAATTACTCTGAGAAAAGAGGAAATTCTGGTAGCTGGGCAGGGCATTAAGAAAAGGGGGCTGCTGTGTTTGAGGAGTGATTATTCTCATGATTACATTTATTATTTATTTATTTATTTGAAGGGTAGAGGGCAGAGGTGTACGCTATTGCCTGTATGTGGAAGTCAGACGGCAACTCCATGGAGCTTTTTCTCTCTCCACCATGTGGATCCAAGAGCTTGAACTCAAGCCAACAAGCTAGGCTCGTAGCAAGCACCTCTACCCACGGAGACATCTTGCAGGCCTAGTCTTTGGGTCTTTCATTGTTGTTGAGGCAGGTCACACCCCGTAGCCCTGGTTAGTCTGAAACTTACTATGTAGAGCAAGTAGCCTCGAACTCCCTGACATTTCTCCTACCTGCTTCTGCCTTCCTAGTGCTAGAATGGCAGAGGCGGCTAGGATGCCTGTCTGAAGATTTAAGGGTTTTGGGTTTTTTTGTTTGGTTTTTGTTTTGTTTTATTTTTCTGTTCTTCTCAGCGTAGCACAACAAAAAAACAAAATAAAAGCCATAAAATATTACAGAAAATTAAAAGAGACAACCATTCTTTTATTCTGATGGTATCCCTTCACACACACACACACACCATCTCTCCTTTTTAGTGATAGAAATAAAGATGGTTTACTAGGAAAATGTAAGTGACTAGTGAGCTTCAAAGTCAGACATTCAAAAACCTTGATGCCGTCTTTACTGTCAATTTGTGTGTGTGTGGGGGGGGTGCTTTTCCTTAAAATATTTTACTTAGCAGTTGGTTTTGTGTAGGTTTGTGTGTTAGTGTGAGTATACATGCCTGTAAACAGGTGCCTAATCAAGCCAGAGGCACCACATTCCTGGCACCTGGAGTTACAGGTAGTGTGAGGTCTGCTGGGAATGGAGCTCAGTCCCCTGGAAGAACAAAAAGTGCTTTTACTGCTGAGCCATCTCTCCAGCCCCTAGATAATTTATTTAGTTTTCATTTACTGTTGTGTAATGAGCTACCTTAAGGGCTTGGAAAGGTCACCAAAAAATTAGAAAAGGTGTCAATCTACCTTAAGAGTTTTCCTTCCTCTTTAAATTCCCTTGTCTTTCCCCCATAGTCTCACTGAGAATAGGAGAGAACGTGAAAACAAAACAAACCAACCAACCAATGCACGAGCTGGCCTGTCTCCTCCCACTTTTCTTTCCTTAGACACTCCTGCTTCTCCATCTCCTCCCAAATGGGGGGAGTATTACCTCCAGTTTATATCTCAGTGTAAACCTTAAATCCACCTTGATTATCTGGCTTTTCTTGCCATCTCCTTTTGAACCTGGGGGGTGCAAATGTTAATCCCAAAGATGGGAGGAGAAAGCCCACCAACCCAAAACATTATGGTCAAATTAGTTAAAGCATGCTTGTTTTCTTCATGTGCATGGGCTTGCCCGTTCCTGGTGCACCTCTAAATAAAGCTTGCTGTAATCAGACAGTCCTGGAATGGCCCCACCCCTGGGTCTAACACAGCACCCTGGATTGAATTTGCCTGGGTCATCAGAATTGCACACTACAGACTCCAAGCTCAGAAGCACAGACCTTACACCATCAGTGAATTCCAAGTGCTTGCTTCTTTGGGGAAAGGAAAAGGTTAATTCTGCTTCAAATAAACTCAGTCTTCAGAAAACCCAGTGATATGTTGGGGGGGGGGGGGGGGAACAGGGCC